>JACJUM010002809.1:2424236-2516684 GCA_020976665.1 Heortia vitessoides
TATAAGGGATAATTTTAGAAAAAAATAATTACTCGTTTTCTTGACTTTCAATAAAGAACTTTATTACTACATTTCATTCGAATAACTTCAGAAACAGCAATAGTTCATACTAACTTTGTACCCCTGTTTTACCCCTTAAGAGATTGAATTTTCATAAATCCTTGCTTGCATTTTAAAAGGTGTGGCAAAATTTCAAGTTTCTAACCCTTATAATTTTGGCCCTCCATTCAGTCAGCTTCTCCATTTATGTAAAGAGATATAGTAAAGTGAAGGGCCAAAACATTGCGCGATCGAAAGAAATAATACATTGTGAAAATATTTTCAGAACTCTGGATCCATATAACTTAGAAGAACAGCTGTATAAGGACCTTCAATTGAAGAACCCCGCACTGGAGCAAGACGATATCGCCAGTATACTTAAAGAGGTGAATAAACTTTTGTCCATCATCATCAAAACAGCCGTAGAACGTCCACTGCTGGCCTGGAACGTCCACTAGGTAAAGATTGCCTCACTTAGCAGGCGTGGTGACAATCGCAGCGCGAAGCCTCTCAACACGCCCCATGGCGCAGATGGTAGTGATCATGTCTTGTGCGCCAAGGTGGGTTTGATCCCCACCCAGAACAAATATTTATATGATGATATTTGTATTTGTCCTGTATCTGGGTGTTAGTTATATGTATTCAAATATCATGTTTGTGATTTCTTTGTAGTCTGAATTATTTAGTTATTTAACGGGAATACTGCTGTTTATTCTTACCCTGCATTTGAATTACACTTTTTCTGATGGATATTTCGCCATCCGTTGGTTTTCTGCACCCCAGACCCGTCTTACTAGATGGTATCTGACATAGGGGGAGGAACAATTCTTCTCTGCCGATATTCCACATCTTAAACATTTTCTAAACCAAATTTTCTATTTAAATTAAACGTGTTTATCTCATCGTAACATAAGTAATACGTGTACTGTAGGGTCTGCCCAAGACTTGTGAGAGAAATTTGGGAGAATTATCGGAGATTGTTGCCCATAATTGCCATGCTGGGCAGGCTCCTTCTCAATCGCAGAGCGTAGCTTCGCAACAGGGGTCATTCAGTAGCACACGACTTGAAAAACTGTTAGTTTAAGTAACATCTTTTTTGCGATGAACTATTATAACGTCGCATTACAGTTTAAATGATACATTAAGGTCTTAACTATTTCTGGCTCGCTCGAAACGCTCTCGCTTGATGTCTATTATAGAATGAAGTATCCAATACTTGCTAAAGCATCTGCTTCATTTCATCTCGCTGTAATCCTAGTAAAGAGTAATGCAACTTTATAACACAAGTACACGTACTTTATAACATTGAACCACTCTTACATTTTGACGTTCACTTCTTGTTTGTCCTGTCATGACTAGCTGATGCTCGTCCCTGTTATATTCATCCCTGGTACATTTTAGCTGTTATATTTTTCAATGCCAAAGGAAGGTGCTACTAAAATTATTCGACTTAATATGTTTAATATTTCAGAGACAAAAGCTCTCGTTCACGGCAATCATGCAAGAAATCCTGACTCGTGACGTGTCTCAACCAATCCTCAACATGCACAAGACCGAAGATCTCGGAGTCAAGGAGACTCTAGAAGTAAGAATTCTGTGTTATCACATTTTTTTTTCTGTTTCGATTATTTCAAATATATAAACTTTGACAATTTATTTTTGACGTGAGGGTAATTTAACATTAACAAAATTTTTTCGCGATTAGTTTTCTTTTGAATCGGACTTTGCACCCAATGTCTTGAAAAATTATTTCAAATGTTAGTTAGCTTACTAAGTTTCTTTTTCGTTACGCATCACAATTAGTAATTATCACACAATTAATTTTGTTTTCGGACGAATCTTATATTGTACTTTCAGACGTCAATTCCAGCGCTAGCGAAGAAATGGGCAAAGCTTTTCAATAAAACATGAAACAATATTTTTTTAACGATCCTGATCTTTTTGCTGGACTACTCAGACGTTAATTGCAGCGCCATCGAAAAAAAGGGCGGGGCCTCTCATAGATGAGAGGTCCGATGCCCGTAAATATCCTGCTACCCCGCGGCCGCGACCGCGCGTGTAGCTACGGTCGCGGCCGCAAGGCTCGCGGGATCTGAGCGGGAGGGGGGGCGCCTTTAGAAGCGTGAGCTAGGCGCGGGCCCGAGTTGGGGGTCAATTTAATTTTGAAATTCAGCAAAAGAGGACGGACGGAGTGAGCCCGGCAGCTCTAGGGCTGCCGGTTATCGCTCGTTGGGGCAGGGACTACACTCGTTCACCGGCGAACGCAGTATACTGCTCTATTGTACGAATGCATGTGCAGTGTTAATGATGTTTGTGCCAGTGAGAGCGCGGGGAAAGGCTGCGATTTTCGCGGTTATATTGTCGGGCGGGACCACACTATGTCGCCTCTATAATCTTTGCGCGATCGAAGCGGGATCTGATGTCTATCACTCAAAGGAGGTTAGACCTCGAGGGGCCGGTTGGTATTCCCCCAAAGCAGCAGGGACTGCCCGCGTTGGCTGGCGGAGGTTGGCGACCCGGGCGCGCCCGAGGCAGGCGTTAGTGGTAATATCAAATACAGTGGTGCGATGTGCTCGCAGCTGCTGAGCCAGGCGGCGGTGCGGCTGCGCGGCGAGTACGTGCGGCGGCAGGCGCGCGCGGCCGAAGCAGCTGCACGCAAGCTGCACGCTCTGCACGCGCTGCGACTGCACTACGCGCACTGGCTGCCAGACCTGCAGGTGCCACATCTTTATTGGTTTTCTTTTAAGTACTATAAATCGAGATTTTGTGATCTCCTATCAGATTTTAGAGGTTGTCCTTATACATTGTCGTCAGTATTGGTACTTCACTCTCATTCTATTTCTGCCGGCGAATATCAGTGTTCGCGTGTTTAGTATCAGTGTTTTCCTTCTAGTTTCCTTTCTAGTGGCTCGTGTAACGTATTATCAACATAGTATAGTTTAGTATTTTATATTTGTGAATTAAATGGAATAGTTTATTTTTGGGTACCATAGGTACCTCTTTACCTTAACTTATACAAACTTTGAATGTCATGCTTATTTATATCGAATGAATGGCCTGAAAAATAAGTTTCAAGTTTCTAGCTCTAAAAATAGCGATACTTCAATACAACTTTTCATACCCCTTTTCGACACCTTACAACCCTTATTTCGAATAAAATAATATATGTCCTTTCTCAGGGTCTAAAGATTGTCTGTGCCAAATTTCATCAAAATCGGTTGAGATGTTTAAGCGGGAAAGCGTAGCAGACAGACAGAGTCACTTTCACATTTATAATATTAGTAAGGATTTTTGACGATTTGAAATTTGCGTGCAATAATACCTTAATACGAAACATTTTGGTATGATTTGTGTTATTTGTGTTTGAAGGGTGAGTCAGGGAGATTGTTGGGTAAAACGCACTAGTACGCCTTTGTAATATTACCAGCGTTTATAGGCTGTAGGCATGCTTCCTATCACGCGGACTGTATGCTTGTTTGTTGACCTGGTCTAATAACAATCTGATCGGTTGCTCGATCACACTGTCTCGTCTAAAAACTTACATATCTTAAAGATACAGAGAAAACCAGAGATGAAGGCCCCGAGCCGCTTACGTCTGGTCAACGGAAGCTCGGCGAAGGCTTTTATAAAAACGGTCCCCTCAACCTGTTACGTTGTTTTCTGTTTGATGCGTAAAGATTTTTTGCAACGAGTAGCGATAAGACGACATGAATACTTGTATTTTTTATACTTGTTGTTAGCTTTAAATTAAAACCTTAATGAAGGTGTTCAACATAGGCCCTAATATTTTGTTTTCAATCAAATTGGTTTTTTTTATTCGTCAGAATGGATAACATGATAGACCTCATACAAAAGATTGTCTACATTGGTACCTCACTCTCACCTATTTCTACCGGCAAATAGCAGTGTTCCGATCCGAAGGGTGATAGAGGCAGTGAATTACTGGGTAATGTGGCATAATATTCTCAAGTCACAAGGTTGGCAACGCGTTAGTGATATCCTTGTGATATCTAATAAAAAAAACATGGTATGTAAATCCTTATGGCTAAATGAAACTATAGAATTAAAGATAACTATTATAATATACAATGTCTGAGGGAAAATGGGTTTATAGGCATAATTAATTTATAAAATGAAAGCAAATTAATAGTTTATTTGTTTTTATTACAGAAAGAAATAGACGATATCCAACTGCAGTCGACGGTGCTGCAAGAAAAGTGTATGATCGCAGAAAAGCACCAGGACGATATCAAATACAGGTAATTGAAGCGGACTTCATAATCGTGTATCAGAGAACCTTTTACTTAAAACGCCTGTGCATTCCACAACGTCTTTAGTAAGTCCTTTACGGCCCAGGCTGTTCGTATGTGGAATGCACTCCCGCTTAATATTAGATGCATGCAGTCCCTACCCGTGTTAAAACGATGGTGAAAGATCACTTTATATCGTTATAGCTATATCTAAGTATTTCCTTATGTAAACTCTATTTAAATTTTGTATATTTAATTTATCAATATGTTTTTATTTCTATCTATTTGATGTACACCTCTTACTAACTCTTGGTCTCAATCACTCTTTACATCCAATGATTGGCCGATTGATAAAGGGCGCCCTTAGGAGTTCGTGATTTTTTTTTAGATATATTTTTATGTTTTGTGTACAATAAAGTATTTATGGTTATTATATTTTAATATTTAAAAAAACCAGTGATATTTGAAGTATTCGTATTTATTATTCATATCCAATTGTTTAATTAACTTTTTAATCTCTACACAAGTAAAATTAAACATTTATAAATTGGTATGCAAATTTCGCACAAACTTTTATATCATACCTACAATTGATTTTATTTTTTGCGACCGTAAAATTTAACAGAAAAAGTTTTAAGGTTAATGTTTATCTTCAAATTAAAGATTGTTTAAAAAAGATTTTTCCTTTAATTTTTTCGTTGTGGTGTTCCACAGGGTTTTATGTTAGAACCAGTTTATACTTTGATATGTTATTTATAGTGGAATAACTACTTGATCACCGTGAGGTACCGGCTGAGTAGAACAGTACCTCGCCCTGTACCAGGTTTCGTAAGATGCGACTAAGATACCAGAATCATCAAACGGCGGTATATCCATGCAAAAAAGTCAGCTCAAATGTAAAGGACGGGGAAGAGCAGCAGCTTCCCAGTCGCTAAAGCTGCGCTCTGCGATTGCCAACACGCTTGCTCAGCGCGGCAATTATGGGCAACATACCACCTTTCTTGAGGAGGCCTGTGTCGTATTGAGTGATCAGTGGACTATCAATGGCTGGTATAATGATGGTGATTAACTACTTGATCTATTCATAATGCCTCGGTTGATTTAACAGAACTCTTCCCGGTGTGTCGGTGACGTATATATATTCGCTTAAAGGGAGAATCCGTTTGTAAATTTTGGAATTACAGCTGTGCCCGCGGCTTCGTCCGCGTGGAATAGTGTCTTTGGGCAGCATATTCTTCTCAAAACTATACGTTTTCTCGCCCGTTTTTGCCACATTTTCGATTGCTAAGTTGCTCTTTGTTGTATCAGCTATCTGCCAGTAAAAGTACTGTCCCATTCGGTGCAGCCGTTTCAGAGATTACTCAAAAAAATATATTTTGTTATATGTACCGTGTATACATTCTTTGCATGCATTTAATAGAAAGCAATTGTTTTAATATTACAAACAGACTTCATTTATTTTATTTTATTTATATATATTGATGATGTATGGTATGGATTAAGTATTAATGGATTACTTCATCAAATTTCTTCTTTGCGCTGATGATCACGTGTTAGCATCGGCACCTGTAGATTTGCAAGAGATGGTAATGGCTATGCTAGATTGTTGACAAGAAAGGTTGAATGAAAGTAGAATGACTGCACAATGCTGCGACGAACATGTCTTAACCAGGTATAAAGGGTATTAAAGAAGGGCCAGGTCAGAAGGTCCAAGAATAAACGAGCGTGTATGAAAGGAGTAATTCGAGGGAGGGAAGCGAGAGGTATGGCGAGATATTAGCAAGTGGAGATCTATAGTATCTGCCTACCCCGATGGGACACAGGTGTGATGTATGTATGTATGTTTTGGTGTACGCGAGTCGCTAGTGATGCCAAGGACGGGCGGTCCTCGTGCGGGCGCAGGTGTTCGGCGGTGGTGCGGCGCCTGCGCGCGGCGCGGCGGCCGTCGGGCGCGGAGCAGCAGCTGCTGCGGGAGCTGGAGCGGTTCAAGGTGGTGGGCGCCGAGCTGGCGCGGCGCGCGCGCGCGCTGGCGCAGCACGCCGGCCTCGTGCCGCTCGAGGTGACCGAAATATTTTAGTATTTACACGTTCTCTACTTACAATGAAATTACTCTTTTAACGGCTTCTAAACGCGGTGTATTCAACTGTTTTTAAATTTTTTGCTCGACGTTACGTTTTTCTTGCGATAACCGTTGTAAAGATTCATAGATTAGAATGACAGCTGTCAAACTAACATGTTTTAAAATTAATGTAATAGTTTTTGTCTCAGTTTTAGGTTTTTTTTAAATAATACTAGGTTACATGTCAAATGTTGTTCTGTCTTCACCTTATACCTATGGTTATCGTAAAAATGCTGAGACGCACCGTGTCTCTCACATTTTAGGAGACAATAGAGAACGTGATGTTAGCGCGGCAGAACATAAACAAAGTCGATGAATTTATTGATTGAATTGATTTAATTTTCAATATTGTATAAATAAAATTAAAAAAAAATTAACATAAAAAATATTCTCAAAATATATTAACGAGAAATATACAATTACGCGATTGCACTATTCTTGCAAAATTTAAAGAATAAAAATTATTAATAGAAAGACAAGTTTATAACGTTTTAATTTCATTTAGTTTAAGGTACAATTTATTTACTTTTATTTTCTGACCTTGATACCTTATCATTATTCTTCTATCAGACTTCAGAGTTTCTATGTCACAACTGTGCCAAATGCATGTGCCATAACGTTATATGTGTGCATTTAAGCAACGAGTATTCAGCCATAACTCCATAGAAATACGGTTGGTCTCTCAAAAAGGTCTGTTTAATAATGTAATTACGTATAATTACGATTGAATACGTAATAATAATAAAAACACTTGGACAACGAAAAACGGTGATGTTGTTGAACTATATTGTTTATAGAATTCATTAATGGTACGGAATTTAAAAAAAATATTGTGTTTTCCAGCAAAAACAGTGGGAAGAAGATTACAAGAAGAAAGACATCGCTTTGGGCAAATCGCACAGCGATACAATCCAGTCGATACTCCAGCAACAGTGAGTTGAAGGCTTCTTTATGTTATTACTAGCTGTGCTGCGTAATTTCCGTTCCAGTAAATCAAAACAAATCAAAATATTCTTTAAACAAGTAAGCTGTGAGCTTGCTTGTATACACTTCCGAACAGCACTTTCGAATCGTCAAAAATAATTAATCGAAAATTTTTAATTCAGAATTATGAAGTGTTATATTCATACTAATTACCCTGGTGACCCGACGGGATCTTAAGAGACATCTAACATTCAAATTAGGCCCACCTTAATTAATCTGCTGGCACCAGGCAGGTCTTAAAACTAAGTTTAACACAGGTTCATCACACGAGCAACCAAAATGGAACCTGCAAGAAAAACTGGTGGTGTTAATAGAATCCCTACCGGCGTCGGTGCTAACAAACCATTATCTTAAGCAATATTAATTAATAAATGTTGCCTAAGTTCTTATAACATCAGCTATCCGTTATCCGCAGAGAAATTTAATTCCCGTTAAATTTGTTCCATCCGTTTTGGAGTTCATCTTAAACAGACAGACAAAAAATTTTCAAAGCTTATTTTTGTTATAAATGCCTTACATTATACCTTTATATGATTATTTGAAACAGCTGTTATTTTGATATTACGAAAAGACCCGAAACAGCTTCTTTAACTGAGCAGCGTTCTGCTGCGAACTGCACTCAGCAGGCGTTCGGTGCACAAACTACACCTATTGTTTATTTTGGACAAATCTTTATAAATTAAAGCCTTTGTGTTATTCTTATGTAGAATCTATATTTTTGTAAAGTTTCATCAAAATTCATTCAGTAGTTTTTGCATGTATGATTAACAAACGTAAAACCATACAAACTTCCATTTATAATCTTTGCATTCATGCTGGCCTGATTAGGCCTAACCGTTTCAATACAGCCTTAGCACTGCTAGACATAGGCCTCTCGAAAAAAGGAAGATTTTTGCCCATAATTGCCGCGCTGGGCAAGCGTGTTGGCAGTCGCAGAATGCAGCTTTCGCGACGGGGACGCTGCTGCCTATCCTCACCCTGTGCCTTTGAACTGCACTTTTCCAGATGGATATACCGCCATCTGTCGGTTCTGGTACCTTAGTCACCTCTTACGACACCCGGTGCAGTGAGAGGTACCATTCTACTCTGCCGGTACCTCACGGCTTACATCTATTAAACAATATAAATCATTGGTGAAAGGGTAGGGAAATATGTGATTTTCAATCAAATGTCAAAATGTACACATATTTTTACAGGACCACTCAGATATCTGCGCTTATTGAAGAGACGAAACTCCTGAAGGATCAACTCAGCATAGTATAATAATGTTTTTATTTTCGTCAATAAGTAAGGACAGAAGTATTCGTTTATTATGACTCCGCCTATCGACCAACCGCTTAGTATGAAGTATGTGTGAAGTCTGGTTGTCATACAAAATGGCAACTAGGTCGGATATGATCCCCCTTAAGCCAGATATGACTGGTCGCTGTAGGTAGAAATTATGTCCGATTATTCCAACTTTCGATGACCAGGGACCACATCGATCTCTTTCATGTCAACAGAGACCACACCATGCGAGAAAAAATACTGACCCAATCCGAAAATTCATCAGTATCATGCATTAACAGAATCACTTTAATAGATATTACAATGTTTTTAATAAAAAGTCAACTATTTGGGATCAATGTGATTTTAGACAATTTAAGCAATCTTCAGACTTAAAACTATAGCGTACCACTCAAAATTTTTTCGCGGATTACAATTCCGATTCTTGAGGACCACTGGGTTGATTCCTAACATCTCTCTTTTTCTTGATCATGCCTACCTCTCTCCTTGCGACTAGTTTTGTTGATTTATTTTCATAAAAATGTATCATCTTTATTAAACTAAATATTTAACAAAAAATACTAGCTTTTCTTACTACTTTTTAACGGCTTTTTTACATGGTATAATACGGCTACCGTTCTCATGATCGCTCTTACAAATTTTTTAAATGTTTGCAACACTTCGCTTTGATGTCATTATAAACGGATTCTTCTGTACATAAATTAGGAACTGTTTTGTGTAATTAAAAGAGCAACAGTTTTTTAATGTTGTGTCTAGATCGTCATTCAGTCTAATTAGTGATGATTTATATCGACATAGAGCCTTAAATTACTATAATTTTAATTTGAATAGTGACCCTTAACCATACATTTATAATTATTTGTTTATCTATATGGTACATTATTTTATTGGCACATTTAAAATGTGCCAATTCCAATTTTCAATCGGAAGCAAACCAAGAAAAGGAGTAATCCAAGGTTTTATGCGAAACTTGAACGAAAATCGAATCATTTACCGGCCCGCTTGTCCCAAGGTTTCAAGCAGAATTTAAACCCGTACTCCTTCGTCCCCCTCGAAAATGAAGGCTAGTTGATTTTTTATTTTCTATATATAATTAGCTCTAAATTTGTCGTTACTACATTTCAGCGAAGTTAACAAGCAGGCCAGTATGTGTATGAGTGTATCATTTCTTACTAATTCGCCCGTAATTAAGTTTTAATTAGTACCTATAGTAATTTAAACTAAAAATCTAACATACGTTGACCAAATTTTAGTGGTTGTCAAAAATGGTTTGGTGCGACCTATAATCAACCAGAAGCAGAAGTGCAGAAGATATAATACAGTTTGTAGGAAACATGGAAAGTATAAGAGATCTCTATCTTACCCTATAGACAAAGCATGTTTTTGTCAACAGCTTGAGAAGTAATAACTTAGTGGTTTTGTCTATGGTTTACAACTAAGTGATAGATATATGTCTGTCTCTCTCATCTTGCACTATAAAATGAGGAAACAGCTATATTTTAATTTAAGCTGTATTTTCGTTTTTGTTCGAGGGCCGAATTATGTCATTGTCTATTTTTTAGGAATCCAATTTATGGTTTATTTACCGTAACAGGGTAGAGTTTTTGGAGTAATAAAAGTGTTGGTATAAGATTTAGATTTTTTTTGTTTCAATGGATGTGTTAACAAATATATGTGATAAAAGACTCTCCAAAATGTGCGAAATTGTATAAATGATGAATCTTTTTTAAAGTATATTTAATAAATGTATACTATTTTTAACTGACTTTGTTAACTTCAGACTTTATATAATATGGCTTGAATCATTGTCTCTAAAATAATGCAACCCAATTTACTCCTAAACATGTTTTCTGCTACCGGAAGTCTCGATGATAAGCAAAGACAAATAGGCAAACAGAAAAAAACTTTCTTTCGTTATATTTATATGCCTTTAATAGACCCAACTGTTAACATATGGAAGGTACAGACGAAGAACAGGGAATATCACAAAACAAGATGCATCAATTTTCTTTGGCATCAATGTCTAGATTCAGGTTATAAATGATTGTTGTAAATATAAGTCAGTCATGGTATTCTAGTTTTTAATTCATTTATGACATTCCCTGTTCTTTACCTGTAATCTTTATATATAATAATAACTTTACTCAACAACAAAAGGAAACTTAAACTAAAATACATTTTGATACTTAGGAACATAAACTAGGTCTAGCCTGTTCTTATAGGCACCTATATATATTGGAATTGGAACGTTATTTATAAATACAAGGTTTATTTGGTTCAAGTATGGTTTAAAAGACAACTTAATTAGATTTAAACAACTGTTTTGATTTGTATTTAGAGCTGTAGGACAATAGGCGTATATTGGGAGGGGGGGAGGCCCGTTCCCACCTCCAGGGATGGGGAGCCCAGAGTACGCCTGCACGAAAGAGTGCGTCATCGCATCATCCATGGCACGTCAAAAATGTTATGCCCCTGAATATATAGCTAATGACAAATGTGTCCAACCGTTTAAATTTAAAAGAAAATCATTGTAAGTATTTACCTCATTTATTATTTGTTAAATAATAATAAATAATTTGCTAGTAGTACTTAATTGTTTGCTAGTTAGTTTGTTTATTATAATTATAATAGTGTAGCCCCGTAGACTGACATTGTGTATGTTCGTTTGTAAGATCATTCGTTTATTGTATTGACATTTCCTCTGTATGTGTAATTTTTATTAATAAATGTTGTGAATTGATTTGTTTATTATATAACCTCAAAAACCACTCGTTTTTTTTATTTTTGTTAGACTAGGTGCCTATTTAATAAACGCTACAATAACAGGCGACAGGTGACACATGACAGGCGACAGATGACAGCTCGACAATTTGACAATATTTTGTAATGTTAAATAATAATTTTCCTTGACAGATGACAATTTGACCGGAAAAACTTGAAATGGCTTTCAAAGACATTCGTCAATTTGTCATGTTATTTACGACAAAGTTTTTATCCAATGTTAACGCTATACGGTAGTTAAATTAGTACGATTAGTTAAAAAATGTTGTTAACGTCTTCTATTTAATTTTGTGTATAATAACAGACAATTATCAAGTGTGACATGTTGCCTTTAAAACAAGAAGATATAAATCAAGTAATTGTTTAGGTACTTACAACTGTCCTTTGCCTCCTGCCACGTTGTATCACAAAGATAGTTCAAGTCTTTGTTTAATACTCCCAATGCAATTATTCCTTGGTGTTCTTCCAATTGATAATTTTTATTTCACGGGTTAATCTACCGCTAAATATGCTCAAAATATAAATAATAAAATCTCTCTATTTTCATAGATAAGGCTTAAAATTAATAACTTAGCATCCATTTGAAATAGCAAAAGAGAATTTTAGGTACTTTTTGATATTACCGTCATGTTGTCTATTACCCTCATATGCATGCCACGATATTGTGTTTTGACTGACTTTTCAATCGTCATGATACATAAATCAGAGTACATTTTCTTAGAGATTTGACAGGTAAAAACCTGGCAATTGTGGGTTTTAATTAACAATTTTATAGCCAGACAATTTTGTCGTGTGCTTGATTGTCGACCTATTGAATGAAACAATACGACTTTTACACTTTTTGACAAATAACTCGAAGTGACAAGTAGTTGTCCGTTATCCTATTAAAACCTCTATTATCCGTAACACAAGTTTGTTACGGATAATAGAGGTTTTTAAAATGTTACGGGCACCCCCCTCTGCCGGCAGAAATATTTCCCCCTCCCCCACCCACATAGAATTCGAATCACTTGAGCAGGTCCAACAGTGGATGTCCAAGGATTGGTCGATGGTACGATGGTCATCGTAATGGTCCTACAATATAGTTCGTTGGATAATACCAGATAATATCCCATTGCATTCATATATGTAAGTATATCAACTATTTGTTCAGTCCCTTACTTAGTCTAAGAATGCTTGATAATTGTAAGATTTGTATGTATATTATATTTAAAACAAGCGACCTCAAGGAGTTTGTTTGATTGTTTGTTGAACACGCTGAATTTCAGGAACTGCTGGTTCTTATGAAAAATATATTTCAGTGTTGGATATTCATTTATCGAGGAAAGCTATAAGCTTTATAACATCACGCTAGGACTAATATATAAAGGTAAATGTCGTTTGCGCCTCAAAAACCTGCCAAATTTTATCCGCAAATCTGCATTTAATAGTGTTGTGTTCGATATGGAGACAGGAACGAACTTTTCTATGTATAAAATCACTTACTTTGTGGACTCTTAAATATATATAACACCAAACATCAAACTTGTGCAACTTCATTTGGATATTCAAACAGTTTGTGTGATTAGAGTCTCTTTTGTTAACCGCAAAAACATATTAAATTAATTTTAGTATTTATAAAGATAGATGAGTGCGATTGAAAAAGAAAATAAGCTTCTCGAGGTACTAATGATGCACAGACGAAGTCGCGGGTATTATCAACTAGTTAAGAAAAAAAATTGGTTGCCTGTAAAGTCGGTATACG
Organism: Heortia vitessoides; assembly: GCA_020976665.1. Classification (NCBI taxonomy): domain Eukaryota; kingdom Metazoa; phylum Arthropoda; class Insecta; order Lepidoptera; family Crambidae; genus Heortia; species Heortia vitessoides. Next base: position 2,437,441 of record JACJUM010002809.1, read on the forward strand.
GGCGAAAGTTTTACGTGACAACGACTTTGAGTGGTAAAATAATTTTAATGTGAATATTCATTCGTGTAGTAGGAATAAGGATGAAATATGGTATAGGTGTATGCCTATCTCTCTCGCTCTTAGGCGGGCTAACTGTGCTCGAGTGGAAGGGACGCGTGCCTTTCACTTTTTATGGCTGTCTCTCTCGCTCTTAGGCGGGCTAACCATGCCCGAGTGGAAGGGACGCGTGCCTCTCACTCGCTCTCATTGTGAGCGCATAACGTGAGCGGAGCGTAACGCAGTTTCTTGAAGTGTCACCCGGCAAACCAATTAATAAGACGTTGTCACGTCAAAATAAAATTCGAAATGTTTATCAAACAATTTTTATTGAGATTCTATTTTTTACATTCAAAAATGAATGACTCACATTTGATAGTCTAATATCTAATACTAGCTTAGAAATTATTCCGTAAAATAATGCATTAGGAATGCATAGTATTTTTAGTCACTTTTTTTCTTTTATCTTCACTATAGATTGTATTGTTTTATTATATGTACTAATTATTTGCATTATATATATTGTAAATCATTAAGTATAGAGTAACTATTACATTAAAAAACGTACATAAACGTACAAAGCGATGTCAGTATTTGCTTCTTATATAGTAACTAATTTTACAGTAGGTAGAGGTCATTGACCTTCGAAAGTTAAAAAGTACTTAAACTAAAGTTGTTTACGAGATTTCTCACACACAGTTCTTATTGTACAATTACACATGTGTGCGTTCAAAAATCACAAATGCACAAGTCTTTGTAATCCGTCTCCTATTAAATTGTAATTCATTTGTAATAGTAAACTAACTAAAGCAGCCGATGACTCTTAACGTGTAGGGATAGGGTCGAGATTGGTTTATATCTCGGTGAGCGGGCCCCAGAACATCTTGGAGACGCGCGTCTCGTCCTCCGTGAGGAAGAAGTCCCTGCCGAGCTTCACGAACTCTTTCATCGACAGTTTGCCGTCCTGGAATGGAAGAGCAAGTTAGTATGCGTTTGTTAGAGGTTAATACCTGGCTACTTTATGTGATGATACTTTTTGTATGTTAGTTTATATAAAACTAGCTAATGACCCTGACTCTGTCGGAGCATGCATAGTACTTCATAGGAATCTTCGAGCCCATCTATATTTATGCATACCAAAATTCATCGAAATCGGTTCGGCCGTTTAGCCGTGACGGCGTCACAGACAGGCAGCGCAGATGCTTATCACAAACTATTATAGATGCTGAAGTCTGAATGCTGAATGCTGAGTCGTGGGGTTCCAGGTGTCGTAAGAGACGACTATCGTATCGTATTCTAAATAGTGTAACACAAATGAACAGGGCGGGGATGGACAGCGCGAAGCTACGCTCTGCGATGCCAACACGCTTGCCTAACGCGGCTATTACGGGTAAAATCCCCCCTATTTTGGGAATCCTTTGTTCAACAGTGGACTTCCAATAGCTGATATGATGAGATGAGAGTTGACTAAATAAGCGATTTTATCTAAAGAAAAATGCTCGTTCCTACTTGTAACTTGTAGACAAATTGATGATAAGAAGATTTGCGGATGAAACATGCCAGACGTTTCGGGCGCCAACAACACTTATCGCTATATTTTGTACAAATGTTTATAAATTTTGGCCTATACGTTACTCTGACGTATTAGCTATATATTTGTAAAGTTTCATTAAAATCCATGTAGTAGTTTTTGTGTGAAAGGGTAAAAAACATTCATTCATACATTCCTACAAACTTTCGGGTTTATAACATTGATGATAGGACTGGTTCCCGCGCGAACAATTCGGGCAGAGATATTCCAATAACTAAGGATTTTTGGTTTCCGCTCTTTATTCGTAACAAACGTATGAATATGAAAATCCTTGCCTCTTTGTGAATGTATGTACCTCTACTAACATCTACAAATATAATATTGTCCAAGGTCGGTGCTATCCAGAAATTAAAGCTTCTAGTGAAAGAAATTTGATATCGGTCTAGTAATATTTAACGTTTTAGAAAAATGCTAGAAACCAATGGATCGAATATATAGCGGACAAGACAAGTCATCATTATCATCATCTTATCAGCCATGTTGAAAGTCCACTGCTGTACATAGTCCTTTCTAAGACAGGGGATTTTTGCCCATTATTGCCGTGCTGGGCAAGCGTGTTGCTAATCGCAGAGCGCAGCTTTCGGGATACTGCTGCCCACCCCGCGTTTTGCATTTGAGTTGCACTCTTCTGATGGATACACCGCCATCTTCCGGTTCTGGTACATTAGTCATCTCTTACGACATTTGGTACAGAGGAAGGTACCATTCTACTCTACCGGTGCCTCACAGCTATACTGTGACGCTAACATTGACGCTACCGAACCATCTAGACCGTCGGATATAAAAGTAATGAAATACCGAGTTGGTATCGATGACTGCGAAGGCGACAGCCGCGTGCTCGTTGTCCAGCCCCAGGCACTGGAAGAACAGCTTGAACTCCTTCACAGAGATGAACCCGGACTTGTCTTTGTCCACCGCCTGCGGACAAACACACACAAACTCTATTTTATATATGACAGGTACTTTAAAATAAATGTCAATAAGTTTTTTTAGACCTAGTCGATAAAAAAGCATACAGTCCGCGTGATAGTAAGCGTCACCGCAGCCTATAGACGCTCGTAATATCAACAGCGCGTTGCCAATATTGTGAATTGAAGATATTATGTCACATTACCTGGTTATTACACGGCAATTCTAACACTGCTATTTACCGATAGGAATAGGTGAGAGTAAGGTACCAATGTAAACGACATTTGTAGGTATACCCCATGTGGTATCTTCAGTCTGCTATAACTACCATCAAGCAGCATGTTTCCTTGCCACTTTTGTGGTGTATAAAACAAGGAATTACTGCACCCAGCAGAGAACATACCTTGAACAGGTAAGGCAGCCAGCGGTGCGCCTTCTTCTTGAGCGTCTTGTCGTTGAGCACGTGGTGCATGTCCTCGAGATACTGCTCAACGGTCACGAAGTTGTACGGGTCCACCGCCCCCCACTGCTCCTCCCACGTCATCTGTCGATTATACATCGCCGTTAAGCTCTAATTCACATTAACGTCACACTATTCTTACTTTGAGAGATTTTATGCATAGAAAGTTCTGGATTATATTGAAGGCTAGCTGTGCCCGCGACTATGTCCACGTGGAATTGTGACTTTGGGCAGCATATTTTCTTTCGAACTTCAAATTTCCACTCAGTGCACGCAACAAACGTAAATTTTTCGCCCGTTTTTGGTTCATTTGTAATAAATGCTCTGCTCCTATTGTACGTAGCGTGATGTAATATAGTCTTAGTTACTACTTATTACGTAAACAATTTGCCAGTGAAAGTCCTGTCCAAATCGGTCTAGCCGTTCCAGAGATTAGCCGGAACAAACAGACAGACAGACAAAAATTGTAAAAAAATATATTTTTGTGTGTGTACTGTATATACATTCATATGCATGTAGTAGAAAGCGGTTATTTTAATATTACAAACAAACACTGTAATTTTTTTATATGTCTCAAGTTTCAAGCGGAACTCGAACCTGCATCTTTCCCATGGCAATAAACTGCACTACCGTTGTGCTTCAAAGACCTTGTAACGACTATCTGATTTTTTTTTTCTTTAGGCTTTGGTGGAAATATAGCAGTCTAGGAAGAAGATATAGACAGTATAATTACACGACAAATCCTAATTGAGCCTATTCCGTATAATAAATGGTGTGTTGTGCCATATTGTTTAGCCATAGCCACTGCTGGACACAGGCTTTCCAAAAAGATTTACGACTGGACTGGTTGCACGCAGTCTGCATCCAGACTTAGATTATTATTCTAGTGGGAAGACGTCCTACGCTGCGCTCGCCGTAACGCAGTCTCCATTCATCTTTGTTATATAATAAAGTATGTAAAAGCATTAGAATGTATCTAATGTTGTAAGAAATATATACAATCGAAACGCAGCTGTTTGGCAGCACGGATAGGTGATCAGGTAATCCAACCTTTATGATGTCGGAGAACTCCTTGGCCTGTTCCTCGTCTAGATGCCCCAGCGACTTGAACCTCTCGCCGAACAGCACGAAGTCGTTGAATGAAATCAGACCGTCTTTGTCCACGTCCAAGATGTTGTGCACGGTACGCATCTTGCGCCGCCAGAATTCTGACTGAAGGTGGAAAGTAATTTTAGTGAAAAGTAAGGTGATCACGTCAATTGAATTGTTCATAATCAATTCATAGAACATTGAACTGACTCCGAGATAAGTCTCTTAAAGCACTTATAGGAAAAAATGTGATGTATCTATGCCAGTTTTAAAAACGTCCAACAGTAATCAAAATAATAACGCGTATGTATTTATTTAGTCCTACATCCCGATGAATTATGCTTGAAGTCAATTTAACTTTTGTATTCGTCTTAAGATAAATAAATAAAAAAATATTATTATTTATTTATCTTTAGATATAGATCTGATGGGTCGCGTAATGTACCTGCAGTAAACTTAGTTTTAAGATCCGCCTGGTGCTTGCAGGCTAGGTCGTCTATATTATCTCTCATTATGTATATCACTAACTTATTGGAAATACTAACGTTATTATTGTTACTTTTGTTTATTGTTATTGATGATTCGAAAGTACATTTAATGGGCCAACTTGAATAAAGTATATTTGAGTTTTGAGTTACGTAAGTATGTAGGTTACAGAAAGATAGTGTACTTACTCTATCCAATCCCTTGCATTCTGTATCGCTGTCTGAGTCACTATCGCTATCCTGTTTCCTCCTGTTCTCTTCTGGTCGGCCATGTTGCTTACTGTAACTCCTGCGCAGCGCCGATTGCGACTCCAGGACTTCCCAAGTCCTGTCTTGCAGGTAGCACACGCCGTTGAGGCATAATGGCTTCGTGTGGATTAACTGGAAATCAATAAGGTAATAGTTAATTTCTTCGTTAAGGGATAGATGACACGGATTGGAAATAGGTTTGCCAACTACACTATATGGTATTCAACTATATTCTTCGTACTATGTACTGTTGAAGAAGTGGTACGTGAACATACTAAATTTCAATCATTGGGATACTCAATAGCATCATCATAGCAGCCATTAGGAGTCCACTGCTGGACATAGGCCTCTCCAAGAAAGGAGGTTTTATTCCCATAAATGCCGCGCTAAGTAAGCGCATTAGCAATTGCATAGCGCAGATTTCGCGACAAGGATTCTGCTGACCATTCCCACCCTGTACATTTGAGCTGGACTGTTGGATATACCGCCATCTGTCAGTTCTGGTGCCTTTTTCACCTCTTACGACGTCAGGTGTAGTGGGAAGTAATATTCTCTGCCGATACCTCGCGTAATGTAAATAGCACCATCACAAACCAGGTGGGTAGAATGATACCTCTCTCTATACCGTGTATTTATAAGAGGGAGTATATCTTTCCGAAAGAGTGTAGATCAATGTAATAGACAGTAGATAATGTCATTTGCTGTGGCAAGCGCATTGGTTATTTTCAAAAAACATGGTTTTATATATAAGAATCAAATCTTATATACATATTATATACAAATATTTTGTGAGGGCTGTGTTTAGTATACGGCAAATATGATGATGTAAAGAGCGATAAGTGCATAGAGTTAATAATAATTATTATATAAATACATTATTATTGTGCCGTGAAATACCGGCAAAGTAGAATAGTACCTCCCCCTGTACCAGGTGTAAGAGACGATAACGGGTGGTTGTTCTGTGTCTGAGCATTAAAAATATGTATTTAAGTAGTATATTTGTTTGTTTTGATTTAACCGTTGTCTGATGTCCTTAACACAAGTGCTTTAAGCGACTCATCTTGGAGTCAGGTGAAGATGTTGTTTGAATTTATTATTATTATTATATATTATAGACATCTTAGACTATATAAAAATAAAAATATTTGCATTAATTTATTAAGTTTCGCAAACAAAGTTAATCATATTAAAATAAGAATCGGTCTGTTTTGGTGTCAAATGCCTCCAACATCGATAGGCGCTGCGATAAGGTGCAACGACCCCATTAGCGCGCTGTGCATTCAACACACAACCAAGTAAACAAAACTACGGGTTCTAACCTTAACCTGTTAGCAATAGGGGCGTTTATCGATTTACACAAATTGTGCTGTTATTATGCGATGCGGTTGTTGGCAACTTCTATATCAGTTTTAAGGTCACGCTGTGTTTAGAAATAATGTTTAAAAAGTTGGGACTTCGTAAAAAATGCGTAAATAACATAGTAAATTAAGCATTAGTATTATAATTTATTTAAGTTTTGCATAGAAAGTAACTACACAACATTCAGCTAACTTTCTATTTTGGCCTATAATATTTGATCTAACAGCATTTTATGGCGCAGATGTTAGTGATCATATCTTGCGCGCTAAAGGCCGTAAGTTCGATTCCCTCCCAGGATAAATGATTATATGATGAATATTTGTGTTTGTTCCTTGCCTGGGTGTGAAATATGTAGCATTTAAGTATTTTATTTGTGATTCCTCTGTTCTCTGATATCCGTAACACAAGAGAATTACGCGACATATCTCCGAGTCAGGTCAGTGTACGACATGTAGTGGGAATTTATTATTGTTATTGCCAGACATCCACTGATGGACTAATCTTCTCCGAAAGATTTCAAGGACAGACTGTATCTTACATTCAACGTCGTGAGTTTTTAATCAGCTCGTCAGTTCACCTCGTGGGTGGACGTCCAACGCAGCGTTGTTTTAATGGACAGTTAGTAAAAGCGACTCAAATGCTACCAGAATCGTTAGTATACCTTAAAAAATCATTAATAGAGAGATACGGTCTAATCACCATGGTAACAAGCCTTTATTAGGGTTAAAACATGTTCAATCTAACAAGTGCTTTGTAAAAAGTTAGACGGTGTGTTCGGTATAGTAGGTGCGAACTCCTCCCCAAGAAAGGGGGAAATTTGCCCGCGAAATTTAATGTGCTGGGCAAGCATGTTGGCAATCGCAGAGCGCGGCCATTATGGACGGAATTCCCCCTTTCTTAGGTAAGCCTATGTCCAGCAGTAGATTTCCAATGGCTGATATGATGATGATGATGGTCTTATCATCATATTATAAGCGCAAAAGTTTATGAGTATGTAACGACTAAACAGATCTGGGTAATATTTGGCACAGAGATTTTTTATTTAGTATGGTATATATATTATATTTATAAAGTAAGGTACAGTTATTCTTTACCCCGAATATATATTTCTATGGTATAGATCCGGCTTTATATTTTTGCTGAGTTTAACTGTCAGCGAGCAATTTTTTTCGGAATAGAGTTCTTCAGGGATGCAATATGGAGAACTAGTATTAAATATGGTATTTATTAGTAAGATACTGTAAGTATTCTTAAGTAGACAGCGGTGACACAAAAAGCCAGCGCTGCACAATGTGCAGTCACGCACGGCGCTAGCCGTTAGTTTGTTCTATAAATAGACTCAAGGACATAATGCATTCGGAACTTGGTGCACTTGTTCGTAAGTAGGAGTCGTTGAACTATTCGACTGCTAGGTACCGCTTATGAACAAAATATGTAATTATTTGTAACATCGATATCGACATCGATAAGACATCGATGTAATCTAAAAGATGATTTTGTAACAATAGAGAAAGGAATGTTGAGATGGTTTGGACATGTAGAAAGGATGGATGAAAGTAGAATGGACTGCACAAATATATAAAACGGAAGTGAATGGAAGAGTACGCAGGATGAATACGGGCATCGGACCTCTCATCTATGAGAGGCCCCGCCCTCTTTTTCGGTGGCACTGGAATTGACGGCTGAGTAGTCCAGCAAAAGGTTCGTCCGAAAAAAAAAAAAAAAGGAGCGTTGGTATAGGACGACCGAAGCGATCATATCTTAACCAGGTAGAAGTGGTATTAAAGGGCCAGGTCAGCGCGATGTATGTATATAATTATTTATAGCATGATGATCCAGACTCGTATTTATAGCGACAAAATAAGTATTATTATTATGTAAGGTGAGGTACAGGCAGAGTAGACTAGTACCTCCCCTTTTGCCGGGTGTCGTAAGAGGCGACTAAAGCACCAGAACCGACCGATGGCGGTATATCCATCCGAGACACTTGTGACTTAAATGCACAGTGCGGGGTGGGCAGTAGCATCACCTTTGAAAAAGCTGAGCTTTGTGATTGCCAACACGCTTGCCCAGCGCGGCAATTATGGGCAAAAAACCTGTATTCTTGGTGAGGCCTATGACCAGCAATGGTCTTCCAAAGGCTAATATGATGATGATGATTGGCAGATAGCTATTGTTATAAGGAATTCTTTTACCCGTTATGAAGTGAATTTTCTAAATTCTTTTCGTTGTGCTCTCCTATAAAAAAATAAATCTTGTAAAAAATATCAAGTGTTTAGGCCCTGCGTTAATATGACAGTTAGTTATATAGTCAACATCTCCTTTTTCATATACATATAGATTACGGATAGCTATTTATGACATAAAATTTTTTCAGAAAAATAATCTTGAAATCAAATGTCATCAATCTTCAAAGAAAAACATTCGAATATTTCAAAATTATTTTATATCAACCAACTAAGCTAAGCCGTTTTGCCGTAAACACTGACAAAAATCACTCTTCGCAGACTTTCTTGTTTACGATAAGAGTCGATCGTGATACCGGCCCTACAACTATAGGAACCGGTACAAACAACTAATTCCAATCTGGTAAGTAAAAGTTATGGCAACCGGTTGTTTCGGAAACCAGTTTGAACATAAACATTTGAAATATGTCATTATTTAGTGATCAATTCTTGATCTCGCATTTGTGTTTTCTCATATTGCGTTTTAAAACTGGACTTTGATAGGACTCGATACTCGGACTTTGGGCTAGGATAGATAATATTCTTATTTTATTAATAATAGGTAGGCTTATGTTAGTAAATTTTTTATTGTCAAAATAAACGATATTTGTATATCTTTATTTAAAAGAGGTATTAAAGAAGGGCCAGGACAGAAGTACCAAGAATAAACGAGCGTGTTTGAAAGGACTAATGCGAGTAAGTAACTTCTTAACTACTGTTCTCTTTTAGTTAAGACAAGACAATGTCTGACGGGCTAGGTAGTATAAATTAAGACGCTACATATACAACACTCAAATGACCGATAAACCAGATGACCCTATGGGGTCGTAAATCATTTCCAAAATTAATCAAATAGCTATATAATATATATTTTATAGCTATATAAATTCATTTGTATTGTTTTCCCGTTTGAGTTGAATAGGCGACTCGCTGTAATTCTTCGGGATCAAGTAAAAAGTCCTTCCTTAGGTTCTAAAGTATCCTTACGCTAAATTTCAATGAAATTGGTTCACTGGCGATGCTGTGAAAGCGTAACAAACAGACAGGCACACTTTCGCATTTATAACTTTCCACCTGCGACTTTTATTTCATCCCTGAAAATCCGGTTCCCGAGGTTCTTCCGGCAAGAAGTCAATGTCGCTCTTTGACAGCTAAACTGTGGGGATAATAATTTAATAGACATATTTCCGGGATAAAAAGCCTATGCGCTACTCCAGACTATCAATAATCTCTGAGGAAAATTTCATCCGGATTTGTTTAACCGTTCCGACGTGAAAGAGTAACACATCCATACACACTTTTGCGTATATAATGTTAGCAGGATAACACGATGGAAAAACGTGGAAATAAATCGTTAAGCCATGCTTGCCCCGCTCTTTGGGGAGCAGAGTTAGTTTATGGTTGGCTGTATGACACAGTAATGTAGTATCAATAGGCAACAACATTAAAACAGAATTGTCCTTGATTTTATTGTTATCTGTGTTGACTATGGTCACGTAGACAAAACCTGTACACACAAATTCGAGGTCGAAACATATTGACAGTTCGCATTGAAACAATATTTAAAAAAAATGGAACACATGTTTTCTTGTTTACTTGACTAAGTAATCTATATACTGTTGATAAATGTGCGTAATGGTTTATGTAAACAATTTTTAGGTTAACTTACAAATTAATTTATCAATCAATTTTTATAAAACTACTTTCAACGGATTTTAATTTAACTCTTTACATTTTTAGTTCGACATTTCAGTTACCTACTGCAACCGTTTTCAAGATTGACAAAATATTTTTATTAAAATGAACAAAAAATGTAAAAAGTTAAATAAACCGAGTTTTAAAGTCGTTAAAAAAGTAGTTTTATTATGAATAGTGCTTACGTTAGAAAATATTATTATTATTTTATTAGAAGCCATGCCGTGGGGAACCCGTTATCGTAGAATAGTTCCTCCCCTAGCAACAGATATCGTAAGAGGAGACTGAGGTACCAGAACCGACGGATACCGGATGTCCACCCGGGACAGCGAAGCTCAAATGCAATAGGGCGAGAATGGGCAGCATCCCCGTCGCGAAACAACACTGCAATTGCCTACCACCATCGCACATATCAGCCATTGGACATTGCCGCCTAAGAGATTCTATCGAACTGATTGCAGGCTTGCCGCATAATGAAACAGCCAGCAACATTGTATGTATCCACAAACATTATTATTTTGTGAACTAGCAGTCACCCATAATCTCTATAAATCTTCAAAATTTATAGTATTTATTATTTGCTAATTAATATATGAGCTTAAATTATACTCGTATAATTTTGCTATATATTGCTGTAAGGTACCGGCAGAGTAGAATAGTACCTATCCCTGTACCAGGTGTCGTAAGAAGCGAATAAAGTACACAGGGCGGGGATGGGCAATAGCAGAAACCCCTTGGCGAAAGCTGCGCTTTAAGATTTCTAATATCAACGCGCTTGCTTTAAGTTGTATTTTTTATTGACAATGTAACCCTACCATTGCACATTGGGCCCGCATTGGTCATCGCTTGCGAAGTGGGGGCATGAAAAAATATTGATCATGTCTTAAAAAATATAATTTAGAACCTGGGCACTTTCCATTGTTATCTAATTTTTAAAGGTACCGAAATCACTTATTTCTACCGCGACACATCCGTGTTTGCATTGTTGTGCTCCGGTTTGAAAGAGGCAAGAGATTATTGGGTCATGTAACATATTTTTTTCAAGTCACAAGGTTAGGAACGCGCTAGTGATATCCTTGTGATATGACGTTAAAAAGGTCATAAATTCCTTTTATTTCTCCTTACAATTCAAATGTCAGGCCAGTAATAAGCAAGTGATGGATCATATCCCTTGTGGAGCGTAACCGTGAACCAATTTGCGAATAACAAAGGTCAATAAATGGACTAGCAGGACATTTACATCCTTATCACTTACTTTTAAAGGTCAAAATCGACCGGCAGTTTGTTTAACCGTTAAATTAATGTGCACCGGTCTATTGAACGCGCGTTCTTTGTGCAGTAACAAGAAATGGTTGCTGCATTGAGATGCATAATGCGGATCGTTGAAGAAATTGAATTGCGTTTATAATTCGCCATTGGATTGGTGAAGAAGTCATTTTATTTCCCGCTATAACAGACGCGATTTCTTTACGTTTTTGGACGTCTGTTATAAACTGCGTCCAAAAACGAATAAGAGTGACATACAGTTTCAATTTAATGATATAAGAATACATATGACGGCGCCACATTCACGCGCGATAATTCGAATTTGAATAATGTTCGAAATACGAATTATCGATTTGCAAATGTCAATTGATTCCTAAACGTAACACCGATACTAGTGAAAAAAAACAAGTGAATTTTGGCGCGGTTTCCAAATGGATGCGACTACGTGCACGGGAACACGTTTATTAGGAAAACTATTTGATGATGGTAATTACTGTTATTAAATTCAGATTATGGTTCTTAAGACTATTGTCGGCCTCCTTGCTAATACAAACCAACCATTTAAATGTCACAAAAAAATGATGATTTACTAATTAATTAAGAACAATTGTCTAATACATACATTACATAGCACTGATTAAACTTTAAGAGATACATTTATCTATACATAAGAATAAAAAAGAATTGTCTCTTTTTAATTTTAAATTAACAACTTTTAACATTAAGGTAGTACTTAAGGAACTTATATTAAAAAATAATATTTTAAAATTTTGGTGTCTGTCTATTGCGGGTAATCATTGGCTGGACCGATTTTTAAGGGACTTTCACTGACAGATAGCTAATGTTAAGATGCTAAGGAGTAGTTTAGGCTACACTTTTTATTTCGTATTCTCACGAGAACGGAACTAATATTACACTACGCGGGTATAATATTTTTGCCACCGCCCGCGATGTCACCCGCGTTAATCTGAAGAACAAGTTTAGCATCATTTATCTCCCGTTCCGCTCTTATTGGTCATAGCGGGATGTTATAGCCTATAGCGTTTCTCGATAAGTGGACTATTTAACACTGAAAGAATTTTTCAAATCAGGCCAGTAGTTTTTGAAATAAGTGCGTTCAACCCAACAATCTCTTCAGCTTTATAATATAAGTATTGATTTATAATAAAATAAGCCGTGAGATACTGGCAAAGTAAAATAGTACCTTTCCCGACACCAGTTGTTATAAGAGGCGACTAAAGCACCGGAATCGATAGATAGCGGTATATCTACCCGAAACAGGGCAGCTCAAATGCACAGGGCGGTGGTGGGCAGCACCATTCCCGTCACAAAATTCCACCGTTCTTGGGGAGGCATACGTCCATCAGTGGACTTCCAATAGCTGGTATGATGATGACGATTGTAATAAAAGCAAACTGATACCTTCGAATTATACACATTATTCGTTTATTGTTATTTACAAATAAGACTTTATTGATTGACCACATCCGGTGCTGTTGACCTTAATTTTATTTATTTAATTTTATTGATTCCTCTGTTGTCTGATGTGGAATCTTATTTATTTATTATGTATATTTAAATGTATTTGTAATTTGTCTATTATCTGATACAAAAGCTTCGGAGTTACATGGGTGACAGATCAAATTATGAGACCTGTCACCCATGTAACATATCAATGTTCGAAGTTGTATCGGATGTCAATGAAAAATCTTACCTTTTTGATATCTAGAACACCACACGTTTCTCAGTTATACAATCGGCTTAACAATTTCATTTAATTAAAAAGGTCAATTTGAGCAAACGAACGTCTCTGATAAAAAAATATGATACACATGGGTCACTAAAATATAGGTAAAGATTTGTAAAAAAATATTTTTATAGACAATAAAATATTGTAATTTAATAGTAATAGTTTGTAATTTTTTTTAATTTGAAATATTTGCGATTATTAGTCAATAATAACTTAAGGAACTTTAATAACCTTAAAGCAACGGTTAATTTAATAATAGAATATTATACATTTCCTTGAAGAAAGTCAATCTTGAAGACTTTTCCCGCAGAGTAACCGAAACATGAAACATGGAATTTTTTACGAGAATCGAACACGTATATGTTATAAAATACATAGTTTAGAGTAAGTATTGTTAGCCGAGAGAAAATCGACAAACCATTCCCATCCTTAATTTTTACTGATTTTACACATCCCTAGTTTTCTCTCTGCCGTATCGATTAACAGTTTTGTAAATACATGTTCATCTCCAATTAGGCTCTTTTAAAGTTAATAAATGTTATATTAGTATACAGTTTAGAATATTAGGTACTCAGAGATATTTATTATGGATAATACGATTTTAATAGATAATAATATATCTCACTAGGATTTACAAAATATGTTTATCTGATTTTATGTCAAAATAGTACCTGCCACAATATATGTTTATGAATTAGTTTTGTATACATTTCGCAAAATCATGTTTGCTAAGGAAACTGATTAAGCTTGAATGAATTGCTAAGTTAAACGATAAAATTGAATATATAATATGAACAGGCATACAGAAACCGCTCAAGGCCTTTTTTTTTGGTGCGATCGTACAGTAACTCAAGGTTTAAGGGCATCTACCTGTATGAGACTCGAATAAAAAAGATTTTTTGTTTCTCACAATTAATTCAGCCTATCTACTAGTTCATTTAGTTTGAAGACGCTCTTGTAATAATCTAAGAACAATTCGTTAACTTAAAATTAATCAAAAATTTTGTAAACTTCACTAAATAACTTCACTAAAAACCCTAATAAATACGATCATAAATTATATAAATATGATATATACCGGTTGTAAATTTTCGTCCATGGCAGTAAGATGGCAATAAAAAAAAGAAATCATATGAAAATCGGAATACCTATACAGAACAGTGTTGCAGCTACATAACTGTCACCTGAATAAATAGCTATAGCAAAATTTTCAATTTGTCATTCCTAAGAAAAAAAATCAGGTCCGTAGACGTGTTCACAAAAAACACAGTGAAAATGGAACACGGCGTAGCCATTATTTTTTTAAATTTCTCTCGTGACATTGCCGTCTTTTGGCCAGTAATAAAACTACACAAGTACGCATAAACAGCCTTGCATATGGAATCGTAACTCGTCAACAGGTGTAACCTTGAAAGGGCAAATCGGCCATGAACTTTTGAAGCAAAGGTATACCAAACAAACAATCTACGTATAATGTAAAGACAATGAGTTAACGTTGCTATGAATATAATTTTATGCAACTGTATTTTTTTCATCTGGAGTACTTGCGCGCCATCTGTGATGCACATGTGAGATCATTATTATTTTTAATCACCTTTCACTGTTTATAAATTGTTTTCGTTTTTCTTTGTTGACACTGTAGCCCAACCAATGTGCGAAGTTATAAAATTATTAATGGTTTTATCCGATCTTTATGTTCTACTAAGATCCATAGATAGTTCCTTTTTTTGGGTTAAATCCCGATCATTATTTTGTACATTTAAAAACCAAACCCGCCGCTTCCTAACTCTTAGCCGCTTTTGCCTGTGTATCATGGCAAAAAGTACCAAACACTTTTTTCGTGCGGGTTAGTAAGTTGCTCCGACAAAGGGAATGATTCATGAGCAAAATATATTAACTTAGGGTTACATAATACATAATTCATGAATGAGTATACCTAGACATTTTTGACTTGCTATAAATCAGCATATTTTCTTGTAGTATAAAAGGGTTACCGGCGAAGTAGAATTGTACCTTCCTATGTACGAGGTGTCGTAAGAGGCGACTGAGGTGCCGGATCCGACAGATGACCATCTTTCGTGGAGAGGCCTATGAGGCCAGTGGCCATAGGAGGCCAGTGGTCTTTCAACTGCTGCTAAGATGATAACTATCATAAAAGGGATCTAACTTAACGTAACGTAACCTTAAATAATTAACTTTAAGGCAATTTAATGAAAACTGTATCTAGTTTCCATTATGTATTTTTTATGTTTAATTACTCTAAACGGCGTGTACATGCGATAGAACAATCTATAAATAAGCGTGTGCCAATATTTATCATGTTGACTAGGCCACAGCAAAATTAACACACAATTCATTACATGAAACTAAAGTCATGACCTCTTATCAGATTAGGTTTTCGTAGTAATATAGTTTTTATAGCCCAGGATTTAAAGAGCTTGTTGGTATACTTTTGAAATAAGAATATTGTGGGGTAGACAAGAGAAATGATAATAAGGTTATCAGTTCACTCCCAGTCCTCTTTTATTCTATCATTAACTAAGGTACTTAATAAAAACATTATTACTTTTTTAACCTTGCTCCAAATATTTTTTTTTGTTAAACTTATTAATATATCAATAAAATATTTAAAATTCTGATCGTTGGTTACGCACCAACTTTGTAAGATTTTGAATAATGAGATCATAAGCGAAGAACTATAAAATTATACATAAATGGTTACTGAACATGTATGAAGTAGAAGTTAAAAACAAAGTTTAGAAAGTTGCCAACAACTTTTCTCTTGCACAACAAAGTTATCGCTAAGTTAAAGGAAGAAACCCAATCAGTATACCTTTAATTGTTTATGCGCACTGGAACTAGAAATGATCGCTGCACTCCTCTCAAAATTCAAAGCAGCGGACCGTAATCCTAATCTTATTAGTGAGGTCGCCATTTTGAAGTAATCCAAACTCTTTCGATCAAACTGCCACGCAACAAAACTGTTTCATTAAAAAAAAAATTTTGAATTAAAAAGTAAATTGTCACTTATTGCGCGCACGAAGGGACACGACGTCAACGATAGATGCTCTTGCCGGTTACTGGCAAGATGGAATGGCCGATTGGTTTTATTCGACTGCCACCGAGGGTGGGGGACTCGTTTTGGACCGGTATGCGTGGGCTAAGGGATAGGGTTCAATTGATAAGTTGATATTAAAATTTTGTTACAGCTTGTCGTTTCTAGCCTTTATTGTTGTTCACTACACAGTCGACGACGTAAGAGACACCTCAGTAGCGAAAAAGCACCAGTTTACTTACCGATCAGAAAATGAAAACTTGTTCGAATGTCTATTACTAATTGTTAACACCCATGTCTTAACAAGAAGTCCTAGAATATGTCATCTTTTCTATTCTATGTTCTAATAATTAGTTACTTAAGTGTCAAAGAGTTGTACTGGTCAATTGCTGACAGACTAGACGCTTTTTTGTATAATACATAGTATAATGATTTATAAAACTGGTTTCAAAATTGAAGTATAACCCCGAGCCTATACTCACTATCGGATTTAACGCCTTTTACTATCATAAACTGAATTCGACCGTACTCCCTTTAAAATACGAAACTTCACTTATCTCTCGGCATTGAGACATGCATTTGGGCCGTTCGATATTTCTATTTGCATAAATCTGTTTGTATACAATAGACTTTATAGCCTGACAAAAATGTGTTCGAACTTATAACATTATGGAACAACTCCTGGCAACCTTATTATAAAGGTAATAAAGAAGAATTTAGTTTGACATGATTAAGACGCGCTTTATTCAGGGTGTTATATTTTTTCGCCGAGTTACCCGGCCGTGTGTATGCATGCGGGCACACACGCACGTACGCATGTATAATTGCAATTTGGGTTAACAACTTATCTTTGACAGAGATATATAGATTACCGTTTTCCTTATTTAGTGTCGATAATGCGAATATAATTAAAGTGATTTTATTTAACATTGGATTACGTGGTGATGAGCACGTCTACACTTGATTATAAACAAAACGATGTTTTTATCTAATAATTTAACGTAGCATTATTAAGTGAGCGAAGAGAGTGAACGCGTAAATCTCAGAAATTATTAAATAATATTGCTATCAAGTGGTGTACCGGCAGAGTAGAATTACATCCCTCTCTGTACCAGGTGTCGGAAGAGACAGCTGAGGTACTGGAACCAACAGATAGCGGTATATCCATTCGAAACAGCGCAGCTTAAATAAGCTATACAGGCAGAGATGGGCAGCAACATCATCGTCGCGAAGTTGCGCTCTGCAATTCTTCTGCCACCACGCCTGCCCAACGCTGCTATTATGGGCAAATATCTCCTACCTTAGGGAGGCCTACATCCAGCAGTAGACTCCATGGTATGATTGCTGTTAAAATCTATACTAATATTAAAAAGCTGTAGAGTTTGTTTGTTTAAACGCGCTAATAATAAGAATGGCTGGTCCGTTTTGAAAAATTATTTCAGTGTTAGATAGTACATTTCTCGAGGAAGGCTAAGGACTATTCCACGCGGACGAAGTCGCGGGCACTGCTAGTTATAAATAAATATTGAAAATTGTTTAAAATCCTTTCATATTTGCAACAAGACATAATGCAACAGCATAAAGCCCACATAAGTACATATGAAAACGTAATGGATTGAATAAGACAGGCCTTTGGTAAAAACTAGGATCGGCAGTCCTGGCTATTAAAAAAAAAACATCGCAGGCAACTAATAAAACCAATTGATTAGCCGCAGATACATTGATAATAGCGGATCGATCGGCATTAGCAATTAAATTCGTGGCCTACTAACGATTTAAAAAAGATACCTTGTTTATTATTGTAGTTTCATCATCGTCACATGCCGGAAAGTCATGCACTGCTGGACTGCTGGTTAGGCTTCATGAATTGGTGGGCGGATGTGTTGGCAATCTTAGAATGTAACTTCACGACGGGGATACTGGTGGCCACCCCCGATTTGTTCTATCTACATCTGCTCTATTATTTATTATAAAGAGGAAAGTTTTGTATGAGTGAATGTCACGTGCTTGTAACTTAAAAAACTGTTTGTCAGAATTTAAAATTATTTTCTTGCATTAAAAAGCATTTTTTACCAAGTAACATATATTTAAATTATATTTACAAAAAAATTACTAGCGATCCCTACCTAAAATGAAACTGTTTAAGCCAGCTTTGTATTATTCTACCTTTGTAACAAATAACCACATAAATTACTGTACCAATGTCTAAAACTCTCTCACTAGTAGAAACTTACATTAACAATACATAACATAAACTAAATTACAACTAATAATTTTGGAAAAAGTTACTACGCGAGGTAAACCTTGGAGCGCTGCTAGTGTATGCCGTTTTTAATCTATTAGTTCTGGTACCCCAGGCTTATATGATATCGACTACGTTTTATATAGACCATTGCGGTATTACAGGGAATAAGTATGTACACCTATATTGGTGAGGGAGAGCACACAGTATACAGCAGTGCATACGAAAGAAATATGACCCAATCTACACTATACAATATTATAAAGAGGAAAGATTTGTATTTTTGTATGTAGCGAATAAACTTTAAAAGTACTAGACCGATTTTAATCATCATTTTTTTATTAGAAAGCTACATTATAATTGAGTGACATGGGCTATATTTAGTACTAGATTACTTAAGAAATTCCTATTAAAACCAACCAAAGGTGTAAAAAAATTAGCTATAAAATGTCTTTCTTCGCATACGCTGCGAATAATATTAATGATAGGATAAAATTTGTTTGACAATATCTATTCTAATATTATAAAGCGGAAGAGTTTGTTTGGTTGTCTGTTTAAACACGCTAATCTCAGGATCTACTGGTCCGATATGAATAATTCTTTTTTTGTTGGATAGTCTATTTATAGAGGAAGGCCTTAGGCTATATAACATTACGCTGAAACCAATAGAAGCGAAGCGTCAGTTAGAAATGTTGCAAAAACGGGGAAAAGGCTACTATACCCCCCAAAGTCACTATTCTACGCGGACGAAGTCGCGGGCACTGCTAGTTATAGAATATATCAGTATCTACAAATACTTCGATATATGTCTAAATCGACCATATGTCTAAATATTGTAGTTACGTCACTATAACTACTTCTTTACATTTAACGAATTGATGTTATCCAAACCATTTTTAATTTTTATCCAAATAAATAATTTAATATTCAAAACTGTCTTAAAACCTGATTGAAATCGGACATTCCATTCAAAAGATATCATGAAATTAAAATAAAAATACATGCCGGCGGCGGCCGCCACGCAGCGCATCGAGTAACTAACTCGACGAGAGCAATTGTATTTGGCACTTTCTTGAGTTGGATCTCCTGAAAATCAATACGCTTCGTTGCCACCTACAAATACCACAGCCAACGTAGTGTACAGGGAGGCTTTAAGATTAGCATATTTTTTTCAAATTACGGATTCATGGTCTTTTTAATTAACATGCTTATACTTAAATAAATGTTTACACGTGCGATGCCGGGACGGGCCGCTAGTACATTATATTTTTCTCAAGAATACGAAATACATGGCCTTCATTTTCCATTAAGAGTTCATAGTTTTCAAAACGTTTTGTCTTTGGTTTCTTTGTGGTACAAAAAATAAACTATTTGGATTGTTGAACTTATCTGTTAAATATTTTTACTTACTAATAATAACACTGCCTTCTTACTTCTTCAATAATCATCACAAATTTATGTTGATATTGCGTATATCCTATTATTTTTTCTGAAATAAATCAAATGGCTAAGAAAGGCTGTTTAAATTGGTCCAACTATATTTGAGGATAATTTGGACCAGGTCTTGCAAGAGGCGACTAAGGTACCATTACCGATAGAGGGCGGTACATCCATTCGAAAGTGTAAAGCTGAAATTCATAGGACGGGGGTGGGGAGCAACATCCCCGTCGCAAAATCTGCGCTCCGCGATTGCCATCACGCTTGCTCAGCGCGGGGGCTATGGGCAAAATTTTCCCTTACTTGGCCTATATCCAGCATTGGACTTCTAATAGCTGATATGATGATGATGATAAAGATAGATTGGACCAGGCCCTATAGCCATTTCTATCGGGAATCTTTTGAAGTTTATATGCAACAGGGGACTTCCTATGGATCACATGATGACAAACCTAAATGTAGAACTAATAAATATGTAAATTCATGCAAGGTCTCATACATTGTCCGGTCTCCGAGATATTATAAAGCGCTTGTGTATACCAGACTCCAGTTTGTCCTGTGTGGTGAATGAACCCACCACCTTTGGCGCATAAGATAAGTTGCGCAACTACCATGCGCGGCATCCCGTACGTTATGCCATGCAAGTATAAACTTGTTTTAACAAAATGGAACTTTGCCTATAATGTTTTTAGTGCCAAGTGCCCAATATTATACACTATTGTTATGACTATTAAATTTTAATGAAAGTTAACACTATGGTATCAAACATATATCTCAACCAGAAGAGGTATTACAGAAGGGCCACGTCAGAAGTACCAAGAATAAACGAGCGTGTATGAAAGGATTATTGTGAGTAAGTGAGGGAAGCGAGAGACGTAAGCCAAGTTCGTAACAAGTGTAGATCCATAGTTACTGCCTACCCCAGTGGGACACACGCGTGCTGTAGATATGTATGTATAACTATGATACTCAAGAGCTATTTGATAATTGCTAAAAGTATCTGAAAACGTCAACCATAAACGACCATTAAATATTTCAATTGCAAATATTTAATGGTTACCTGACAGACCAGTAAAACTTTTACGCCAGATTGATTGATAAAAGACATTCGTAAAAATGGTTTCCCTTGGGAAACCTAGGACTACAAGTGTTCTCAAAAATATTAACCGATTACACACATAAATAAAACCGTAAATAGCAGAAACGAAGATCAAATTAAAGTCAGTTCGTTAGCCATATTGATGACATTCTTAGAAGAGATCAGGTGTGATTACCGCTGGGGTACCGGCAGAGTAGAACTGTACCTCCCAGGCCTGCCTGTGATGGCGGTGTGTCCATCCAAAAAAGTATCGCAATGCAAGGGCGGGGGTGGCAGCCGCATCCCCGCCGCGAAAGCTACGTTTTACAATTGCCAATACACTTGCACGGCGCGGCAATTTTGGGCATAATTCCTCCTTTCTTGTAAAGGATGTCCAACAGTCGACTTCCAATGACAGATTAGATGATATATTAATAAAAATACCAAATTAATAGAGCTCAAATACAATTTCTAGCCAGTAACTATCTTTTATGATTTTCAACATGCCATATGAAATCGGAGTGTACTCTGAAGCCCTTAGGAAACACTGTACGTGTTACATTATGTATGTACAGTGTTACGTCGCGACGCGTGCGCCGTGGATTTGGCTCGAGTGCACTTGCATCACCGGGGGCAACGACCTTTGCGGTAGGCTCACATGCTCATTTAAACCTATTGTTGTGCTTTCTGCCGTTTATACTTAGTGGTCTGACTAGAACGGAATTCAGACACTGCGTAGGCAGTTCCTGGTGACGATCTGAAATAGCTACGCAATAAGCAGTGACTTGAACTAATTTAGTCGTAGGCAAATTCGTATCACCGAGGACTTCTTATTACAATATCTTACTCTTACAATCGCAGTCTTACAATAATTTTGAGTATGCTTGTATGATGACTTCATAATATAATAACTGAAGCCTCCCTATAACACTCTTTAACAGGTTAATTTCAATATAGCTACAATATAAAACAATCTTTGTTATAGGAAAACAGGAACAAACCCTTTTCAAGATTTACATATTTCGTGTATAACGCTCACTCTACACCAGCTAGCCACGACACCTAGCGGCTTTTTTGGGAAGCAATAACAATGCAAGCATAGAATGCGGCAGGTCTGACCGATGAACTCGTCTCTAAGTCACTACATAGTATAAAACAGAGTTGCTTTACATTGTCTGTGTGTCCCTATGTACCTATGCTTAGATCTTTAAAATTACGCAACGGATTTTGATGCGGCTTATATTTTTAATAGAAAGAGATTCAAGATTCCTCTTAACGAACTTTCCCGTTTGTATAATACCTACATGCATAATATAGCACAGAAACATTGATAATTTTAGAGGTTTCCGGTGTGATGTCATAAATAAACACAAGTTTTTGGGATTACATTGCAAACACTGGCTGAACCTGGCGAGATTATCATTACAGCCATTGGATGTCCACTGCTGGACGTAGGCCTTTCCAAGATAGGAGAAATTTTGCCACTTCCACACTGTTTCGGATTATAGTACCATCTGTGGGTTGTGGTACCTTAGTAGCCTCTTACGAAACCTTGTATAGACTCGAGGTACTAGTCTACTCTGGTGGAACCGGTGTTAAACTAGTCTGCCGGTAGACTGTTTGCCGGCTATAGTTTAGAGAGGTACCGCCTAAAGCCGCTTATTATGTGTAGTCCCAATGAACTACACACTATAGGAAATTAGGGACAATGTGTTCCCGAGATGCTAATTGGTAGTTAACTGAACTCCAGAACACGTAGGCACGTTGCTAAAGAATACTTTGGAACAATTACATAATTGCTATAGAGTTATTTTTCTTCACCCATTAATTAACCAGTTCGGATACGTACTGTCATTTATCTATCTATTTGCTGTGAAGTACCAGCAGAGTAGGTTAGTAACTCTTTTTGTACCAGGTGTCGTAAGAGGCGACTGAGGTACCTACCAGAATGGACAGATGGTGGTCTATCCATCCGTGTCAGTGCAGCTCAAATGCATAGTGTGGGGATGGGCAGCAGCATCACCGTCGTGAAAGCTGCCCTCTGCGATTGCCACCACGCTTGCCCAGCGCGGCAATTATGGGCAAAACTCCCAGTCAATTTGAGCAGTGGACTTCCAATGGGTGTAATGATGATGATGAAGATTTATCTACATCTACAATATTAATATAAAGAGAAAAGATTTGTATGTATGTAACGAATAATCTCAAAATATACTATATACTACCTATATATATATTAAAAAACTATCGAATCGATTTTTAAATCTCTTTCACAAAAAGGTTAAACTATCAACGAGTAACAAGCTATATTTTACGCTATTATTATAATTTAATTTAATTACATGTTTCTGACAAAATTACTTTTTATGTGTGCTTCTTTCTTTTACATGCTTTAATTAGCTTTAGTTGTATGTATGTGTGTATGTTTGTAACCGACTCATTTGAAATCGATTTTGACCTACTTTCGACTGATAGATTTAATTAAAACGTTGCACACATATAAAAGATTGGTACCGATACAATAGTTTGATAAGATTATCTCACTATCCTGATGGGGATAATCAGAATGAAACCAATTCCTGTGTTAGAACAAGTTAGAGCAAGTGAGAACACGATTCCTGCGCATTCGTACCGTCTACACAATTTCCAACTTTAGTACTCATCTAGATAATATTATTTAACAATAAATTAAAAATAAAAAACACGCCTTTAAAATGAATCTAACTAAAAAGTAAAAAATATTTTTATAATAAGGTGAAAATTATGAATATAAAACACTATTAATTATTTTCATTTTGTTTCAAAAAATATTTCGCGTGAAAGCTTTCTTTATTTCGTTTTTTTTATGTGTTCTGTAGTTAAGCCCATAGCGGCACGTTATAAACGCACCAAGTAGAGTTGGTACTTGAACAAATACACGTTCGCCTACAATTATCACATGGCCAGTACCCGCTGAAAAACTGAGGTGTAAGATTGAATTTATTGATTCAAATCACGCAATACTGCGCGAGCTACATTAAATAAAACTAAATAAATAGAAAATTATCGATGAAAAATTAATGAATCGAGATGATCATACCAGCCGTAGGACATCCACTATTAGACATTAAGACACCACAATTATGAAACGCCATAATTGCTAGGTGGCCACACCCACCCATGCAACCGCAGATAGTAAATTCTCATCCCTGTAGAGTAGATATAACATAATGTTGGTTCCGGTACCTCATTCTCCTCCATTACTCCACAGATATAAATACATATTACACACTTTTTTGTATTGACATTGTTATTAAATTATCATCATTCTTACATAATTAAACATTTATTTTTCGTATATTTATTAAATAAATTGGTTCTTTTTTAATTTGTGGTTATAAATTTGTGATATAACTTTTTATGGAATAAATTGAATTGAATTTACGAAATTTAATTATAGAACTTATGTAATAACGACGATTGTTTATGGGGACATAAAGGAAGAAAATATGTACACACGGCTACAGGTCAACCACTTCAAATATGTCAAATGTCACAACCAATTTTAAACTGTACAAACGGTACACATACCAAAATATATCCTTAAAATGTTTGTCTGTCTGTTTGTTCCTGCTAATCTCTGGAACGGCGGGCCCGATTTGGGCGGGACTTTCACTGGCAGTTAGCTTTTGCAATAAGGAGTAACTTAGGCTATACAACATCTCGGTACGACTAACAGAAGCAGAGCATCAATCAAAAATATGGCCATAACGGGCAGCAAAATATACGTATGCTGCTCAAAGTTACTATTCCACGCGGACGAAGCCGCGGTCACAATATAATAATCAAATCAATCAGGTTCCTTAAGCCTGAATCTCTTTTATGGAGTCCCCTGGGACTCCTGTTTTGGGTGGTCCACCATAGCGCATACCGACTGAACAAGGGCAGGAGCTACAAATGAGTGCGTACAATCGTGTGATGGAGGTGACAGTATGTGAGTGGCTATGGAAGGCATTTATATAAATGTTGCTTTCGGACTGGGTCCACTACCTACCTATAATTATAATAAACCCACATCATAATTTATACTTTGATCTGACTCCGACATAAATCGCTAAAAACACTCGTATTACGGACATCAGACAACATAGGAAATACAAATATAATGCTTTAATTACAGACATATTATAAAACCAAACACAAAAAGTTCCAACATATAGGTAAATGTTTCTCTAACAATCAAGCAATGTTGAGAGTTCTACGTGGGATGCAAAAAGAATAAAATCAAAGATATAGTAATAATATAATAAAATATAATACCTACAACACATTGTACGTGCCTATAAAGTTTGAGGCATCGCTTTGAATTTTCTGGGATCCCATCATTAGATCCTGACTTGGCACCAACTAGATCAATCATCTCGAAGCTATACCCGTTCGAATAAAAAAAACTAAATCGGTTACCGATTCTCGCAGATATCGAGTAACATAAATAAAAGAATTCAATTGAATTCCGAATCTCCTCCTTTTTAGTGACGAAACAGTGTTATATTATTTTTACAAGAGCATGTTTGTTTGTGGTAATAAAATATGTCCACAAGAAAGTCACTGTTGACTGAGTCATAGCATGCAGTGTGAATTTATTAGATGTAAAGTCTAGACTAGAAAAACCTTTAGACGTCTCATTTCTCAAGCCTATATAGTAAAGGTTTAAATTATCTGAAATCATTAACTAAGCGTATGCATTATAAGACGTATTTAAAAGTTTATCAGGGAACCATCAATATTTGGTGTGAAAAGTAAACTAACATGGCCATCGGTCACCCTGCGGTCACTGACCTCCAACTGGACAGAGTACGTACATCGCATTCATTCGATACGTACATTCGCAGTTACAAACAAATATCTATTAAGTACTACAGAATATACACATGGAAGCATAAATACTTTGCTGCAACATGCTACGGGTTTTCGTATGTCTGTTTGTTCCTCCTTATCTCGGCAAAGGTAGGACGGAGTTAACGTAACTATTATATAGATGGCATAAGGACGATGTCATAATAAATAACGAGAAGATTCTGATTATCATTAAATTATCAATAAAATGTAATCTATAGTATTTACCAATATCTGCATTTAAATGCAAACATTTTGTCATTTTCTCAGCTAAATATTTGTTTTTATTAAAAACTAGCTGTGCCCGGGACTTCGTCCGCGTTGAATAGTTTTTTTGGGTACCATACCTCTTTACCTTAACTTATATAAAATTTGATATTTATTAATATTGAGTAAATGGTCTGAAAAATAAGTTTCAAGTTTCTAACTCTAAAAAAAGCGATACTTCCATACAACTTTTCATCTGTCGTTTCTGTACCGAGGGAAGCGCTTTTCTACCCTGCCGGTACCTCACGGTCCGTTTAACTAGCAGGTAATTGAAAATGGAAGAAAAACAGATTGGACTAACATTAAAACAAGAAATTATGTATAACAAATAAAATATATTTTCTTACACAATCATTCTTACAATTTACACACAATCTAATAGTAAATAATGATCAGAATATTATATGACAGTATCTTAATTACATACATACAAATACTACCTTAAAATTATAAAAGTGAGATTTAACTCTTCATTTTATACATAATAACAATGTAGGCAATTATAACTTTGTATTTTATAATGATTCCTTAGTCTGTCCTAACCGCCCCATGTAATGTATTGATTTGTATTAATGATACATCATATACCGATACTTTCCCGCGATCAAAAGTATCAAATTACTTATGACTTTCCGTTCAAGCCATTCCAAATTTCATGAAAATCGGTTCATCAGTTAAGCCGTGAACGCGTTACAAACAAACAGACGCACTTTTTAATATACATTTAGACTGATGAAAATTGTGCCAATTACATTATCAATTAACTGCGAAGATGAACCGTAAGTTCGGGGCAAGGACTCTTTAGTATGGCCACTCTTTTCTACGATTGTGTCGTTTCACTCTTTTGTACGTCAATGACATCGAAAGAATGAACGTAATAGTGTTGTTACGACTTCAATCGCAAAAGCAAATCAATGTTCGGTACATCGCTCCTAACCTAGATCCAAACTGCAAATAAAAATAATAAAATTCCCAAATTTCTAGAGACATCGCGATCTATTCGTCTATTCCAAATTTAAAAGGAAATCTTGAATTTCTATAGGAAGACTTCAACAGACATGTTCAGAAAAGTTCAGAAAACTATCTGAATACATATGTGAGCCATGGATGTGATCACTTAATATGATAATTTACATTAATTTCGAAAAGTGTACAATAATTATAGTTTTGAGTTGTCGCAGTCTTCATCTAGAGATGTGACGTTTAAGTTAGAATTCCATGTTACAAACAGTGTGGGGAACACTTGTTAGACTATAACATGAACTAAATTTAAATTGCTGGTTCAAACATGATTCGTCATTATTAAAGAGACTACGTAAACCAAATACCAGACTAACTAGCGTTCCCAGAGGCTGGACTCTTTAAACTTCCACAATGTCCATGCTGCTTGCATGATGAAATTATTCACAGGGCAAAAGTTAGTGAACAATAAAACATAATTCCATGTCTAATTTGCAACTTAGTAAGATTAACAGTGTTGCTCTAAGTAACTAAAGTATATAATATATATATAATATATGCACAGTAACAATAGATCATTTTTGATTGTTTATTTTGCATTGTGTCTTTATTCTTGCAAAGAAGCGATTTATAGAGAGAGAGACATAGTCAAGTATTATAAATGTTTATATAATAAGGTAAATAGAAATGATTTGCCTCTTGTTTGTTCTGTTAATGAATAGATATACAATTTCTTATATACATACAACTTATAGGTTTCTACATTTGTTGAAAAAAATATTTGTGATATAATTGTGTAAAATTTACACATTGCAGACTATGTATTTCTTTTTATTTTCAGAAAATTTGGATAGGCACTCTTTTCAAAAATTTCATTTAGACCCCTTAATTGGACCTTAAATAAAATTTTAAGATATTTTCAATGTGACACTGTTAAAGTAATTAACAATATGGAAAATAGGACCTGTCTGTACAATCTTACCGCTTCACACATAATGAGTTACCAAAAATTTAAAACACAATCAGGTTTTAAACATTTGATAGCTAATTTTGAATACAAATAAAAAATCTATGCATACATACAGTTAATGCTAATATATAATACAATTTATCTGGATAACATCTTCTATTATGCCTTCTTGTACTCTATTCTCTCAACCTTGACTTCATCACCAAGCAGTTTGTAAACATATGTAACCACTGTTGAGCTTTGTATATCCATCAGCACAAATGATGGTGTTGGGTTTCTGGAAACAGTAGAATAACACGGATTAATACTTTATGGGAATAATCAAAAAGTTTATGGCATAAAAACTGAATATTATGTCTAAATTAATAATCATTACAACAGTACAAGATATCGACGGCTGGAAGGTCTTTCCTCCCAAATAAAATTTTCTGAACTGGATGACACCATAGTATGTAGCTTCATAGCAGGATTGCTGCTACCCAATCTCTCCCTGTTGCATTTTAGTTACTGTAATCACCCCATACAGCACCTGGTATAGGTAATATCAATGTTCAATCAATCAATCAATGATAGTTATAACAACCTTAAATTAAGACTAATAAAGGTATTACAAAAATAAGATTATTCACCTAAACAAAGGACTGTAAGCACCAGTAGCAGACCCTGGGTTGATGTAAAACTTGTTTTCATGCTCGTAAGCCTCAAACCGGTGTGTGTGTCCAGATATAAGGATATCCACATCCAGCTGTCTTTGCACCAGGGCTAGAGACTCCTCGTCGCCCCATGGGACTACTTGATGTCCGTGAATCAGCCCAATGCGGAATTGACCAACTGTTATAACTTTTTGTTCTGGATATGTAGTGATCTGAAAACAAAATGAAATTCAAATAAATAAATTAAATAATACAACATTGCATATTTTTAACATGATTCTGAAATAATTAATCTCAAGATAATTTTGTCAATTGAATACAATCATTCAGAAAAAAATGCTAATATTGGAGCAGAAGAATGTGTGTCAGGTAATCTATTTAATAATAACTAATTATTTTTTCAAAGAAACAAATCATTGATTTCTAGTATACCTCTGATTTCAGAGTGCTTCTTAGCTACGGCCACCTCTAGTAGTGTCTAGTTTCCTAAAACAACTTAACAAAAGAAAAGAGTTTCAGAATAGGATTTCAGGAGGATAATAGCTATTATTACAATTATTACTACCCATATTTACATAAACTACAGCATAATGTATATTATGTTGTAATTCATACTATACCTCTTCTTTTAGCTATATTGCAAAGGGAGAAAACTCAGCAAAGTTATAGTCCATAATGGCCACAATGGGCAGACATGGTGGCAATATTGACGAATGAATGAATTTTACACTTTATATTTGATCAGTATATATAAAACTCACATCATCAAAATCTCCCCTAACTACATGAACATCACTGGCCAAAGTCTTCAAATAATCATAAGACTCCTTGGTGCAAAGGTTGCCTGTACACAAAATGTGCTGGATACGTCCAGGCAAAAGGAGCTTCTTGAACTTGGCCGGCAGGCTACTACAACGGTGAGGAATGTGTAGGTCTCCGAGTACTAACACCAACTGAAAAACGTAATAATTATCCTTGATTATCATTTTAATGTGAAATATGTAAATTTTGAACATAGGGACACGAATTAATACAATCATTAACGAATAAGTAATCCGATTACAAGGGCAAAGAGGCGTAAACATACACGTTGTGTACGTACCATTGTACTGTAATTACAGACAACTTTTTAAAGTTAATAAGTTATTTAACTTCTAGTATTCAGTAACGAGTTTTATCAAGATTTTAAACTAGTCCAGTTAAAAAAAAGAAATTATCAGATTGTATCCAATATCCATCCCAACTAAAATGACATTTACAAAATGACATCCGATTCTTAATGACATCAAGCATATATGTTTAGCTGCACAGCCATCTATTAAAATCGAGAAAAATATAAAATTTATATTGCATCTAAAAATTTCTAGAGTATTTCAAAATAAAAAACTAATTTTTGGCTCTTTTTTCAGTTAAAGTTTTTATTTTATTATTTTCAGATCTCAATATTTTAGTTTTTTGAAATAGTCTTATTATATAAAGATAATGCATGTAACGAATTATACACAAACAGTTATAAAAAAAAGTACATTTTGGCTATGGTGAAATTAGAGCAATGTTGCGCGAACTTACGAGACTCCCGTATAATAGGGAAAAGCAACAAATATTATCAGCAGTTTTTAAACGTGGTTTGAAATTGAAATGAAGAACTTTACTATAATATCCTAAAAAACTATCAATTACTGTAATTATGTGGATTTAGGTCTATAATTAACAAAAAAAAATATTTCGCTAAATGTTGCTCACAACACTATAAAATATTTAGTATTTACATTTTATTTCGATATTGCTTTAAAATCAAATTATTTTTTTAAATATTACTTCTTTGACATATTTTATTATTTTACAATAATATTTAAGTGTTCCTTCAATTTAGTTTTGACTGTATCATTTAAACATTTAAGCAGTAATTACTTTAAAGAATGGCATCACTGTTGTCCAAATATTAAAAGATGGTGATAGTGTTATATCTTGTGAATAATAATGCACAGAAAAATTAAACACCACGTTGCTTAAAAATTAGTTAATTTTGAGGGTAATTGGATTAATTACTTTGGTACACCTATCACTTTACAGCATTCTATTCTCTTTGGGTCAGGTGCGGAAAGAAAAGAAAAATTTCATGGTGTTGTGGGTGACACATATACGTAGAAAAAAATTAGTGTAAGAAAATCACATTGGCACCAACTGCAGGAAAATGGAATCAATGGAATATGAGCTCGCTAGAAACCTCACTCTGTTGTTTTTCGTGGAGCGCCTGCTCGACAAAGGCGAGCCTCGGACGTTGCACGATCTTTCCTGCCAGTTTGGTGCCAAGGGGTTCACTAAGGAGATGCGACAAATAGCTGGCGGGTCACAGTCGGGCTTAAAGAAGTTCCTGGCACAGTACCCGGCGTTGTTCAACATAGACGGGGACTATGTTGATATCAACACGTTCCAGAAGCATCCGAGCGGGGCTGGCGCGTCGTCGAATAATGATTACATCGAAGAAGCGAAAGAATACTTCGCTAGCAAGATGATTCAATACGGCGAAGGTACTGAGGTGCCGATCAAGAGTCTTCTCGGACACCGAAGCCAGGCTTCACCACAGGTGCGTCACATCTCCGGGCAGCGAATCAAGGAGTTCAAAGAATTCCTCATGAAGCATCCGGACACGTTCCAGATCATTGAGGACAATGTTGTTCTAGTCAGTGAAAATCACAGAAGAGGTAATACGCACAGCAACTCTGAACAATTTCACAATCTACCCGTACCTAACATTAATACAGACACTGCTCAACAGTTGTTAGACTATGTTGCACAGTGCATAGAGGCTAAAGGCCCGGTGATGGTAGATCAACTATTTCACCTCATTGTCTCTCGTTTTCCTCAAGAATACTGGTATCAAATGTTTAAATCACCTGCTGACTTAAGCGCTTTTCTAAAAATATTTTCTGACAGTTTCCATGTCCAATCCAACCTTGTCACACTAATTAGTAAACCAAAAATACCTGTAATGTATCTAAATGCTAAACCTAAAGTGAAGACTGATGCACCAAAGCCTGTGGTGGAAGAGAAGCCTGTGTCGCCAGCTCCTCCAATAGTAGTGAGCCCTACTCCTTCAGATGGCACAAAAAGTCCCGCAAACAGAATACTCAGCCCAATCGAATCTCCCCGTGGTCCACAAGCAAATATAGCCAATCAAACGCTAAAGCAAAGGATCAATTCTATTGTGATTAAAAACTTGGCAGAAAATATGGTTAGGGACAGGGTAAATAACCACTTAAATGCTCGCACTGAGGAAACAAATGGAACTCCAAGCTTAAGAAACAATGTGATGGGTGAAGCATGGCGTCAAAAAGTGCTACAATGCACTACTGTCATAGCTAATGTTAGAGAATGCGCTACGTTAATTGATAGTATAATGAATCCTAAACGCAATGCAAAGAGCATTGTGTCATTCGACTGTGAAGGTATAAACCTTGGTCTGAAAGGAGTATTGACATTATGTCAGATCGCTACCATGAATGGTGAAGTGTACATTTTAGATATAATGGCTTGTCCGGGTATGGTTTTAGAAGGTAAGATTAAGGATTTACTAGAGAGTGATCAAGTCATAAAAATAATACATGACTGTAGGAATGACTCAGTTAATTTACACAATCAATTTGAGATTGTTCTGAAGAATGTATTTGATACTCAGGCAGCCCATGCTGTATTACAATTACAACAACAGGGAGTGCCAGTGTATAAAGTAAAAAATCTTAGTCTCAATGCCTTATGTGAGTTATATAATGCCCCCATGAACCCCATGAAAGAACAGCTGAAAAATGTATATCGCAGAGACCAGCGCTACTGGGCAAGGAGGCCTCTGACAAAGGACATGATTATCTATGCTGCTTCTGATGTTTTGTCATTAGTAAATCCAGCAATTTATGCTTATATGTCTGGTAACATAAAAACAGACAACCAGCAACTCTTTGAAGAACTGAGCAATGAACAAGTATTTATGCATATCCAACCTACAGAAGTAAAATTACGCAAAAGGCAAAGAAAAATAAACACTGAGGTTGGTGAATTAAAACAAAAATTAGCGGAGTCAACAAAGAACATTGTTTTGAGCAATAGGGAAATCAGATTGCTCAGATATTTAGAGCTTACAGAGGAAGAGAAAGAGAAACTAAAAGGTTGTCATAAGATTTCAAAAAAATTAGAAAAACTTGAGTCAATTGGTCAAGATAAGGATTCTGACTCTGAAGATGATGAGAGGGAAAACGAAATGGCTAGTTTAGAATCAAACCCTTCAGATCCTATCTCATCGCCTCACTCCACACAACCTCCTAGCCTCACTGAGTCCATGCAAATGATGGACGAGATTTTGTCTGATACAAATATGGACAAGGTTGAGAAAATAAATCGCCTCGAGGCTATTCTGTCCACCGTCGCGCCACTCAGTGGGGAATTGGATGATAGATTTTCACAAACCATGGAACAAACACTGCCATTGTTCAAAAATAAGGACTGGTCCAATCTGAGTCAAATCTTGAACATAGGAACGGGGGATACCGACAGGAAGAATTGTTGTTGCAAATGCCATAATAATGCTTTCGAAGATGGGAAGTGTAATGAACATAACGAGACTAAGAAGTCGGAGGTTGGATCACAAACTCTCAGCACTGGAGACATCGTCATTACAAGAATCCACTTCAGAGAAGAGGACAAAGCGAATGAGAGGGTCATCGACGCGTCTCCGCTGAACAAAAGGACCGGTATAAGTAACATGTCTTGATGTTCTCCGGATTGATTTGCTACTTCCATTTTCCGAGTGCCACAGTTTAGTTTCGGAACTCTTCAGTATGTGATTAATTCGATGTTTTTATAGTCATTTAAGTTGTAACCCCGGGCTCGCATGGCGATTACTTTGATGGTTGCGTTGTTCTAGTTTGCCGGGGGTATAATAGCGGTGCGAATGCTCGAAATGGAATAAATTAAGTATGTTGTGAGGTCGTGCATCTCCAAGATTATACGCCTACGCTATTTGTTCATTTGAGCGGAGATGAGCGCGTACACTCGTATAAATGCAACAGTAATTCGCATAATAGACGGCTACTTAATACCCCAGTACGGAGTCGGCGGCATCTGCTGTTACAATGTTTTATATTAATTTATTTACGTCGGCTATTGCCTGTTAAGTATGTAACCGAAACTTAAATGTGATAGATTTCAAGGCCTTTTCTCTATCTGTTTTCAATTGTACATACGAGTGAGATAAACTGATTAGCATGCATAATCTTTACATCCCAAATCACGATAAGAATCGGGCGCTTTCCAATAGTTGTTAACGTTGTACATATTTATTTATTTTCGTCGCATAATATTCTGTTAGTGGCGTGGTTTGTTACTCGCCACTTACTTGTATCCAAAATGGCAATAATAGATGTATACAATAACGTTTATATTGTAACATATTTATCAAATATTGTTTAGGTATATTCTAGTGTATAAATCATGTTTTTAAAGAATATTAAAAAAGGTATAGGGTTAGTGTTATTGAGAATGTCAATTTCAATTAATGAAGCGCGAAATGATGTTTGAATGTCGGTTTCAAAGATCATTCGTGCGATCTGGGGCGTATTCGTTGCAAGTAGGTGATTGCAATTATTGTTATGGGTAGTGTGGAAGGTCGAGATGGTTTTGTGTAACTTTGGTTATGAACTAATAATTTTGTGCCTTCAAGTCATATCCGACGGTTGCCTTTATAGAAGCAAATAAATAATTTTAGGTACTTTTGTACGTATTAGTAGTATGTAATTCTGTACCGCGGAATTATCACACATTGCATACCTATCTGTAGTGACCAGAGTCAATAGAAGGACAGATGTAACTTTTTACTGTTTTGTTAGGTACCGACATATAGTGAGACATTATATTGTCAAAGAACCTGCTGAATTAGTTACATAAGGTGAACACTTTCTTTTTACTTCCAGGTGAAATTGTAATAAAAATGGACTGAAGCCTGTCTTTTTATTGACTTTGGAAAGATAGTTCACTGATTAGGAGTTTGTTCTCAAAGTTTTTTTTCAATAACTATGTTTATAGATAGCTTCTTATAGATATTGAGAATATTTCTAAGCCTGTTGAATTCATTCGAATAGTTTATTTTTATGTTATATCAGTGTAAATGTTATGTAAAACCTGAAGCGGTACTTTTCACGCTTAATTTGCTTATAATTAGCTTATTCTGCAACTTATTATGTATTCTTTGTCAGTATTGTGCCCAAAAGTTATTTGTAAAAAATAACATTACATTCTTAGTATTAGTAAGTGCTAAATGTGCATTTACGATTTACATAAACCCATTTTTTATTTATTAGCTTTATACTTTAAAGAAGATTAGAATGAATTTTTTTAATTCGAAACCAAGATTTCCATTGGCATTTATTATCGAAATTATGTATTTTCGGCCATATACATTGTTTTTTAGTCGAATATCATTTTAATCGAACGTTTGTGCCTTATATTCACACAAGCTCAATTTATATGAAGTAGGTTTTACATACATTTTTGTATGGAGAAACGATTTTCAGTGCCACTAATTTTCTATTCGTAAGAGAAGAACATATTCGTTAGTCAGTGTAAGCTTAATAACTTCTGTTATATTTTTCTAACATAAATGTTTCGAAGTTTATTTATCAGAGTCTAATCGCTTACGTCTAAAATCACTTTTTAATGTGGCAAATTGTTAGTTTACTAATTTGCGCATTGTTTATGTTTATTACAAATAAAAAAGTTGTGAAATTTATGTCTTTGATTTTGTCAACCAAACCCTTATATTTTTAATCTGTATGTTCCTAGTAGATAAACATAAATATTATTTATAGTCAAGTTATTTGTTTTTAATATTTATATTGCCAAACATCTGAAACCAGATACGTTACCCACTTCATAGTTGGTTTCTGCGGGCTATCTGTAAGTATTGTTTTGTGATAACAATCATCTGCAAGTTAATTTTACATAGCCTTGCTACGTACATTTTGGGTCATATGAATTTTGGGGTATTTATCAAAGAATCATATGAATAAAATAGGTATTAATTATATGACAAATCATTTAGCGAGATTCCGGTGTTCAGATCGAGCGGAACTGTGTGGGCGTTTTTAACCATTAGCGAGTTGGCATTGATTCTACCTACGTTTCTGGAATAATAGAATAAGAGTCATAATAGAAATCTCGAGCATCAAATCGTCACAGCATTGTTTTTAGCGATTATGACCAAGCCTACAATATAACGTGACATAATACACAATTATCTTTCTTCATAGTTTTCCCACCAAAACTGAATAATACGGACTTTACATAGGTACCTACTTCCGATTCCGCATTTACTTGTTTTAGATATTTAAACATAATTACAATGTTAGATTTCAATTGCCTCTCCTACAGGCATCATTACAGGACAAATGGTCTTGTACTATAAACCAAACTTTTTCGGTACCATAATTCATATAAAGTCGTTTCAGTTGTTTAGGTTTTACAAGAGACATTAACAAAGTAAGGTTTTGTACGTTCATATTTCTCTATTTGACGAAATAGCTGTAATAAAGAGGTATACGTCTAGTAAGAACATTATATTAACCGTTCAAAATGTTAGACACAATCATATTCTCTGCGTTATATCACCAGCCTAACGCTTCAACAGATGTAAAAACGTCATGTGTATTTGCATAACACAATGTGAATTAATTAGCTTGTTAACCGGTTTAATTCTATTAGAAAATATGGCTTGATTTCTTCCTTTATTTGTTGTTTTCTAAAGGATCGAACTCGGTAAATCCAGATTTTATTTGTAAAAGGTTAAGTAAGTTAAGTTTTTTATTAAGGTTTTGAGGTAAATAGTTCTGGTGAGTTTTTATATTTGTTGAATTTAAAAGCTGATACATTATGTGAGTTTCTATATCGATTGGTATTTATTAGGTAACTAACAATAATTTTTATTCGAAATTTATTTCCACCACTCAATAGCTTATAAGGGTAATAATAATTCCTCAAGGGAAACATAATCAATCAAAGCAAAACACATGTCAATACAACATGTTATAATGTATAAATGTTATAATAAATTAATAAAGAGAAAGTTTGGCAGTACAAATTTGTTTGGGCACCTTAGGCAAACTAATGTATTGGTTCTACTACATGACTGCAATGATTAAGCGTTTGCATAATAACTATTTAATGGAACATTTATAATGGTTCGTGCATACTAATTAAAGGTACTTTTTGCGTAGCTTTTATACGCAACTTAATGGCAAACTACGGTGGCAATTAGAGAATTTACTTAAGTTTGATACTAATCAAAACTTTGTAGTACACACAGAAACAGATTAACCTACCCAATTTTGTTATTTCGCAATTGATATTATTGTATAAAACCGACAAATTGAGTTCAAAATTGACTGTCAAATTTGGCAGATTTGA
Source organism: Heortia vitessoides (assembly GCA_020976665.1). NCBI lineage: Eukaryota > Metazoa > Arthropoda > Insecta > Lepidoptera > Crambidae > Heortia > Heortia vitessoides. The sequence goes on from JACJUM010002809.1 coordinate 2,474,543, forward strand.
TTAGGTTGATCTGTTATTTACCATTACATTTAACGATTGAAAATCAAGAACTTATAATTTGACCATAATACCTATTAAATATATAAGCCCTAAGGTTTTTTACTTAATTTTTTATGAAAAAACTTCTCAAATATAGAAGAATAAAAAATAGTTTGTTTACTATGTAATTATACCTTTTTTGGTAAATCAAACTAATTATCAAATTGTGCCATATTCGTAATCATGCATAGTAACAAGATCAATCTAACCAAATCTGTCAAAACTTAGAAATCTATATTAATCTTTAACTATCATACATTGAGTTTAAAATTGACTGACAAAAGTTGCATGTAACCGGTCTTATTGAAAATTACTTAGAGAGGCCTTTGTCTAGCAGTGGACGTTTTATGGCTGATATGATGACGATGATAATGTAAAAATTTGTCATATTTGGGAAGGTTGTTCTGTTGTCCATTGTAAGCGTATATTTATACAATATTCTTCTGTTTTTAAACGTTACTCTTAAAAACAACCGTAACTGTCAAATTAAGATTTGAAATCTCTGTTTTCGGGCAGTTTATTTATTTAAAAGTAAACTAATTATGGAAGATTTCGATGTGTTTACCAATGAGATTAATTACACAAAAGCATTTTGTGCTAATATTCTTAATAAATATGTAAACGACGTTCCTCCTACTCCTAGTGGACCTAACTACCAATGTAAGTACCTAACTTTGCTTCTTATAATAAACATGAATCATTTTTTTACTTGATATTTATAATTAATAATTGATATCGTTGTTAATTTTCAGGTGGCAGAAAATTGCTTGCTGAAGAATGTTTAGCCGCAAACAATGAGAAGGATTGTGCCTTTCACTTGAGTGAAGCGGTTTCTGCCTCGCTGCGTACCATGGCTGTGTACAGAGACGAACAGATCAAATCAACTGGTTAGTTACCGAAGATCATATTATTCTTAAACTTTTTAATTTGTGTAGTGTCCCCAATAGTGAAAATAATGTTTATAATTTTCATGTGGTTTTCAGGCAATAAGTTACATAAAATTATTAACTCTGTACAACCAGTGAAAGATTTAATAAGCAAACATCCAGTGTAAGTATTAAATTTTATGGTCCATATTCAACACTAATAGACTAAATGACTAGTAATGCTCTGGACAGGGAAATGGGAAAAATGGAGAGCAGATTAATTTACAGAGATGTCAAAAGCGAGACAGCAAGTTGGTCAACAGAAATGATTCTTAAAAACTTTAGATCTGAGCATTAAATTATAATGCTAATTTCAGCTTCAGATATTTTTATTTTAACTATTTTATTAATATCCCCAAGGAATTGACTTTTCCGTTTAAGCTTAATTGATTTAATTATTAAATTGTGTAGTGCCTCTAAACAGACAGTACTGAAGCAATTAGGTTCTGTTTGTATTAATAAAACTACTTATGAATGGCTTTAAAATGTGGTTTATTGTACTTTTATAACTAAATTTAATCAGCATTCCTCAAGACTGACAAACATTATAAAGATTTAATAATATTTTAAAGCTGTTAAAAAGTGAATAATAATAATAAATATACTTCACAAATTATATCATTTTTAGGTCTAAAGAAGAAGAGAAGCTTCTAGATTTCTTTTCGAAAGATTTTTCAGATGTTTCTCAAAAGTTGAATTCACTCAATATAACTGAAGAGCCATTTTACAAAAGGTATCTGAAGTTTAGTTCAGAAAATAATGTTGATAATTTGCAAAAAATATTGATGGAGTTTCCTAAAGGTATGTTTCATAAAGTAAAACAAACAGTGTTCAATATGAATGTTCTGTGAAACCTCTACTGTTCTCCTCTTACTTATAATAAATATATTTTTAGTTTTAGTTTCATTTGATGAATTAATGTGTAGAAAATAATATCTAGACAACAAACTAAACAGACAACTGATTCAGTCATCTAATCATTGCCATCATATAGGTGACAAGATGTCCCAATTCCCATATTTTTTTCCAATAGTACGGGTTGTATGCAGCCCGGTTGTATATGTCATTGTCATAACGTTGGCATTGCATCTCTAAGCACTGTTCTTTCCACAGCTTCTTGCTTATTTTAAGTTGGCTTAAGCCTCGCAGTGGAAAACTATATTGCCATGGCATATTGTCACTGCATATGTCAAATTTGGCAACTTAATAATTAAGCCTAATGATAACACGTTTTACATTTCTTACGACGCAGTAAACGTTTTATACTGTGTATTTTTTAAATGAAATCTATTTTGCACCAACTAAATGCACAAGTAATTAGTTTAAAAATGATTTTATGAAACATGAGCAATGTTTTCCCAATTGTACAAAGTGTCAACATTTTGACTTACGCTGTGTTAGAACTTAAACGACGATATGTCATAACATGCTGTTTATATATAGACTTCAAACTAGAAGACTTGCAAATAGGGATCCCCTCCATCTCCTTATATTGCATTTGTATTTTTCAGTGGTTCCAATCAACTTAATGACCAGAAAACACTTCGATTTATGTTTTGTCACCAGTGACCAGGGTGTATGTTAAACAAAAACTTAATTCTATGATGTTTTAACATTATTTTAATTGAAATATATTATTTTTGTAGAACGCCAAATAGGTAATTGAACCAATAGGGATTTGAACTTGCGTCTTCTACATAAGTTTAGTAATTCTGAGAATATTCTCAGAAATCTACACCTAGCCTCAAAGTTCTTTAGACTATTTTGACTCCTGTGGACCATTAGTTAGAAACCTTATTTTCATTGTTTAACATGAAACAAATCTGAGAGCTATGTTGTACTCACTAGTCACTAAGATTGTCTCTAATGTGAGCGATTCAATAGTTAAAAAAATATTGTGTTTAGTTTGTTGTTTGTTATAATATGTGCTGATTAACCACAAATCGGCAAATAAACTTTTGAAAGTCAGATAAAACACTTCTTAATTAATTTGAAATATTAAATTGTTTAAGAATGGACGGTAGTACAATTGACTGCACCATACAACCCCAATGAAAATTTGGTGCCGCTGGACGAATACAGGATGGAGATCAACTCAATATTTGTCACTGTGTTTACCAACGACTACATTGACAGCAGTGTTGGACCATTGACAGTGCATATACCAGCTAATGTGACAAAAGGTAATTTTATTAAATAAATGAATTTTAGGATGAACCAATTATAGAATCAACAAGGCCCCCATGGAAGAGATGCTAGGCCGCCTGTAAATGAGTGAATCTATTCGAAAACACTCTTTGATCTCAATGTGAGGCATTTTAATGAACATGGTGTTGGTGGTCACGAGATGCTTGACCCGTGTTAACCACAGGGAGAGACTGCACACACTCTTCATGCAAACATAGCATATACTCCACTTGATGGTATACATGACTGCAGTCTATAAATACTCTAATAAGATAAAACTAGCATGTCCTCAACCCTGTGAACTGAAGATATCACATTAACCCAATAATTTCACTGCCTCTCTCTTCAAACCGCTGCTATTTGGCGGTAGAAATAGGTGTGAGTACCTCTAGTACTGCTTTGTGGCTAGTGTATCTGTTGTCTGTTCTGTCACAGTTTAGGCTAAAAAATTAAGTATTGTTATTTTTTAAAATCCCTGCTATGGAGTAGATGCTGTGACCAGGTTTCCTATCCTCCATACCTATGAACCTATCTATCTATGTACATCTGGTGACCTATCTGGTTTTTTTTTGTTGTTTATTAGACATAAAACATAATTATGAAAAATAATGCTAGTTAACTGGGAATTATTGATTTGCAATAAAAAATATTGATTATATTATATCTTGTAGGAATGACCTAGAAATAATGAAGGGCCTAGCGCATCTCTCATGGTTTAAAAACTGTAGCCGGATATAAATGGGAGATTTAATATGTCCTAGTATATCAGTGCGTTCGAATTTGCAGAAGGCGTGAAGCCACTGTTCACAGAGTTGTTTTCATTATTGGAAGAGAATTACAAGACCATAGATAATGCGCAATACTTAAATAATAAGAGGCTCGTGCAAAACTACTGGCATAAGAGAGAGGACATCGATTTAAGGATGAAGGTAAGAGATTCTTAATTATCATACATATACTACTACATAAGAATAAAATTAGTGTCTGTTTGTAATAATAAAACAACCGCTTTCCACTACATGCATATGAATATATGTAGGTGCTTACCAAAATATATTTTTTTTACAATTTTTGTCTGTCTGCCTGTCTGTTTGTTCCGGCTAATCTCTGGAACGACTTGACCGATTTGGACGAGACTTTGGCTGGCAGATAGTTTACGTAATAAGTAGTAACTTAGGCTGTATCACACGCACATCACGCTACGACCAAAAGAGGCGGAGCATTGAATAAAAATGTGACAAATACGGGCGAAAAAGTTTCGTTCGTTGCCTGCGCTGCGTGGAAGTTTGTAGTTCGAAAGAAAAAATGCCGCCCAAAGTCACAATTCCACGCGGAAAAAGTCACAGGCACAGCTAGTAATAGTTAAAATCACACTATATTTCATACATTGACCTAATTACAAGATAAGTTAGCTTAAAGCACTTGTGTTACGGATATCGGATAACAGACATAGTATAAATACCATACTTAAATACATATAAACAAAAAACACTCAGACACAGAACAAATACAAATATTCTTCGTATAAATATTTGTCCTGGGTGGGGATTGAATCCACTACCTTTGGCTCTCAAGATAAAATCACTACCATCTGTACCATTGGGCCCGTAAAAATTTATTAATTAAAATTTTATTATCAATTCAGCTGTTGGACGTCCACTGTTTGGCTACTTTTGTCTCTACTACCATTACCTACAATTGGGTGATGGGAATCACGCAATCTGACGATTAAGGCACCCGATACTAGCCACAGCTATTATATTCTTATTTATTGGACCCGATGGCGTATTTGGCAGTTCCTATCTTGTGCGACTAAGGTCGTGGGTTCGATGAACATTTGTATTTGTTCTGTTTCTGGTTACTGTGGTGTGGTGATGTGATGTGGGTGGTGATGTGTATACATCATACCAGCCATTGTAATGCCACTGCTGAACTTAGACCTTCCCAAAAAGGGGGGACTTGCCCATAGTTGCCGTACTAAGCAAGCGTGTTGGCAATCGCAGAGCGCAGCTATGGCGACGAGGATGTTGCTGCCCTTTCCCGCGTGTATTTGTGCTACGCTGTCGGATGGATATACCGCCATCTGTCGGTTCCGGTATTTCAGTCGCCTTTTTCGACACCTGGTTCCGGGGAGGTACTATTCTACTCTGCCGGTACCCCACGGCAATTATATATTGTATATATGTATTATTTTATTTGTATTTCCTCTGTTGTCTTATGTCCGCATAACAAATGCTTTTCCTGGAGATAGGTTATTGTATGAGATGTTGTGTGAATTTAAATTCTGCTGGTACACCACGGATCGGACAAGATGACATTAGGTATGGATTCTAGTCTCGAATTCGAGTGATACCGCGGAGTTTGTTATTTCTGACGAACTTAATGACTGCTCAGACGTCAATACGAGCGCCATTGGAGGAATGGGCGAGGTTATTCATTAATGAAAACCTCGCCCATTTCTTATTCCAACGGATCCCACAGGAAAGGCACACCCCCAATGATGGTGTCATTCGAGAGCGTATCTGCAACTGAAACCACGGGAAAATATTTAAAAGTTGAATTATTTATATATGTATATTACAATTAATTGTCATAAATTAGCTTAAAAAATTTGTTGTTTTAAACCAGCGGTCGGCAACGTTTTGGAGGGCAAGAGCTTCAGTTAAGAAAAAAATGTAAGATAATTTTAATATTGTAATTCGTCGATAAATCAATTACTGTAATTGCAGAGTGTAATAAATGTGATGGACAAGGAGTGGCTCGGTGGCTTTGGCAGTCTGCTCACCGGGAAACTTGTGGATGCCGCACTCCGCGACCGGATTGTGAAATTGGTGGACACAGCCATTTCTGACTGGGGGTGAGTGATGCAGAGTCTGTGACCTGACCTAACCTGTATGTTAGATCGTAGTTACCCATATTGAATTTTATAGCAAGCCCATAAAGTTGCAATTATGGTGGCCAGATTTTGACCAGAGGTTTTAAGGATTTATCGATAATTTTCCATGATCATTGTAATTTTGTTGTATGCATTGAAACTATTTAAAGCAAATGTTTAAAACAATTATAGAACAAATAATCAAGAAGAATTTGCCTTACTTAGGCTGTGGCTGCAAAATTAGTGGTGAACATCCAGGACATATGTCAATTTAGCGATTCATTTACGTTTAATGAGAGAATAATATGTAAATAAATACACACAACTACCCATGACTTGACTTCGTGGTAAGTCGCTTAATATACTGGTGTTACTGACAACAAATTAATCACAAACATAATACTTTAATGCATAATATTTGTTCTGGTTGGGGATACCATAAACCATACCATACCGTACCATAAACAGATATTTGGGTACTCCGTTCTACCTACTCCGTTCACTTATAATTACTTAACATTGAAATTCTTTTGTGTCGTGAGGTACCGGCATAATAGAATAGTACTTTCTACTGCACTAGGTGTCGTTAGAGGCGACTAAGGCACAAGAACCGACAGATGGCGGTATATTCATCCGAAACAGTGCAGCTCAAATGCACGTGGCGGGGATGGGCAGCCACATCCCCGTCGCCATAGCTGCGCTCTGCGATTGCCAACACGCTTGCTTAGTACGGCAACTATGGGCCAAAAACCTCCTTTCTTGGAGAGGCTTATGTCTAGCAGTGAACTTTTAATGGCTGGTATGGTGATGGTGTTATTCTATTACAGATTTTTAAGACTGAACCAGAAACAAAAGTTCCTCCTATACAACCTCATAGACAGCTGTTCAAATATGACGTCCCAGCAAATAAAGTCCTGCATCAGAAGGATATTGACGGAAAATGGCAACACCGAGGACGTGAAGCGAGTCTTCAGCAGTGTCTGTAGTGAATGTAAAACGTGCAACAATGAGTTTAGATTGTTGAACGAGTTGTGTGTGAAGTGTTTGTCCAAGTGTTTTGAAGTGTTACATCATTTTTCACTTGTGGACGGTATTAGGGCTTTCTCCCAAGTGGCGACGCAAGTGAAAGAGAATGACGAGTGGGCGGAGCTGAAGAAGGCGAAACGACACCCTGTCATCCTTATTGTTGATGAGGTAAGTTCAGTTAAAGTAAGATAAGAGAGTTTTGTAATACAAAGAAAAATTATAATAAAAAAAACAATTCTAGTAGTATTCTACTAGGTTTACAAAAACTAAGCATTGAGAATACTGAAGTAGGTGTATAACATTTTCTATAAAATCATCCCTTGAGGTGGTAAAAGAGGTGCGCATTGGTAATATGAAAGTTCCACAAAAACCCGCAGGGCGCCGCTAGTCCTTGTATACCAGTCGCTATTTCTTCAATTAAATATATTTTATAAATTATTTTTTCTAGATGCTGGACACATTCCCGTGGGAAACGTTGCCCATAATAAACCACCACCCCGTGTCCCGTATAGAGAATGTACACTTCTTGTATTATTTGTACAAGCTGCATCAGAACGACATAGTGGCTGGGTATTTGGTCACCAATGGTGACGTTGGTCGATATGTCATCAATCCAGGTGAGTTACTCGCTACAACTTTCTCACATCCATTCCGTGCATTTATTATTACTTTAATATTACTATTCCAGCCGTGAGGTACCGGTGAAATAGTTCCTCCCTCTGCACCAGGTGTCGCATGGCGGTATATCTATCCGAAAAAGTGTAGCTGAAATGCACAGGGTGGGGATGGGTAGCAGCATTCCCGTCGCGAAAGCTGCGCTCTGCGATTGCCAACAAGCTTGCCCAGTGCGGCAATTTTGGGCAAAACTTTATTCCGAGCAAATAATTTTTAATTTATATTACTATTCCAGACGTGAAGTACCGGTGGAATAGTTCCTCCCCCTGTACCAGGTGTCGTAAGAGGCGACTAAGGTACCAGCCAGGCAGACGGCGGTATATCTATACGAAAAAGTGTAGATGAAATGCACAGGGCGGGGATGGGTAGCAGCATTCCCGTCGCGAAAGCTGCGCTTTGCGATTGCCAATAAGCTTGCCTGATGCGGCAATTTTGGGCAAAATCCCCCCTTCCTTGGGGAGGCCTATGTCGAGAAGTGGACTTCCATTGCTGTAATGATGATGATGATAATGCAAATTATGATGTCTTATGGTTATTTTTAATAGATCGTTGTCATGTTCAGAAAAAATTGCACGCAATGATTATTTATTTTCCCTCATTCAAGTCCTCAAGTCACAAAGCTGGAAATGTGGTAGCGATATCCTTGTGATATTACGAGCGTCTATAGGCTGCAGTGACGCTTACTATCGCGCGGACTGTTTGTCGACTAGATCTAATAAAAAATCGGAAATTCTCTGATACTATGTATATTTATTTATTACAGAAAAGAACTTGGACCGTATGGAGAAACGCATGAGTTCGTTCGTGCAGTACTGGTGCGGGAACTGGAGCGGACACATCGGCGAGCCGCCGCCCCCCGAACACTTCCTCGCGTACCTCACAGAAGCGGACGTGTTCCTGTGAGTACTTCACACAGAACCAACAGTGTTCGTTACAGAAGCGTATGCGTTCTTATTGTTATGTGTAAACTGGAATGAACTCGTGGCTTCCAGCCGCCTACCTACCTCATATATCTGGCAAGAGGGGACATGCTCCTGTGAGTACTTCATACAGAAGCAACAGTGTTCGTTATAGAAGCGTGTGTTCTTCTTGTAATGACGATAGAAGCAACTGAGTTCGTGATAGAAGAAGAAATTTGTTTTAGGATTTTATAATTTATGTAACGTCTCTAGTCATATATTTATATATATATATATATATATATACCACACAAGTGATGACTTGGTGCAAGCGTTTTCCGTGCCTACGATTGTTAAGGACTTCAGCCACTATTAAGAGTCTTGCAAGAATGCTTATATTATAATTTAAAGTAAATTGTATGGTTTCACAAAATTAGGGTTAATGACCTCGATGTCTTTTCACCGACCCGCTGCTCGCTGATGTCTCAAATGAGGCTTTCTGTTGGTTGTACTCAAACTCATTATGCCGTACGAGCTCTTTTGAAATATCACAATAAACATATTAAAACAATCATAATTCCATCGATGCCACTAATGACCTTGTTCACCCTGGTTATCCAAACAAAACTGTTGACTCTGATGACACCGATGCCCACAATGACATTTATGACGCTGCGGGTTCACAAGAGTCACGATTTATTACATCCCATGGTCCGGGCCAGATACTGCGGCCACGGCGACGGTTGTCACTTCGCGAACGGCGGGGCGAACGGCGCCGGGGTGGAGGGCGCCGCCGGCTCGAAGGCCGTGGTGGTCCTGTCGGGCTGCGGCTCCGTGCGGCTCGTGCGGGCGCCCGCGCGCGCGCCGCCCGCCGCCGCGCACCACCACCTGCACATCGCCGGCAGGCACGTTTGGAGCAGCGCGCGACTAATATTTATGTTCCTGTGTCCCAGACACAGGAACATAAATATCGTTTATTGTATATTAATATTCAATATATGTATTTAAGTGTTATATCTGTCATTCCTCTGATCTCTGATGTCCGTAGCACAGGTGCTACGCGACTTATTTCGGAGTCAGTTCAATGTATGATATGTAGTGTGAATTTATTGTAATTATTTCTTTCTTTCTTACATAAATCAGCTTATCATCAACTTTATGCTAATCTATATATTAATTCGTGACCTTGTGAAAATATTTGTGCTAACCCTTTTCAATGCAACATGAATCAAGCTATTTTTTTTATCAAGATACACCAAAAATATTTTAAATTAATCGAAAATAATTAACCATAGTCGAATGTCGTCTTTTGCGAGAATTACTTTCCATATACAATTAATTCTGCAAATGAATTTTCATCAAATAAGGTCGTCTGCATTAGTACCTCGATCGGTCACTTTCACTTGTTTCCACTGCCAAACAGTAGTGTTCGCATTGCGGTTTCCGGGTGAGAGGCAGTGAAATAACTGGGTAATGTGACATAATATCTTCAAGGCACAAGGTTGGCGACGCTCCAGTGAGTGTCTTGTGATATTACAAACGTCTAAAGGCTGAAGTGACGTGGACTGTATGCTTGTTTGTCGACATGGTGTAAAACAAATAACAATGACCGATAACCCTGATGACCTTTTAGGGATTAACCTGTAAGGTCATCAGGGCCATCTCACTTATAGGAGTATCTACACATGACAAACATCGTACAAGCGTAGTCCCCGTTCTCGGCAGAATAAAATGAATAAAATTAGCCTAAGTTACTCCTTATTACAATTATCGACTATCTGCCAGTGAAAGACCCGTTTCTAAGATTAGTGGCATTCAAATGGTAAGTAAATGTGTCATAGTATCTTCAGTGCACAAGGTTGGCGACACGTTAGTGATATCCTTGTTTTGATACTAGCGTCTATAGGCTGCGGTCACGTTTACCGCCAAGCGGACCGTATGCTTGCTTTGATTTATTAATATAAAAAAAAACTTGTACAGAAGATAAATAAACATCCATTGTACCCATTTCAGCCCGATGGTAGTTGGCATGCTGTGGGAGGTGACTGACCTGGAGGTTGACAAGATGGTCAGCACCCTGGTGTCGCTGTACGTGCCCTCTGAGGCGGCGGTGCCTTGGCCGCACGTCGGCAAGGCCAAGTGGAGCCAAGGTGTTTTAGGTGAGTCTTCAACCCCCCCTTACGATCCAGTATAGGTTAGTTGGAGGTGGAAATATTATAGTACGATGTATACGTGCCATTTGAGCTGGTGGTGTAGCCAGGAATTGCTACTAGTCTTTGATTGGCGGTATAGGTCTATAGGGATGATATGTTGGAAGAAGGAGAAGTTTTGATATTTTTTTATACCATTGGTAGGTATTATCATAACAGTAAAAAGTCCACTGTCGAAAAAAGGCCTCTCTAAGAAAGGAGGTTTTATGTCCGTGATTGCTGCGCTGGGCAGGAGTGGTGGCAGGATTGCGGAGAGCAGCTTTGCAACAGGGATGCCGCTGCTTATGAGACGAGGATGAGCGATAATATTATGCATATATATATAATATAATGTTATCCAATGTGTAATTTGGACGACACAGTCAATCAAACGTTTCTTTGTAAAAAAGATTTGTAGTAAAATATATGTTACATATATATATAAATATATATATATATATATATATCGGTTCATCTATCGGTTCCGGTACTTCAGTCGCCTCTTATGACACTTTTAATAGGAGGGGTACTATTCAACTCTGTCGGTATACCACGGCCATTCTTGATTCAAATGTTACCGGGCGGGGGATGGGCTATATTAATTATTGTTCCATTTATGAGTATAAGCTTAATTTAAAAATAAAAATAAATAAATTCTTTATTGTACACAAAACATGTCATAGTCGTGTCGAGTGTTTTATTTGATATAATAAATTTGTATTTAGAAACGGAGGTGGAAGCCAAAGGGCAGTTCACGGCGGAGCGAGACCTGCTCCGGGCGATGTCCAGAGCGCGAGGGTCCACCAATTTCGTCATGATCGCCAGCAGCATGGTGGCGCGGGGACTCCCCGTCAGGATACTGTACGATATATTTTTTACTAAACTGATTAACAAGCCTACGCAACTATTTATCATGTATTTATTTATTATGGGTTCATTTACATATTACTATCATACATACGATTCAAAACTTGATCGTCGATATAATTATAATAATTTCCACAACAGCTCATACATTGACCTGACTCCGTGGCAAGTCGCTTAAAGTACGCGTGTCACGGACGCCAGACAACAGAGGAATCACAAATATACTATTTAAATAGGTATATTTAACACCCAGACACAGAACAAACACAAATATCATCATAGAAATATTTGCTCTGGCGCACAAGATAGGATTACTACCACCTGCGCCGTCGGGCCTGTCTTCAAATGAAATATAATATTAACTAGACGTTAACCTTGGAGATGTGTACTTAGGTCATACTATACTGTTGTATATTTTTGTTTATACTTATTATATATACTTTATATTACTACTACTATCATTAAATATAGGTAGATTTTCTATAAAGATTGTTTTGGTACCTTTTTCCACCTATTTCTACCGCTAAATCGCAGTGTTCGCATTGCTGTCTTCCAGGTTGAAGGATGAGAGAGGCAATGAAATTACTGGGTAGAGTGACTTAATACCTTCATATCGCAAATTTCCTAGCGATATTGCAATCGATATTGTGCCACTATATAGCTAATAAGTAATTAGATTTCTCTGTTATTAAATATTTGATCTAGAATTTTGAATTATATAAAAATTAATATATAATTGTATTTTTTATTTCCAGGAATCCCAGCGAGGGAACGAGCAAGTGAAGATGGATTTCAAAATCTGTGATTTTGACCATGTACCGTTTATATATACTTTTAATGTATAGACAATTGTAAATACGAATTAATTTAAGACCTAATTTTTTAAATAAAATAACATGTAATGAAACCAGAGATTTACTTGAAGATACGTTGTAAACGGTATGAGATTCTTTCTTGCATTTTGATTGTTTCAACATCATTCCAGCCGTAGGTCTCTTTTTTTTTTTTTTTCGGACGAACCTAGTGCTGGACTACTCAGACGTCAATTCCAGCGCCACCGAAAAAGAGGGCGGGACCTCTCATAGATGAGAGGACCGATGCCCGTGATAATCCTGCGTGCCCCGCAATGGCTCGCGAGATTTGAGCGGGACAGCCGTAGGTCGTCCACTGCTGGACACAGGCTGGAGAATTTCGATAGGAACGGCGTGAATCTAGCGCGATCCTGTTTTTATAGTCAGGTTGTAATTGGACTTACGCATTTTTCCGTTTCGTATCGACTTGAGGCACTTAAGGTGCATTTTTGTGTCCATATAAACATTTATCAAGTTTTTGATATTCTATTACGATGATAATATTTTCTTATTACATTGGTTATTACTGTTTATTTATATTTTGAAGTCAGTCATTGGCAACCTTTGTTTTTTTTTTAATTTCTAAGTCGTTTATTGGGTAAGTTTCAAACGTAAAACATAACAATGTAAAAAAATCTAAGAAATTTTTAACCGGCTTTTATTGATTAGAATAAAAAATAAAAATATATTTATTTCAAGTAAATCTTTTACATTTAAGCCGCCGGGACCTTCAATAGTAGTCAAAAGACATTTGTGTGGGGAATGCCTCGCTCTTCCAACGTAAACATAACTGTTTCGATTTACATGAAATATATCATAATGAGTAGATCCGGAAAAATAACATTTTCTTGAAGTAATTGAAAGACAAAGCGACGACGTGTGCCTATATGGCGTAGATAGAACTGGGCGTAGCTGGTCTGAGCTGATCGGGGGTGGTGGCCACAACGTTCGCGGGAGTCGTATGTAAAGTGTACGCGTGGGTGCATGCGTACGCGGCGGTAGACTGAGTCATGGAATGGCGTGTGGGGCCACTAAGCGTGCGCGGCGACGGGTGGTGGGGGCGGACAGGGTGTGGGGCCAGTAAAAGTGCGCGGCTACAGGCGGCGGGCGCGGACAAGGTGTGGGGTCACTAAACGTGCGCAGCTACAGGCGGCGGGCGCGGACAGAGTGTGGGGCCACTAGGAGTGCGTGGAGACGGGTGGCGGGCGCGGACAGGGAGTGGGGCCACCATGCGTGCGCGGCGACGGGCGGCGGGCGCGGACTGGGTGCGGGGCCACTAAGCGTGCGCGGCGACGGGCGGCGGGTCACGGCGCGGCGGGCGTGGCGAGGGCGCGGGTTTCTTGGCGCGGCGGCGGGTGGACGGCGGCGTGCGCTCCTTGTGTTCCGCGGCGCGCTGCCACGCCTGACAATCAAACATTCTTTTTGATAAAGTGTAAGCTGCAGTCCTGATTTTACTCTAGCTGACCCACGACATTAAAGTGATGTCATCTCTGAGCTGGAGAATATTTGTAATAATAGTGACTTATCCGAAACGAGTAACTTAAAACAACGAAATATTATATACTGATTCAATATGAAAATCTTTGAGTTGAATGCATAACCAATCAATATTGCCGGGAATATACGTTCTAAATTAGTTGTAAGTTTTCAATGGAATAATTACCTATTCAAACTAATATAATAAATAAATTGACTTTTACTCGTACATATACTCTTCAAACCTATACCTATGCCTGAGAGATAGATATTTCGTTATTCCTTAACATTATTTACGTAGTTATGGACGCCGGAACGGTGGAACTCTTAACTCTTAAAAAAAATTCTAAACTGATATTTCAGAAACCACTTTCCCTTGATTCCAAATATTGTACGGCCGGTGACGACTAACAACATCGTATGCTTATTTGCCATCTTAATAAAAAGAGGTGATAAAGATTAGTGACCTCATCAATCCTGATGACATCGACGATCTCCGTGACCTTCTTCTCGAGACTTTTGATGTAGAGGCGCGCGTTGGTCACGTTCACATCCAAGGCATCGCCCAGCAGCTTCATCAGTGGCAAGGAGTTGCATTCCGATGACCTAAAATGTGAAATCGGCCGTTATTTGCAACTTCATGCTAGGAATTCCTCCCATAACGAATGTCTGCCAGCATTATGCATGGCTATGAAAAAAAGTTGTATTAGAATACCGTAACAGACTGCTGGTAGAACTGCTGGTCTGGCATTGACACGTGCAGACATCCCGCCCGATAGCTTCTATGCCTCCCTCCGTCGCCCTCTCACTGGCCCTCCACAATTATTATATTCTTTTCGGAGAGCAGATTTTCTCCGTTGGTAAGTAATCAGGAAGAAAATACTCGAAGCAAAAGTATCATATAATAATAATAATAACCAAATACAAATTTTTATTATATAAATATTTGTCTTGGATGGAGATTGAAACCACAACCTTTGGCGTATAAGACAGGATCACTAACAGCTGCGCTATCGGGCCCGTTTAAAAAAGTAATTAAAGTGGGTAACAGCGAAATAGAATATTTATTCCCTCTACCAGGCTGCACCGCGACAATACGACAAACCTAGTGCGGCTGTAGTCAATTAGGTTTATTCTTTTGCACAACGTATAACTGTCACCAACGATGGCTACTGTAGGTAGGTATTTTGACCCTCAGCGGTAAGTGTGACCACATGCTACTACAAAAAGCAAAGTCAATTAGATAATATTTATTTAACTTATATCTTATAAAACAGTACATTTGTTCCTTTTCATATAGGCTAAAGTTACCAGTGGTCAAAGGAACCCGTATTTACTATCGATTCTAGGCTCGATTGCAGAGGCGCCCTCAAGTGATAGTCGTCGGTCCCGCTCCGATTTCGCGAACCCTCCAAGGGCTCATCATCGAAAACTGGTGCGTGAGAAACATAGAACAAAAAATGTAAAAAGTGAAATAAACCGCGTTTTAAAGTCCTTAAAAGAGTAGTTTTACTGTGAGAAGTGAAAGCTAAATATGAAAAAATATTACATTATATTTCTTTAAGCATTACATCAGTGATTTCTCTATTGTCTGATATCCGTAACATGTGTATGAGATGTGTGAATTTTTATACAAATACATGTTTAGCAGTAGCTGAGGCTAAAGTACTCTTGCGAGAAAGAAAAACACAGATGTTTCTATTAATAAGGAGGTATATTAAATTTATGAATACCAAAACAATATAATGAGATCATACTAAAGTCCGCTGGATTGGTCAACCGAACCCCCAATTTAGGTAAGTGGTCCGCCCACACAATGATGACAATATCTAGGTATAGTCCATTGTAGGTTTTGTATTGTAGCAGTTTGTAATCAGGGTTACTATATATTATGGACAAGAACACGTCATTACAACAAACAAGTCTAATAATATAAAGTGGACCTGTTTAAGGCATTTTCGCTTTTAATATATAAGTATTTAGGCCGTGAAGTACCGGCAGAGGAGAACAGTAGATCCACAGTACCAGGTGTTGTAAGAGGCGACCAGAAATTACAGAGAATTTGAGCTAGACTGTTTCTGGCATAGAAGGAGGTACTGTTCTACTCTGCCGGTACCTCACGGCTAGCGTAGCGCTTACTATCATTCGTACCTACAGTAAGAATGTTTCTCGGCTTGGTCTAATAAAAAAATACCAGCGTGGGTCAATTTTTTGGAAAACTTTGTGGTCAAAAAACATTAGTGTATCGAGTATTATCGCGCCTGATTTATTCTATTAGCATATTATCTTTCAGACATTACATATAATTGTGTTGTGAAGGAGTATTGGAATATTACCAGAAACAATTACTACTCATCACACCAGCCATTGAAAGTCCACTGCTGGACATAAGCCTCTCCAAACAATGAGGTTCTTTTGCCCATAATTACCGCGCTGGGCAAGCGTGTTGGCAATCGCAGAGTGCAGCAATCGCGACGGGGATGCTGCTGCCGATCCCTGCCCTGTGTATTTGAGCTGCACTCTTTTGGATGGATATATCGCCATTTGTCGGTTCTGGTACCTTAGTCACCTCATAAGACACCTGGTGCAGTAAGAGGTACTGTTCTATTCTGCCGGTACCTCACGGCGGCATTTCTACTAATCAGCCGATAAAGTTTTGTATAACTTTGATCACACATTATAGTGCACGTTTTTGTCGTGTCGTGTAGTACAATTGACGCTGTAATTCGTTGCTCGCATCTTAACATCAGCTGCAGAAAGAATAATGTAGGACATTCTGAATTAATTTTTCCTTTACTTTATATATGATATTATCCCTGAACTGTTCCTAGTCCGGGATGAAGACTATGCAAAGAATTGTGCCACGTTTTCGGGATAAAAAGTAGTCCTTATCATCTCTCGTTAAAGGCTAACAAACATCCATCCAACAATCAAGTATACAAACATTTGCATTTGTAATATTAGTAGGAAGCAAATTAGAAGCACTTAACTTTTCTAAACATAGAACCGTGGAATTTATGTTTTATAGGGAGGAGGGAGTAGGAAGGTAAGCGCATCTGCTCCATTGTTCCTCTGAACCTGAATGCGGATCTTCTGTTCACTTTTAAAAGCTAACCGTGGCTATAAGGGTCTAGTGAAGTACATAAATCGCTAAGTTGGTGGTCAAGTCCAGGGCCATTGGTCTAAAAGTAATGTGTCGGGTTGCAGATGTGATCAACCTCGTATATAAGCCACGACAGACGAGCCCGATGGCGCAGATGGTAATGATCCTATCTTATTTGCTAAAGGTGGGTTTGTTCCATTTCTGGATGTCAAAAATGTGTATTTAAGTATTATATTTGTGATTCCTCTGTTGTCTGATGTCGGTAACACAAGTGCTTTAGGCGACATACTACAGAGTCGGGAGTATGGCATGCTGTGTAAATATTATACGTGTCGGACATTTGTAAGGTTACTTACATGGCAAGTCCATGAATCTGTTGTAAGAGATGCGCCAGTACTTCAGCGCTGCGATCGCAGGCCAACCGCGCCTCTTCCGTTGCCGCTCGCCGCTGCTCCAGCGTGCTGCGGAGGGATTCAATGCTGTCTTGTTGCTTGTATAACTTCGCTTGGTGTTTGGCTCGCTCCTCCTCTGCAACAGGTTACACGGTAATAGTACTGAAACCGTGCTTAAACGGTACTATAGTACATTAGATGCTGCTTTAGTTGGTGGAATTTTAAAACATCATCGTCATAACAGCTGTAGATCGTCCACTGCTGGACATAGATCCCCCCAAGGAAGCGAAGCAGTAATCGCTTAACTTAGCTTCGTGATGGGAAGCTGTGCTGCGCGTTTGCTATATCCAGCAGTAGACTTTATGCAGCGTCTGTGATAATTAAACAAATCACAAACACGCAACCAAGTCCATCTATATCAGCCTTATTTAACAGTCGGTCTGTCACAATACCCCGATCGCAATAAAGACCACAACATTTGAAATGAGATCTGAGTCATTTCAAAACCACTAGTGAATTCCACCCGCGCGCAGGCGACGCGTACGCATCCGCCGCTTCTTTACTTGACCAGGGATTGTTCGAAACTCGGTAAAAATATCCGAAACCATCGGATTACATGTAAAACTTCAGTGTTTGTCTGTTGTAAGTATCTATGGGTGTAGCTTATGAAAAAACTGCTATGATATCTGTGTCATCAATATCATCACAGTCATTGGAAGTCCACTGCTGGAACTTGCCCATAATTTCGCGTTGGACAAGCGTGGTGGCGATCGCAGAGCGCAGCTTTTGCGTAAGAGATGCTGCTGCCCAACCCCACCCAGTGCATACCCGCTGCACGGTTTCGGATGGATATACCACCATTTTTCGGTTTTGGTACCTTAGTCGCCTCTCACGACACCTGGTACAGAGGGAGGTACTATCCTACTCTGCCGGTACCTCACGGCTCTATATCTATGTATCTCGGAGATTTATCTTTACGTTACTTTCACTAGTATCATCATACCAGCCATTGAGAGTCCACTGATGGTCATAGGCTTTCTCAAAAATGGGGAATTTTGCCCACAATTTCCGCACTGGGCAAGCGTGTTGGCAATCGCAGAGCGCAGCTTTCGCGACAGAGATGCATTGTCTCAGATGGATCTGTCGGTTCTGTCGGTTCTAGTACATTAGTCGCCTTATACGACACCTGGTCCGGTAGGTACTATTCTACTCTGCCGGTACCTTACGGTGGTTTAATAAAGGTCTAAGGGATTTATTACTACTGGATAGTTCACATTATTATGAGTAACTTTGTATGGTTAAAAATATTTTATATATTTTGTTTAATCGTAACTAACATCGATTTTGATTAAAAGTTTCTAATCATTTTAATTAGATACTTAATCAGACAGTGTGTGTCTAATAAGTCTGATTTTTATTACTACAAATCAAAACCTACACAAATATATTTACGTATACCCTAATAAACTTATACTTAATCCGAAATAATATAATGTTACTTACAATATCCGAAAACAAAATAAATTTTATCGTATATTCGTATCCGGATCGGAACTTGACATCCTTACTTAACACGTCAAAATAATGGAAGCAGTATGTGTCCTTTCATGCTTACATAATGACCAAAGGTACAATTGTCGACTATAAACTAGATCGGAGTACTTTACTGATGTCTGTTGGTATATATTCATGATACCAGTCATTGAAAGTCCACTTTTGGACAAAGGCCTCTCCAAGAAAGCACCCTGCTTTGCCTATAATTGCTGCGCTGGGCAAGCGTGATGGCAATCTCAGAGCGCAGCTTTCGCGACGGGAATGCGGCAGCGGGTTAGACTTTGCGTCCTGGCTAAATATTTTTCGTTAAGAAAGTTCGGCCCAACGAGTTTTCGTTAAGAAAGTATTTTATCATATCAGCTGAAGGAAGGACACTATTTAATACAAGCATTCCTAAGAAAAGGGGGTGTTTGCCCATAATTGCTGCCCTGCGCAGATAATCTGAGAGCGTAGCTATGCGACGAGGATGCTGCTGCCTATCCCCACCCTCTTGTATGCTTCAATGCTGCGGAAAGATATAACGCTATCTGTCAGCTTCGGTACCTTAGTCGCCTTTTAACGACACCTGGTACATGAGAAGAAAGTGCTTAGTTTGTGACAATCACCATCACCACATCTGCTGTCGGACGTCGAGAACTGGACATAGGCCAAGAGATTTACAATAGGACTGGCTGTATGCAGCCTATGTCTAACGGGACCTAGTCGATCTAGATTAGCTGGTACTTTTTTGGATCTTATTCTCGATTCGATCGTGTAGAAAGGCTCCGAGCATTGCTGTCATAGCTCTGGGCTGCTCTGTATGTATTACACCACCAAGTAATAAATGCTAGATTTTAATTCGAAATCATCCTAGGTACTCACCAATGCTAGATTCCAGCATGCGCACGTTGTCGCTAAGGTTCTTTAACTCGGTGTTGACTTCGTTGATGTAGTTGAAGAGAGCGTAGTTCTCTTCCTCTCGCCTGGTGAATTCTAGGATAAGTTTGTCCACATCTTCTTCGCCAGCGAACTCCTAGAACATAACAAGAAGTTAAAGATGTGTTTTTATGTTAAAATTAGATAGCTCTGATACTACATCACATTGAAGCTGAGAACTTTTGTTCCCTTTCTAATCTTTAAAAAAATTGCTATGTAAGTACTAGCATTGTCCTTTTTAGTAATATCGAACCATTTGTCATCAATTAAAGATAAAGCTGTATGATAATATTTTAGCCTTTATTTCATTTTGATGAATAAGCTTTTTATTGCAATGTTTCTTCGAAATTTGGTAATATTTGCATAAAGGAGTAACTTTCATCGTAACACTATTGGCCTTTTAAGCCAACTCAAAATACCTCAATAAGCTATGTTAGCTTAGTAGTCTCTTTGCGCAATCGAATTAGGAATGAGGAAATTTGTAACAAAACCCAATTTCCCGATATAGCCCATAAAGTAGTTAGTTGAGGTGACAGTAGGCAAAGCACCTAGTACGCAGAAATGATGGCTGATGGAGTCGTAATGTTCTGGAATGGAGACCACGTACTGGCAAGCGCAGCGATGGCCGTCCACCCACAAGATGAACAAATGATCTTACTATAACCGCAGGATCACGCTGAACACAGGCCGCATACAACCGGTCTTATTGGAGAGAACTTGAGAAGGCTTATAGTGTTATGGGTAATATAATTATGATAAAGAAATAGAAGAAAGAAAAGATACCCTATCTCAAGTTGGACAGAACCTGCATGCTGTCAGAAAACATTTATCTATATTGTATATATATATATAGCCCGCACCACTATATATATATATATATATTTTCTGATTTGTGTAATAGTTGACTGGGAGATAACGCCATCTGGCATTAGGTCCGCCGTTTGTACATTTTGTGCAATAAAGTTAAATAAATAAAAAAAAATAAAAAAACATTCATTAAAATCGGTTCAGTAGTTTAGAAGTTTTTTTTAGGCAAACAATGAGACACTAAACTTTTAAATTTAAAGATATAAATTTATAGTTTTCATCCTTTTAGCCGAAAGTCTTATGACATATGCCTCCCTGAGAAACCTTTTTTTATTATTTTTATTTTGTTTAATTTACTCTCAGTAAAATTTTCCTAGCCGCGCTAGACAAGCTAGGTCGTTGAACGCAGCATGTAGCTTTGCGACGGGGATACTGCTGCCCATTCCTGCTCTGTGCATATTAGATTCGCTGTTTCGGATAAATATGTTCCGGTACCTCAGTCGACTCTTACGACACTTACGGTTTAGGGGGAGGTACTATTCTACTCTGGTGGTAACTCACGGCTTAGCAGTTAACAATGGTTAATTGGACAAATAAAAATAGACAGTAGCACGAATATGGAAATATATACAAACTGTACTTTACCCAATTTGTCATTTACATGATGAAATAAGTAAATACCCTGATAGCATCGAGGATGTTGACATAATTGTTGTATATTCTGATCTCTTCCTCTTGCTGCTCAAGCCGCTTCGCCTCGGCCTTCGCATCAGCAGCAGTCAGCCGGACCGTTCCCTTCGTCCTGAGAAATTCCTCCAGCTTCATGCTGTGGTCTAATTGACGTTGCAGCTCACGGACTTCCTGTAATCATAAATTCTGTAAAAAACTAGCCAAGTCTCGATGGAATTGCTTGCTTATCTCTAAAAAGTAATGAATCTAGACGAAATCGTGCCAAGTCTATGATTTCTTACTGCGATTTTTTATTATTATAGTTAGTGTTGTGTGACTTGGCCGTTAAAGGGTACTCAAGGGTACAAAACCAGTATCAAGCCTTAATTCACTTGTTATTCAATCAACGTTGTCCAATTGGCAATTTTTCATTGTCGGTTCTGGCGACAGATTGGTTTAATATTGTCACGGAGCATCTGGTTCTCTAATCCTGGTCAACTAGCCAAATATAGCTCTCAATTGCATGCAGTACATGCAGTCGAGAAAAAATAGATGTACTCCAACTAGTTGTATATTTAGACAGTTGATTCTGACGCAATCATCGATACTAACCATGCAATGCTTTCTATAGTCAATGGCTGCTTTCTCCTTCAAAGCTTCCAGTTTGGTACACCACTCCTCCCGCTGGTCGTACGCATTGATAGCCTGCTCGACCAGCTCTAGGATCTGACCTTTGCCGTCCATCAGCCGCTTCAACTGGTTGCGCCAGATTGTGTTAAAGAATTGTCTGGAATAGTACAATTATAGGCAAGTAAAAAAGTTTGTTGCTGTTACGTAACAACAGAGAAGAAAAGTAGTAAACGGCGACTGAGGTAACTGAGCCGACAGATGGGACTGTGTAGCCCAAAAGTAGCTGGACAAAGTTCCCTAGGCCAGTCGTTTGTGGAATTCCCTTCCGCTAAGCATTTGACGCTCACAGTCCTCGTCTGCTTTTAACATAGGAGCATTACCATTCTTTGAAATTCCTTATTTATGCATAAAATATTATGTATGTATATATATATTTGATAGGCCACTGTTGGAAATACTCCTCCCCAAGAAAGAGGGTATGAAGGGTATGGGCAATCGCAGAGCGCAGCTTTCGCGACGGGGAAGCTGCTGCCCAACCCTGCTATGTACATTCGAGCTGAATTTTTTGCATGTATATGCATACCGCCATCTGTCGGTCCTGGTACCTTAGTCGCCCCTTAGGACACCTGGTACAGGGGGAGGGACTATTCTATTCAGCCGATACTTCACGGCAAGTTCATTATTATTATTATTTAACCGCCATTCTACGTATTTAATGATTCATTTAGTCTGAATTAGTTAAAAAAAATGTGCCTTTTAACCTACCTCGAGCTCGATATGTGAGATATTTACTTCCTAGTACGGTAACCCTGCAAGGCGTGTGTCTCTTACCGGTCTCTCAGCAGCTTGTCAATCTCCAACCTCATCTTGTAGTTCTCACTGTTTACTGTGTTGAACTTCTTCATCGCTGTGTCGCGACGGTTTTCCAACTGGCTGATCATCGTTTGATTGGTCAACGTCTTCAAGTATTCCTGGAACACATGTAGTGAGACTTAAACACGGTGTTGTCTGTGTTATCAGTTTCTGGTTGACGTTACCTGTTATTTGGATAAGTCCGCAGCTCTTCTGGTTTTTTGTTTAAATACAAGCTAAGGTCTATTTTAGCTACTGGTATTTTTTCCCTTTATGCTAATACTAACATTTATTTCCTTAGGATAATAAGATGTAGTATACCAAGGTTGTATCCCGTATTAGTCCCGAGCTAAGGAAGCCCTAATGTGGAAGTGAAACTTCCATATTGATCCATCCCATTTATATTATAAACGCAAAAGTGTCTTACTGTTTTACGCCATAAAGGCTAATAAATAACACAGAGCTTCTTGATAGTGTAAAACTACATATACGCCACTTTCTATACAGAAAACATGTTACTGTGGGATGGGATAGACCTGGAATTTTTCTTTTTAAATTCGTCGAAACCCAAATAGACTTTTCCCCGACAAAAGACTTCCTTAATGATGAGATATAGAGTGCTTGGACTAAGTAGCAGACAAAAACCTAGTTCTTAATACACTTACCATCTCTGATCCGGTGCCCTTAGCCTTCAGCCCCTTAATCTCTTTCTGCACCTGCTTGAGGAGGAAGTCCAGCTCGTTGATGGTCCCGCGATGCTCCCTCACTTCAGTGGAGAACCTCTCATGGTCTCTTAGCAGAGTCACCAACTTCTCCTGTGTTCTGGCGTTGTCCAGGACGTTAGATGTACTTTTGGTCAGCTGTTGTAAGATGTGTACGTTTATTTTTATTATCATCATAAACTGCAGGATCTCCCTAAGGAAGAGTTTGCTTATTGCTAAGCCAAACCGTTTGCGGCGCATACACCGCCATCTGTCGTTTCTGGTACATTTGTCGCTTCTTAGGATACCTAGTACAGGGGGAGTTATTATTCTACTCCGCTGGTACCTCACATCTAAGCTTAGATTAGCAGACGTCAAACGTAAAATACCACACACTAATTTCTCTGTTCAAAGCATTCTTCGATCCAATCAATACGGATTATTTGGTCGATCCCGCACGTGACTGGTGTTACTAAACGTGAGACGTGACGTCACAAGAGGCATGCTGGAGAACGTGACTGGTCCTTTTTGGTGGTGAAAGTGGCCGAGCCCGTGATTCTAGGATTAGAAGCCTAGATCCGACGTCTAGCAATTTTGTCGGCATATGTCAGATTTCAGATTTGTGATAATACCAAGATTGTGGGAGGTCGTAACATTTTTGTCTGACTTCATTTCACGTTTAGTTCAATTTTCTAAGAAAAAGATGGTGTAGTCTACTCTACTCTATTATATTTAATACATTCGTTCAATAAATTCCAATAAATGTGTTTCAAGAACAATTGTGTCAAACAAAAAAAAAATCAAAAGAACTAGAATTAAATAAACACGTTTTGAAGCCGTTAAAATACTTTTATTAGTAGAAAACGCATAAAAACCCATAATTCAGTAACTGGTGTACCTTTATTAAGTATTCTGCCAATATGAAGATGAGTACAATCCCTGTTACCCATTATTAGCACTTGTTTATTTATTTATTTGTTTAATCATAATTACAGATACATTTTGGGTTGCCACCCTTTTTAAATAGCGGAACCATTTGTCCCAGAGTGAGGCCCTCCTCGTCAACATGCTGGTAAAAGAACAAAACTAATTATTTTATAAAAATAAATATAGAAGAAAACAAAAATATACAAAATGAAATTAAACATATTTCACATATGTTTTTGCTTTCTTTAAATGTTTCTATATTTATTAATCTGACTGATCCTGCTTACTGTCATAGGTGTTTAGTATTTACTCTTTGACGCATTATTTATGTATTTTGGAGTAAGATAATATACACAGCATTTTATACATAGACCTGACTCTGTGGTAAGTTGCTTAAAGCGCTTGTGTTACGGACATCAGACAACCCGTTTAAACCTAGGTGCCCCGCACCTGGGTTTGACCGGGTTGTCTGATGTCCTCAGACGGGTTGTCTGATGTACGCAGGTAAAAAACGGGCACAGGGTCGCTTATAAATGAGCATCCTCGAGATTATTCCGGTAGTGGTATAGTAGTCCAGCAATAGGTTCGTACAAAAAAAGCAAATATAATCGTTACTACGCTTAAACCTCTTAACCGATTTTGATGAAATTTGGTACAGACAATCTTTAAACCCTGAAAAAGGACAAAGGCTATTTTTTATTCGAAATAAGGGTTGTAAGGGGTTGAAAAAGGGGATGAAAAGTTGTATGGAAGTATCGCTATTTTTAGAGCTAGAAACTTGAAATTTATTTTTCAGGCCATTGATTCGATATAAATAAACATTACATTCAAAGTTTATATAAGTTAAGGTAAAGAGGTAAGGTACCCAAAAAACTATTCCACGCGGACGAAGTCGCGGGCACAGCTAGTACTTACATATATACTCTTAACATAAATGTCCATTAATGGGGTCGAACCAGTGGTCCTTGATGCATAAGGTAGGGACACTACCGAATGCAGCATCGGGGTTGTCAATGTAGTTTTGTAGTCTTTCATTATCAACATAGCAGTCGTTAAACGTCCACTGCTAAACATAGGCCTCCCCAAGAAAGTGGGAATTAAGGCCGTAATTGCTGCAGAGCGTAGCTCCGTGATGAAAATGCTGCTGCCCATCCGCCTCATTGCATTTAAGCTACGGTGTGTAAGAAACAGCATCTCTACGGCGTCTGGTACAGGGACTATTCTACTATATAATAAGTTCTATCAAAAGTAATATAAGATTGCATATCAAAGGCGAACTTCACAGTCTCCCAATCAAAATATCAAAAAGTAGACCACAACATCTAGAAGTAACTATGTAAGGAGAGTTTTTGGAAAGAGCTAAAATAATTGACATTATTATCATCATACCAGCCAAGAAAGGAGTTGTTTTGCCCATAATTACCGCGCTGGGCAAACGTGTTGGCAATCGCAGAGTGAAGCTTTCGCGACGAGATGCAGCTTACGACACCCGTTGCAGTGGGAGCTACTATTCTAGTCTACCGATACCTCACAGCCATGCCGGTACCTCACGGCCAAAATAATAGGTATTAAGAGAGCTTATTATTTTCTTTTAACAAAGATAAATTTTATATTTTAGCGTATATTCAATGTAATTTTGTATGAGAATAAAGATTTTCAAAACTTGTAATTATTCGATTGTACTAACCTAAGTGAAAAGGATACATAAAAGGCACTACAATTTAATATTGATTATTTTTAAATAACACTATTTTAGTTTTCAACGCACCATGAGTAGTATAATAGAAGAATATTTTTAAATAAATACCTTGAGCTCCATCATGATCTTCGCCAGCTCCGAATTGAGGCTCTTGATGACGTTCCTCTGGACCCTCAATGTCGGCTGCACGCTGGTCATCACCGTGGCCCGGTCTATTTCCATCACCCTGAACTGATCATACATTTTTATTGAGTAAACAATAATAAATAACATTACTCAACATCTCACTTACCTGACTCCGAGATAAGTCGCTCAAAGCACTTACGTGTAACGGCTATCTATCAGACAACATAGATATTACAATATCTATACATAAAAATATCGAGTCACTTTATTTTATAATAATATAATTCCCACTACATCTCATACATTGACCTGACTCCGAGATAAGTCGCTTAAAGCACTTGTGTTACGGACGCCAGACAACTAAGAAATCACAAATATACTACTTAATACATATATTTAATACCCAGTGATAGCACAAACACAAAAGTCATCATATTAATATTTGCTCTGGGTAGGAATTGAACTTACTACCGCCATCGGGCCCGTCGAATCTTTGTCCGCGATGAATTTCGAAACTACTGAACCAATTTTATTAATTTGACCCGGTTTAATACCAGTGATATGACAGTTTATATCCCAATTTGCAGCCGCTATATTTTTTATGCCAAATATGTAAATATAGGAAGGAGTAATTATCTGTCACTTTGATTTTGCTTTTTGATTCTGTCACTTTCCTTGTTCTGTAACTTTATATTTTATATGTATTTTAATGTACGTGTATTATCCCTACTAATATTACAAATGCGAAAGTAACTCTGTCTGTCTGTCTGTCTGTTACGCTTTCCCGCTTAAACCACTGAATCGATTTTGATGAAATTTAGCACAGAGAATCTTTAGACCCTGAGAAAGGACATAGGCTATTTTTTATTCGAAATAAGGGTTGTAATGGGTCGAAAAGGGGGATGAAAAGTTGTATGGAAGTATCGCTATTTTTAGAGCTAGAAAC
The DNA here is from genome assembly GCA_020976665.1 of Heortia vitessoides. Taxonomy (NCBI): domain Eukaryota; kingdom Metazoa; phylum Arthropoda; class Insecta; order Lepidoptera; family Crambidae; genus Heortia; species Heortia vitessoides. The sequence continues at coordinate 2,501,874 of JACJUM010002809.1, forward strand.
TTGAAACTTATTTTTCAGGCCATTCATTTGATATAAATAAACATGACATTCATAGTTTATTAAGTTAAGATAAAGAGGTATGGTACCCGCTACAACTATTCCACGCGGACGAAGTCGCCGGCAGTATGCTAGTATGTATATATATATTTTTATTATTATGTGTCTGGGTGTCTAAAATAGGTATTTCAGTAGAATATTTGTGATTCTTGATCTGGCGTTCGTAACACAAGTGCTTTAAGCGACTTACCACGGAGTCAGGTCGATGCATACATTGACCTATCTCTGTGATAAGTAAGTCGACAACATCTTAACAACAGAACTCAACTCAAGAAAGTCGCCATAGTGAATATGAATAAAGTATATAAAAAATTAATTAATTTCTTGTATTGCATGTTTCAATGTTCGACACGTAAAATATTTTATAAATCAATCGGTGCTTGCGTTGCAGTATTAGAGCGTATCTGTTTTTGCATATATTCAATTTGTAAAGAAGGATAATATGTTAGCTGTCAGTGAGTGTTGCCCAATTATTTATAGTAATGGGCTAACCCATTAAGTGTACGAGTATAATCTGCCGGGCCGAGCGTTGTACGCCAAAGGTCGTGGGTTCGATCTCCGCCCATGACAAATATTTATGTGACGAATTATGTTTCTTCTGTGTCTGGGTATTATATACACGTATTATATTTGAGGATTTGCTAAGTATTTAGTAAACAAGAAGAAAGAGGTTTTCTTTTAAATTCTTTGTTGTGTTTTTTTATTTGAAATGCCGTGAGGTCCCGGCAGTGTAGTACCTCCCCCTGTACCGGGTGTCGTAAGAGGTGACTAAGGTACCAGAACCGACAGGTAGCTCAAATGTGGGTGGGGATGGGCAGCAGCATCCCGTTCGCCAAAGCTACGCTCTGCGATTGCCAACACGCTTGCCCAGCGTGGCAATTATGGGCAAAATTCCTGCTTTCTTTGGAAGGTCTATGTGGACTTCCAATGGCTGTTGTGGTGATCTCTCATTTAACATAGATGTGCGTTTATGATCCTTGATGCTTGAAGCAAAGTCTTAGTACTGAGTAAAATTTATATATAAAGATTGTCTGCATTGGTGCCTCATTCTCACCTATTTCTATCGCCAAACAGCAGTGTTCGCATTGTTGTGTTGTTTTGAAGAAGCAATGAAAATAATGGGTAATTTAACTTAATATCTTGAAGTCACAAGGTTGGTAATGCGCTAGTGATATCCTTGGATATTGCGAGCGTCTATAGGCTGCGGTGACGCTTATTATCACGAGGAACATATGCTGCTCCAACACATCATCATTGCAGCCATTGTCAGTCCACTGCTGGACATAGGCCTCCACAAGAAAGGGGGAATATTACCCGTAATTGCCTCGCTAGGCTAGCGTGTTGGCAATCGCAGAACGCTGCTTTCGCGATGGTAATGCTGCTGCCCATTCCCACCCTATGCATTTGAACAACACTGCCTCGGATGGATATACAGCCATCTGTCGGTTCTGGTACCTCTTACGACACCTGGTAAAGAGGTACTATTCTACTCTGCCGGTAACTCACGGCACACACTCGAAATACTACAGATTTATAAATGAAACTTGACAATAATATAGCTCGTGCATGAAAAAAACACATTGAGAAGATGGTAACGCGACTGCTTGTCAAATATATTGAAAATCCAAACCTGTCTTTGTAGTTTTGACAGTTCATCTTCTGCGATCTTCTCCATTTCCATATCATCGCTGGGAGCCGACATTTTGAATGGTCTACCTCCAGATGTTCAATGGTGAACAAACGAACACTGCGTGTTTGGGAAACAACTTCAGCTCCTCTTTTGTTACATCGATAACGTTGCCATGGTTACTTATTAAACATTATTGGAGATTACTTGAGGAAGCCTATGCACAGCAGTGGACGTCTTATAGCTAAAATGAGGATGATAATCATGATGATATTAGTTTTGAAAGTACATGTATATTTTAAACATACAAAAACAATTTCAAACAGGCTAGACAGAGACTCGAGAATCAAGAGCCCTTTACTCGCATTAGTCCTTTCTGTATCCGGTTTATTTATCTATACTGCAACTAAACGGCTTGATATACTTTAATAAATTTTTTAAGCGCATTCAAGTGGGGGCTTGGATGTTATAGATTCACAAATCAGCCCGGCAAATGGTAGTAAAGCAGTTGGTATTAAAGTTGTTTATCAGGACAATGTATGTTGTATTCGCAAGTTTTTATGTAAAAATGAAAACAAACCCCGCAACGTTCATCATGATTATAACTGGACGAAGTCGGGGCGGGCTATTAGTATATACATAAATGTTCTCCCGGAACGCGGGTGAATCCGCGGGGCGCTGCTAATTCGTATGAATTTAATAAGTTTACATAATTGGAAATGTGTATTTGTTCATACCAGACAGACATCCGCTCAACAACTTGTCAACGGACAACAATCACAAGACATTTTTAAACGAATCATCTGTGTGTTTATCAAACAAAAAGTTAAACAACAGAAAATGTTTATAAGAAAAACGTTGTAAGCGCCTCAGATAGAGATTAATTTAATAATATTCATACAACATCTCATACCTCATTAACCTGACTATTTTTCATCATCATACCAGCCCTTAAAAGTTAACTGCTGGACATAGGCCTCTCCAAGAAAGAAGGTTGTTTGCCTATAATTGCCGCGCTGGGCAAGTGTGTTGGCATTTGCAGAGCGCAGCTATCGCGACGGGGATGCTGCTGCCCATCCCCAGCTCAAATGGAGCTGTACTGTTCCGGATGGATATACCGCCATCTGTCATTTCGTACCTTAGTCGCATCATACGACACCTGGTGCAGTGGGTGGTACTATTTTACTTTGCCGGTACCTCACGGCATATTCATCATATTAAAAAAGGAATTTAATCTAAAAACAATATTTTATTTAGTTGTATTCTTTTTTCTATATTATAATGGTAAAATAACAATTGTATTTTATAGCACATTATATATTTAGTTGGTAAAATATATTAAAAATATACAAGCCGTGGGGTACCAGCTAAGTAGAAGAGTACCTCTCTCTGTTCCAGGTGGCGTAAGAGGCAATTGATCTACCGGACTTACAGAATCAGATGGCGGTATATCCACCCGAAACAGCGCAGCTTAAATACTACAGGGTGGGGATGGGCAGCAGCATCCTTGTCACGAAGTTGCGCTCTGCGATTCCCAAAACGCGTGCCTAGCGCGGCAATTTTGGGCAAAAATCCCCGTATCTATTGGGGAGGCCTATGTCCAACAGTGGACTTTTATGGCTGACCTGATGATTAGACGCCATTGCATGACAGCAATAAGCGCTAGTCGTTTACTTACTTAAAGATATTTTTTGATATCTATTTTTTTAATTGTCGTGTCGCGTTGTGTGTTCTAGATAAACTTCTAAATCACTGACCCAATCCTCAACCATTTCCTAGTCGCAATATTTTTCATGGAAAACATATATGGTAAAGACAGGAGAACGTCTGTCGGGTCAGCTAGTGTAATATAAAACCATCAAAAAGCCCTTTTATGTATGTTGTGCCCGCGACGTCGCGTGGAATAGTTTTTTTGGGTACCAAACCTCTTTACCTTAACTTATATAAACTTTGCATGTCATGTTTATTTATATCGAATCAATGGCCTGAAAAGTAAGCTTCACGTTTCTAGCTCCAAAAATAGCGATACTTCCATACAACTTTTCATCCCCCCTTTCGACCCCTCACAACCGTTTTTCAAATTATAAAATAGCCATGTCCTTTCTCAGGGTCTAAAGCTTGTATCTGCCAAATTTTATCAAAATCGGTTTAGAGGTTTAAGCGGGAAAGCGTAACAGACAGACAGAGTTACTTTTACATTTATAATATTAGTAAGTAAGTATAAAATAATAATTTCATATTGTGTTAACATTTCCCAATTAGCAACTCGACGGTCATAAATTCAATTGTCGTAAAGGATAATGTGCAAGTTTACAGGAACAACAAAAAAGAAAATAAAAACAATTAATTCAATATACCTAACTTTATTATTTAAAAAGCTATTTTAATTCATTTTTAATTAAGGTGTTTTTAACAAATATTGCAATTAGATCCTCTTTGACTTGAAACTATTAAAAAAAAGTTCGAAAGGAATAAATACAGTAATTTTTACCTCTATATCCCTTACGCCAATTGAATTTTTGATCGTAGCTTTTTTTAGTCGATGTAAATGTAAATGTACGATTAAATTAAACCTGTATAATGCTACAAACAAAAATTAAGATGTTGTTTCTTTGGCTGTTGTTTCTTCGTCTGCGTGTAAAAAGAGAGTTCGTGAGTGGTTTTTAGCCTAAGCTATGGATCTATGGTATCATTTTAAATCGCAAAGGATAGTACTGGGCTCTCTGTCACTCACACATAATAAAACACATAACACATACACACTACAAAGTACGATTAGGATCTGAGGTTTGGGAAAATTGGACTTCTTGTGCATTTATTATTATTACATTTTTTAATACGTATAATTATATCCAAACACTTGTAAATTTTACAAATTACAAGTGTTTACAAGTTTGATCATAGTTTTACTAACTTTTACTAAGTTTATGTATATGGACGGAAGGCGGTGACAGCTGTGACAGTTAATACTAGTACAACTGTCAACGTCATGTCAGTGCTAGTAAAAATCCCGAATGTAGAATAGGTGTATATACTGCTATTGAAGATTGTAATTATTTTCTTTGCACATGAAATAAACAAATAACAAATAAAACAAAATAACACTTGCCTGCCTCGTGTCGTTCTCTTATTCCTAACGGATACAATATATACAATTAAAATACCGGCCTTATTTCGGAATACTCTTGATTGAGAACCTAAATGAGCAACCTCGCCCGCTCCTCCGGTGGCTCGTCTGAATAAAAAAAATAGATATATTTTTTCCAAACTTTGTCGCTACGTTAAAATATATACATATCTTAAAAGTTTTCTATTTAGATATTTGTTTATTGCGTAATGTCCTTATTTTACAGGCCCAGGATTTGATTCCTATCCGGGACTAACAATAAGCCTTGGTGTTAAAAATACGGAAAATTTATATATTTTTTGTAATTCCTCTCTCTGTTGTCTAATATCCGTATCACGTGATTTACTTATCTTGTAGTCAGGCGAATGTATAAAACGAGCGACTTTATTTATGGCAAAAAGAAACATCTTAAAAGTAATCTTTGCATAGAAAACTTATACTGAGAGCAATGCCAGTGCCAATGTCTTTCGATAACTATAAAAGTCAAGGATTATTTTTTGCGAGTCGTGACGGTATAATTTAATATATATTTAAGGATTCCACTATGAGATCACTTCCTACAGTTTACCAACAATCAAATTAATGTTTCACAATTTTAGACCAACCACTCTCTTCGGATCACCTTGGTGATGTATACCCGTCCCGCTCTATCGCCAGCTGTTTGCTTTTGTACCTGTGTATAGCTATCTCCTTTCTTTACACGTGCAGGTCGCGTCATAGACAAAGTGATGCCAGATGTGGCGAAAAAAATTGGCTGCCTGCCTAATTTATCCGATGTTTTAAATCGTTCTATAGTTGTATTATTTTGTAAATCGTTATTAGTATTTTTCTTATTATTATATGATAGTAGACCATTATTTTTCTTCGACAGTATAAAACCATGCCCGACTGAAGTTATTTAACGTAATTAAACGTATTATTAATATGCTGTTTTATTAGCTGAATATAAAGTTTCATCCAATTGACCATTACCTAAACCTTTATTAAATTTACAGACGTTAAAAATTTTATTCTAAACGTGATTTAATTCACATTCAAATGTTTGTACACGACGTTTTAATTTATTATGGATTAAATAGAATTTATTATTTCTAAGATACTTTCTTTCATATTCTATTTTGCAATATTAGTAAATAATTCTGCTTCAACTGTAATTTTATGTCTCAGTTCTCGTGTCATAAATTCATGAACCTCCCTATTGTACCTATAACTCCATCTGTTACGAATATTCAGTCTTTGTCCGGTGTACTCGGCCGCGGTCGTACGTCTCGGTTCGCTACTGTTGTGCCCGCGCCGTAGTCGAGGCAACACCGCGCGCCATACCGCGAGTGCAATCGACAAAACAACCAGCAAACAACGCGTTGTGATAGTGCAGTGCCTGTGAACCGGAAATGTTGATGCAACTGTGATACAAAAGTTACTATAATGGCATTAAAAAAAGATTTCGACATAAACGTGAATATATTTAAGAACGTAAAACTTCAAATACCGAAGCCCACCAAACTGCAGCAAGCTATAGACAAACTGTTCAAAAAGAACAACTACACAAAAATAGTGCAAAGTTAACTCGCATTATTTAGTTTAGGTATCGCTTCTTTAGATAAATGGCCGGTGAAAATTGTGCAAATATTATTAGTAGAAATAGTAGCACGGAACCGCCCGATCGCAATCAAGCACCTAATTTTATAACTGATGAGACAGAGTTTGTTGGGAAAGGAGTTACGAGGTCGAATACGCCAGTGAATAAACACAGACGGAGTCGAAGCAGGAGCGGCACCAGGATCACTCCGAGTGCACTAAGTTTGTCGGACGAAAACTTTATAGAAAACTTGGAAGAGTACGTTAAAGAGATGGCGGCTACCAGAAGCCCTGGTGACGCCTTGGACGGCAGCCACGAAGTTGACGTTTGGAGTCAGCTTCAACAGAAGGAGTCAGACCTTCTGCTGGCTGCCGAGCTCGGAAAAGCACTACTGGAGAAGAATGAGGAGCTAAAGAAGGATCAAGAACGCGTCGTTGAGGAGTACAACAAAAAAGTTGAGGTATGTCAACGTCTAAGTAGCTATTTTTAGTAATGATGTCCTTGCTCGGTGCTCGTGGCAATATGGTCTACCAGCAACTTAAACTTTTTCACCGTTGGATTATAATGTTTCACTATATTTATCAGCGACTCGACTAGTTCATTTTCCCTTTGTATCTAATAGCAGTAACAAAGCTTCCCTCCAAAATTAATTAGTCGAATTGCGCAGGTACTTATAAAACTAGATATGTTTCAGCAATTAATTTTGAATTCCTCTAATTAATAGCAGTTACATATTCTTTGATACTCGGTTTTAATTGAATGCGGTATTGTATTTTATGTGCGAGTAAATGTTGTCGGTTTTTTGTTGTGCCGTGACTGCTTAATGTTGTATTTTTATAAATGAAATAGGTGTTTGTTTTTAAAATTTCAATAAAACAAACGAATTTTGCGAATTGGTGATATGATTTTGAATAGACTAATGCCAACGTTAAATTGTCTTGAGGGACAAATTTACATTAAGAACAAAAGAAATTTAAATAATTGGTTTATTGTGTGAAAAGTTATTTCTAAATAAGTGTGCTGAATTTTTTTTTAACCAATACTGTTGAAATTGAATCCTTTTTACTAGAAACTATCAACAAATGTCAGAATAAAATATTTTTTGCCCTTATTTCTCTTACGCCAATAGAATTTCTGACCGTCGATAAATTACTTGCATTAATCACGTCTTGTGTCAAGCAATTAATGTAAAATTCATTAATTAATATAAAAGCCAATCTATTTATTTGTTTCGTATTTAATTGAACGCACAAATCCTCAAAATGTGTTAACTTTCTGCTTGCTCTATTTGTTGCAATATACTAGCACTGAATATACTGTTTATTCTTTGTTTTCAAGATGGTAACTTTCGTTACAGCTAAATATTTACCAAAAACTAAACCCAGCGTTTGACTGTTAGTTTGGGCATTTATGAAATGATTGCGTCATTTATCGGCGAGCCAATCCGCTTATCGACCTTTTGTTATTGAGATAAAACGTGAAACACCACACGTTTCAGAAAACTGGACGTATATAACACGAGGTAAATAGTGGAATGAAGTTATAAACACGCACTCTCTAATTGTACCAAGTTAGCTTACGTAATACACACGTAAAAATAATGTTGGAGATAACCACAGCACGGTTTCAAATCTATTATTCCATCTAAAATATTATAAAATTATGAACTTAATACCTATACCAAATATATAGTACGGAAGTGAATGAAAAAATTGCTTAGGACGCCATAGGTCCTAGGCGAACATGTCTTACCAAGTTAGAAGAGGTATTAAAGAAGGGCCACATCAGAAATACCATGAATAAACGAGCGTGTGTGAAAGGACAAATGCAAGCAAAAAAGCGAGAGAGGTATGCCATAACTGTAACAATTGATATCCATATTCTTTGCCTACCCCGATGACGCCGATGTATCGACATGACGCCATCACGCCGATGTATTTTATTTGTTTACGTATACCTAAGTTCATTAAGGGATTATGTGAATTTAGCATAGCTTGATGTAGTGGTGTAATCATTCTAACTTAAGTTTACAGTTAACTGTAATTATACGTTCTCATATTTTAAATGTTCTTAGTCAATAGATTCACTTCGCAAAGCTGCGTTGGCAAAACGTCCCAACTTTGTCATTTTATTCACATGAAAAGCCGAATGGTAGGTCAACTTTAAATGATAGTAATAAATAATATAAATACGCGTTTAAAACTAGTTAATTACTTTATGATACAGAAAAATGTTATAAATTACTATAGGTACGATTTAAATACGATTAGGAATACTAAAATGACCGCACCTTTCCGTTGAATGGAAAGATTGTATAAACAATTTATTGTGTAAATAAACAATATCTTATTCTTTAGTGTATACGCTAAACGGATGGACAATTATAGACAATTGCCGGTCTTACCGAACTACGTAATTTTTTCTAGACTAGTTTTAAACAGATGTTAAGACTTTTAAGGTAGTAATTGTACCTTTTTTGAGTATTGCTATATTTTATCGTCATGAACATGCAGCCGTAGGATATCTAATGCTGGACATAGGTCTAGGACTTTTTTTTCCTATAATTGCCGCAGACCGTAACATTGCGACGGCACTGCTGCCCATCTCCGCTCTATTGCTTTTGAGCTATGGTATTTCAAGTTCATATACCGCCATCTGTCGGTTCCGTTAACTGAGTCGCCTCTTACACCTGGCACAGGGGTAGATACAATTCTATCACCCCATTTAATGGAACATATTTAAATGTTTCAAGGCTAATTTGTATGTGTTTTGCATCGCATATTTAACCGCAGAGCGTCCCACTAACACCGTGCGAACTATACCAACGACTTTTTCCGTATATCCAGCAACGGTCATGGATTACAAAACTGAAATAGTCTAATAACAATGGACCTCACATAGTTTTCGTTTCGAAAGCGATATTGAAGAAATCATTACCGATGACAATGAACGTGTTTTTGTTGGACTTTTTGTCGGACCACGGCGCCTTTACAAAGGTCTTAAGTTCTTAATGACTTGTGTTTGTGGGTTCTGCTTATGGGCTCGCTTTTCTATATCGACATTTTTAAGGTAAATCTCCTTCCTAAAAGGTGGTCGTTATGTAGTGAAACATTTTATTGGAATAGATCTAGCAGTATCATATCCTATTCTATTGATATTGTGTACCTACGTTTGTGGGGATGGTGTTATTATCTCTTTCGCGAATACTATTTAATTGAATTATCGAACTTAAATATATATATATATATATATATATATATATATATAGACACAGTTAATGGTTCAGGTGTTAAATAAGGCGTTAAGTGAAACCTCCACATTATGCCATGTATGCTAAATAGTGAGCACTATTTATAAGACCTAATGAGTTGTGCTATATATATATATATATATAGGTTCTGATCAGGATTTTGAAAATTTTGCTTTTAAAGGGGCCGTTTTACCCCTTGATATAAAGTATGAAACTTTGATAGTATGAAACATTGTTGTTTTTTAAAACGTTTTTTTATTTAAAAAATCATTCCTAAAAAGGGGGTTGCAAATTTAGTATGAAAGTTCTAAAACTTAACGCGGGTGAAACCGCGGGGTGCTGCTAGTTATTTATTTATAATTGGCTGGAGTGAACTTGGAAACTGTTAAACCTATTTAGATTTCTTTTTCCATTATGTGATCAGTTTGATCCCACTTGAGAGATGGATATATATATCTCAATTTACGGGACGTCGGGTCAGCTAGTTATTATTATAGGAAACTACATGCATTTTTAAAAATAGTAAATATTAGATGCAAATAAAATAGTTATCGTTAAAAAGAATAAAGCTAAAGGTATTTCGGTATTGAAAATAATCTAGATTAGTGCGAATACCTGAAAGTACACGGGTCGTTACGAAAAAAAAATACATGCAAAAAACAGGTATAATGTGCAATTATCTGAGGAATGCACGATTCTTAGAGCGCACATTTCAGTATATTAACTAGTTGATAACAATAAAATTTACATTCTCAAGATTTTAAGCGTTACTCGTTCAAAATGGCGGATTGTTAGAATGATCTTATAGTCGTAATTAGCGCATACGTTTCTGTCATAAAATATATTAATAAATTCGTCTAACAATTGATTATAATGGTATCTATTTCGTTTTAATGTAAACTATAGAAATGTAGACATGTACATTTTTTGCTTTGGCACTTTACTCACCGATTTCAACCGCTTAACAGCATTGTTTGCATTCTTGTGTTCCGGTTTGAAGGGTGAGAGAGGCAGTGAAATTACTGGATAATGATCCATAGTCAGGTTGGCATCGCGCTAGTGATATCCTTGTGATAGAAAGAATGTCTATAGGCTGCGGTGTCATTTACTATCATGAGGATCATGTCCAGGTTTCTCGAGGCAACAAAGCACATACCAAATTTCTATATTCAATCTTTTAAAACGGAAAAACTTAATTCTTTTTTTAAAAACATCGATACGAATTTTTACACAAAAAAATATAATCACAAAAATGTATACAATCAATTTTTAAGGGGCATGAGATGAAACAGCTTATACCATGCCAGTTTTAAAGGTTATATCCTTTGTCCTAGCAATATTTCAGCCTAATTCCAATAAAAATTTGTTATTACGAGTAATACAGTTTTCGCGTCACTGCGTCCATCGGCGATTTCCATATCACATTAGAAAAATAAAATTAGTCATTATGATAAAATAGCATTATACAAAGATATTTAACACACAGACATCATCATCATTACATCAATTTCAAGTCCATTGCTGGACATATGCCTACTCAATAAAGGGGGAATTTTGCTAGCATTGCCGCTGCCCATCCCCACTCAGTGCATTTCTGCTACACAATTTCGGATGGATATACCGCCATCTGTCGGTTTTGGTACCTTAATCGCCTTTTACGACACCAGAGAGAGGTACTATTTTACTCTGCCGGTACTCCACGGCTAGACATACACCCAGACATAGAAAGTCATATAGATATCTGTGCCATCGGGCTCGTCGATAAAATAAATATTCATAATGTAAAATCTAGATTTATAATAATGTCCGTACGTCTATCATTAACAGAGCAGAAAAGTCGATCATTGAAAAGTGGTGATAAAAATAACTGCGCCTGCACAGTTCGAAAGGGAACAATCGTCTGCCACACCTAGACTTCAACACGTAGATAAATAACTGGTTGACCTAGAATCAGGCTGAAATCAGTACTATGTTATCGGTTTATAGCATCTCAAGGAAGTGGTAGTTCAAGTATTGAACGCAAGGCACTTCACTTCACCTTCTGTATAATATAACTTAGCTTTTGCTGATCTCATCATCTTTATCATCATCATCATATCAGCTGTAGTACACTCACTGTTGGACATGATCTTCCCCAGTTATTTTTGGTAGTACTATATATAGATACACGGTGATCTTACTTAAATATATACCTATGTTTATTATGACAACAGTATGTAAACTGAGAAATGAAGTATTCAATCTCTCAAGTTGGATAAAAGTACACATTAAGTAAAAATATATTAAACAAAGTTCATTCCGGACAAACGCCGTGACTAGTAATTGTTAAATATATATAAAGATGCGGCTACCAAAAAGTTTAATAACTATACATGAGGTAGATAGACCTCATACAAATGTCGTCTGCATTGATACGTTACTCTCACCTATTTCTACCGCCAAATAGTAGTAGTCGCATAGCTGTGTTCCAGTTCGAAGGGTGAAAGAGACAGCGTTAATTTACTGGGGAATGTTGCATAATATCTTCAAGTAACAAGTACGGGCATTGGACCTCTCATCTATGAGAGGCCCCGCCCTCTTTTTTCGGTGGCGCTGGAATTGACGTCTGAGTAGTCCAGCGATAGGTTCGTCCGAAAAAATAAAATAAAAAAAAAGTCACAAGGTTGGCAACTCGTTAGTGATATCTTTGTGATATTACGAGCGTCTATAGTCCGTGGTGATGCTTACTAGCCTAGACCTAGTCAAATAGAAAAAAAATTTGTTTATCTTTGCTAAGAACGGACTTGATTTGAAATAAGAACGGAACAGTTATTTAACTGTTTTGATTTCTTTATTCATGCAGGTTTACTTAGAGACTAAACATTAAACAAAGACTTAGACTTTTTTAAATTAACCTCCTCTTGCATTAACAATGTTTTTGGAACCATAAACTAAATTAATTCCCACAAGAACTAATGCATTGACCTGACTCCATGGTAAGCCGCTTAAAGACAGAACAAAAAAAAAACAGAGGATTCATAAATATACTACTTAAATACATATATTGAACACCCAGACATATAACAAACACAAATATCATTATATAAATATTTGCTCTTGGTAGGAATTGAATCCACGACCCTTGCCGCACATGATAGGATCACTACTGCGCCATCGGCTCCGTCAATACATCTTATATATTAATCTATATACTACATGTTATACTATATTTGTTAATAAATTAGTGACGACCCACTACAGTTGAGGAGTGCAAACATGCTTTATTCAATTATGTTAAATATTGATACAATACAAATTTAAATAATGTAAAGGTACGGTGCAGTTTATTTTTAGAAGGCTCGTTTTGTTTCTAATGAAAATGCCATTGTGTTGTCGACAATGTTCTTATGACATATGCTTAAGGAGGTGTTAATTGCCGATTATATGTTAACATGTGTCTGTTTGGCTATGTCGAGGTTGGGTTGTGTATTTTAAGTTCCAGTCAGCGTCCTAGTACCTAGTCGCAATAATCTAATGTTAGCTGTAGTACGTATAGACTGTTATTGCACTATGGCAAGGTCCTAAAGTGTGTGGATATAATTTTTATTCTCATTGTACATTATAGACATAATCGATTTTATGAAGATAACATATGTTTACAACTTATTAATCATTCAGGCATTTAGGCATTATAATCATGATGATTATGACGTACCATTATAGCATAGGCCTTCCTGAGAAAGGGGGAATTGGCGCATAATTTCCATGCGGGGCAAGCGTAGCTTAGCGACGGGAATGTTCGTACCCGCTCTGTCGCATTTGAGCTACACCTCTTTGGATGGAAACCTACAGCAAGAAACAGACGGGAATGCCCATAAAACTACTAGCAATATTTAAAAATATTGTTACTAGTTTTATGGGCAGTGTTGGCCGGAGTTAAATATAATTATAATCATAAACGAACGCACGAACGTAAATAAGATTTTTATAGATCAATGACGCCACGCTCGGGCTCAGTATTTAATTATCTAAATTGAATCGTCTGTCTGTATATACTGGCTATGTTGTGTTTGTCGATCGGCTGGCAGTTGTGTACAGAAGGCGCAATTAAGTTGAGTAGATTTTATAAAAAGAGGAGTGACACGTACTGGCGTACATGCGCGGAACAATGATATCACATGCGAATAGAAAGAAAAAATAATATAAATGAATTTTATTGGTATCAGGATATGGCAAAAGGCGTATGCGTGTAGAATGAATGCTTGATGAACTGATAAGAGCACTTCGTTCTTCATTCTCCATTCTATCTCTCAAACTCACACACTACTAACTAATATATGGTGTAAGTTTGAGAGATAGTATAAAAAGAAATATGCGAAGAGATCGATGTGGTGTGAAAAAATAGAGAAAGGACTTTTTCCATATAACATATACCTAGCTACTTTTTATTTCGAAAGTATGGTTGCCGTGCGGTACCGGAAAAGTAGAATAGTACCGTCCCCTGTACCAGTAAAACTCGACTGATGGTGGTATATCCATCCGAAACCGTGTAGCTTAAATGCAACAGAATGGGAATGGACATTAGCATTCCCGTCGCGAAGCTTCGCTATGCGAGTGCCACCACGCTTGCGCAGGCAGGCGAGGCAATTATGGGCAAATGCCACCATTTTTGGAGAGGACTACGTCCACCAGTGGACGTTTTACGGCTGATGATGATGATGGTTACAAGATTTGATCTGGGTTTTTATATTTTGCTGCAAGAACTTCGATTCAGAATTACAAAAGTTCCTTAAGAATGATATAAAGAAAAGGCTTTGGAAAGCAGCCGAAGTCGTGGCCCGAAAACTATTGTTTATATAGATTTTATAAAATTATTTTTTTCATTGAATCCAAAGATTTGTTAACTATGTGGAAATGTTTAACAATTTGAAAATGAATAAGTCTTCATATCGCTATTTAATGAAAAGCGAAACCATACAGTTGTCAATCATTACAACACAATAGAGATTAGATTTCATCAGTTCCATTACTATCTAATGGCTTTTAAGTAATGTCTGATAACTATGAATCAGTATTAATTGTTGTGTATGAATCATTTAATTGCATGTATGCATTTCACAACTTCGCACGTAATTACGTTTTTTAAAATATAAATTTACCTACCCTACTTTTTATTATATACAAATGCCATA
>JACJUM010002809.1:2523326-2535835 GCA_020976665.1 Heortia vitessoides
TCGCTACAACTGCACAGTCACGGTCCAACAAGAACCCAAAATTAAATTGCTAATCGATGTATATTTTTATAGGAAATTCTGCCTTTCCAGTATTAAAGAACTGTCAGCGACATAGACATCTTCCCGGAATAAAAAGAGATCCTCAGGGATGAATATATATAATATACTGGGCGGAAGGCTAGTTAGTATATAAAAAGTCTGATAACTATTACAGTATAAAACTCAGAGTAAATTGTATATTTACGACAACAGTACTAATCTGAAGATTACGATATCTCAATATCACATAAACTAAGTTCAGATCAAAAATGCCTCAAGTGCTGTCAAACATAATAAGTACTAGATTACCTATATATATAAATACTACCTATACATATATATAGGTAGTATAATAATATATATACTTTTTATTTATTTATTTGAATCCGAATCTATTCATAAACGGGCTGGCTTTGCTGTAAACTTATTATATATTGTAATTAATTAAATAATTAATAAATATATATTTTTCAGTTCCGAGACCTCAGTTTACCTTCTTTACCTAGTGTAGACGGATGTACTATTATACCATGGTGGTATAAATATAATACCAATACTAAGTAGGATTATTTCGTAATTGTATTATATTTTTAGTTATCATCAACATATTAGCTATATTAGAAGTCCACTGCTAAACTTAGGACTTACAAAGATGATATGAGAAATTTTGCCCATAATTGCTGCGCTAGGCAAGCGTGTTGGCACCTGGTACAAAGGGACGTACGATTCTACGCTGCCGGTACCTCACACCTTATATCCCTACTAATATTATAAATGCGAAAGTAACTCTGTCTGTCTGTCTGTCTGTCTGTCTGTCTGTCTGTCTGTCTGTCTGTCTGTCTGTCTGTTACGCTTTCCCGGTTAAACCTCTCAACCGATTTTGATGAAATCTGGCATAGACAATCCTTAGACCTTAAGAAAGGACATAGGCTATTTTTGAACTCGAAATAAGGGTTGTAAGGGGTTGCAAGGGGGGATGAAAAGTTGTTTGCATGGATCGCTATTTTTAGAGCTAGAAACTCAAAACTTATTTTTCAGGCCATTGATTCGATATAAATAAACGTGACATTCAAAGTTTATATAATTTGAAGTAAATAGGTATGGTACCCAAAAAACTATTCCACGCGGACGAAGTCGCGGGCACAGCTAGTATTATATATTTTGTAATTGTTACTGAAAATGTGGAAATATTTTATGTTTTAACTTAGATGTTCATGTTTGTAGAGTCCATGTTCTTTATCGTGACTAATGCTTGTTGCGTTCAGATAAAGAAATGTCCACTGAATCGGAAAGTAAACTT
Organism: Heortia vitessoides; assembly: GCA_020976665.1. Lineage (NCBI taxonomy): Eukaryota > Metazoa > Arthropoda > Insecta > Lepidoptera > Crambidae > Heortia > Heortia vitessoides. Next base: position 2,524,666 of record JACJUM010002809.1, read on the forward strand.
GTAGTTTAGTAATTGTGTTTTATTTTATATATATATATAGTTATTTGATTATTGTATTTATCTTCAAAAGAGCTTCGAAGAAGAGGTCTATGTCCAGCAGTGGAATTCCAATGCCTGTAATGATGATGATAGCGCAGAGAGTAGTGGTCCTGTCTTGTGTGCCAAAGGCCTTGGGATCGATCCCCACCTAGGATAAACATTTATGTGTATTTACATTTGCGTTAGTTCTATTTTTGAGTGTTAAAATATAAGTGTTATATTTGTAATTTCTCTGTTGTCTGATATAGTCAGGATAGTGTGAATGATAGAGTCGGGTTAATGTGTTTTTAATCACATTATTTAATCCGAATATGATTGTTAGTTTCAAAGATAAGCTGATACAAACAAACAAAGAATTGTGTTATTGACCATTGATAATGATGTTAGTGACCTCACGATACCATCACGGACCCTAAAAGTAGAATTAATCAAACGAACCTTTTGCTAGGTGGGGTGGGGGGGGGGGCTTGCTGTAACTACGACGCGAAATACCTACCTAATAAAGAATCTCATCTTAAACGAAACTATTTCTACCGACAAATTATAGCGCCCGCTTTTAATCGGTGAGAAAAGCTGTGAAATCACCGGGTAATTTTTCACAATATTACCTACCTACGAAACATTACGAGGAGACCATCACGCAGGCCGTATATTTTTTTGCTATAAACGTCCTACAGATTGTGAAATCACATAATTGTTTTTAAACATACTGCGTTTGATTACTGCGAAATTGTTAACTTCCATTGAGATGTTTCCAACAATACGTGTATTTAGCACCCGCTAACATATTAATTGGCAGCTTCATGCAAAATAGTCGGTTTCCATATCACTAAACGGATCTCTCCGGTGAAGCGTGCTAATGTGATTGCGTAGAACTGCGCTACACAACTGCTCAATTTATGCATATATTTTTTTTCCATTACTACGATATTGCCAAAGCAAACATGCCTCAAGTATGTTTGCTTTAGCAATCAATTTGGTGCATTAATAATTGAGGTACCAGAACCGATAGATGGCGGTATTAAACTACCATTTAATACGTATCAAACTACTACATATTTTGTTATTTGCTAAAATGTTAATAAAAAGTAAAATTAATTTGTGTTAATAAGTGGCAGTTGTGTTACGGATGTCACCCGTACGAATCGCAAATATATATTTAACACCCAGATTCAGAGCAAATTTAAATATTCACCATATCAAATCGGGTCCTCCATGATATGATTTTACAATCAAATCGAGTCAATAAATGTAATGAATTCATCATTTATTTCCTCTGATGATGTAACTATGTATTATTAAAAATTTTCAAAAGGCACTAGAATATTTTTGAGTGAAATTACTCGATTGAAATAATAGCTCAATCGATACTTAGATAACGGTTTATATAATTCGATTGTGAGTGTACCAATCGATACAGCCCATCCCTAGCAAGGAACACAGATCGCGTGCGCGTAGTTAGATTTCACTGCGTTCCCGCATGACTAAGGCCGTGAAATTCGACGCTCGAATTGAACCACATTTGAACTGCAGTTCAAACACAACGTTTACGTGACACGGTTAGCTGAACTGAAATACTGAAAATCTAGTTCACGCGGTCGATTTCAGTCTAAATTAGATAGTAGGGGCTAATAGGGCACATTTATTACTTTTGCTTTTCATGTCAGCTGATGATTTCGATTAATATCTAACCTCTCGAATTGTTGGCTGGTGCAACCCTCATAGATATTTATACCGGCAGAGTAGAATAGTACTTACCCCTCTACCAAGTGTCGTAAAAGGCGACTGAGGTACCAGAAACGACAGATGGCGGTATATCCATGCGAAGCAACGCAGTTCAAATTTACAAGTCTTTATAAAAATTTTCGTCTAAATCGGTTTTAGAACTAACGTTAAATCGTAGCTCACAGATACACAAACATAGATTCACATTTAAAATAATAATAGTACACATAGCCAACAGATCAACCTACCAAAATCTCTCCAAACTTCCCAATCGATATTAACCTATTAGAGTAAGACATTGAGTTCAAAATTGACTGTAAAACTTCACAGATTTGGGCAGGTTGATCTGAGGCCCATCGTACGTATATAAAGTGGCACGGTTAATTGTGCCTCCGTTTGCTCGGTTTCTCATGTTTGGTAATCATGAAGATTAAATAACTGCACGAATCGATTCTACTTCGGTCGCGGTCAGAGAACGGGCCAGTGAAATAATATTTTTATTTATTATCAGCTAGGTCGATAACAAGCATACAGTCCGCGTGATAGTAAGCGTCACAGCAGCCTACAGACGCTCGTAATATCACAAAGATATCACTAAAGAATTGCCAACTATGTGACTTGAGGACATGCCACATTACCCAGTAAATTCACTGATTCTCTCACCCTTCAGACCGGAGCACAGCAATGCGAACACTGGTTGGCGGTAGAAATAGGTGAGGGTGAGGCTCCAATACAGACGACATTATATCAGGTCTATTTCATAATATTTGCAGAAGTAAAATAATCTGGTTTCGAGAATGTATTAATATATTTCAGAGTTAATTTACTGGAATTTGTTTAGGCTAATGATGGGCACTTTTGGCTTCAAATTGTTAGAAGAAGTTACTTAAGTTACTTTAGTGTAATTAATAAAACCATAACATACCATGTATGAAATAACATAACCATGAATAGTCACACAAGTGCTTTAAGCTGCTTATCACGGAGTCAGGTCAATGTATGAGATGTTTTGTTAATTTATTATTATAATTAAAATTAATGTCTTTTTCTTGACCTTATCGGACCCGTCAAATGATTGTTGGCAAAGAATTAGACAATAAAACTGAATTTGGATAAACTACATAGTTCGATAACTGTGCCCCAAAGTTCAGATCAATCAGTTGACCTAGACTTCGATCGAAGTGGGGTGAATAATTAAATGATAGAACTTTGTACATCGGTCTTGAAACCAAGCCGCCATAATGGTAAAATCGATAAGGTCGCGGCCACTGAGGAAAACTCCAGCCGGCTGACGTTCGTTGACTATATTTACTATTAATTATTGTTCCATACATTAATAACTTATTTGTGAGTACAGTGTTTGTTGTGAGGTACTGGCGGAGTAGAAGTCCCTATGTTTCAGGTGTCGTAAGGGGCGACTTAGGCACCAGAACCGATAGATGGCGGTATATCCATCTGAATCAGTGTAGCTCATTCGGATGTATATAACAATATCATAGTTTTTACGTGAAAGCAACAAACACTGTACTCATAATGTCATCATCATCATATCAGCCATTGGAAGACCGCTGCTAGATATTAGCGTCGACAAAAAAGAGGGAGTTTGCCCATAATTGCTGGGCTGGGCAAGCGTGTGCAAGCTGTGTGCAGCTTACGATGGGGATGCCTATCCTGCGCACTTGAGCTACACTATTTCGGATAGATATACGGATGAAAGCTGCACTCTACGATTGCTAACACGCTTGCCCACCGCGGCAATTATGGGCAAAATTAAAAAATGGGGAGATCTATGTCCACCAGTGGACTTCCAATGGCTGTAATAATGATGATGGTGATGATGACGACGGCGCATTCGGTGCGCCAAAGTTCAAACCAACCCCACCCAAGATTTATTTGATGAACACATGTTATTCTTAAGATCAAGTCCAGGTACTATATACTATACTATATATAGCCAATGATGACTAGATATATATTTGGAACAAGCATTATTTATATTACGAAGTCAGCGAAAAAGCGCACGGTCTTTTTGATGGTAAACGTGATCGCAGCCAATACATGCCCGTGTCATCACAAAGATATCACTAGCGTGTCGAAAAAGTCGCGAAGATACCAAATCACATTTACCCAGTCCATTACACTGCCTCTCACACCCTGCAAACCGAAACAGCAATGCGAACACTGCTATTTGGCGGTAGAAATAGGTGAGAGAGTAAGGGGCCAATGCTATATATTTTTCTCGTTTTATTAAAAAGATTTAGCTTTATATTTACGAAATAATTGTATCTCAAATCTATGTACATGCAAAAGAGAAGCTGACTTTTTTATTAATGTTTATTTTTGTTAGTTAATGCTTAAAGAGGTTCTATACCCCACGAGGCCTACATGATATCACTTGATGACTGATTCCGTACCGTTTTTTGCTAAGAGTCACACCCGGCTTACTCTGATGTCAGGGACCTTACGTTCGGATGCGATCATCATTATTTCTGTAACATTTTAATGACCTTTTCGGATTGTTCATTTTATTTCCTAATGTTGAGACCGCGTGGGTTTGGTCATTCTTCAAGATTTTTGTAATGACGTCACCAAACTAGCTATTTATGTATTGACTTGTATATACAATAACATTTTGCATATATTATTGTGATTATATTGTAATGTTTGGGAGCATTCGGTTTTATTAAATTTATTATAATGATGGTTATAAATCAGACTGACATATACCTACGCCTTTTTTTAAAAATAGCAACCTGCTAATTTATCTAAAAAAAGATGCCAATGTTGTTTTGTCCTAATTTTATTAAGCTGGGAACGATTCTATTTATACTAGATAAGTATGCATAGTTTGTGTTTATTCACCTTAATTATATTCTAAAATAACTGAGGCATTAACATTAGCTGTCTACCATTGAAACTCCCATCAAAATCGGTCAACACATTTCTCATATTAGCCCGAACAAACTTATTTGTACACGCATTCGTTAGTATTTGATAAATATTGTTTTCAATTTACAATCAGACAGATAATTACAATTTAATTATTACAAATTAGAAAGTATAAAAATAAAAAAAATACTTGTCACGCTTAATGCTCAGCCGACGCACGCCAACGATTCCTTCAAAATTCCATTTCGCAACGCAATAAAATAAACAATAGAACAATTCCGGTAATCCAGAAAGGATGAGTGGAGAAGTGAGCGATTTGCGCACCGTTAGTGCAGGCATATGTGCGGAAACAGATGCGTGTGAGTGCGGTCGAGCGTGGCGCCATCTGTCTGTGCTCTATGCCGCCTCGCACTTTTGACCAAACATGGACACCTTTTTTACACCTGAGATCGACTATCCTTTTTATAGATAGCAGCTTTGGTACCTACTCTTATGTTATTTAGTGGAAATTCTCTTATATACCTACTTCCGAATGTGCTATGATACACGCAAGTTTATTACTTATGTAGTTTAACAATAAGGGTTGTAATTGTGAGTGTTTTTTAATGATTATTAACAATGTTGTTATTATTCTTCTATTGGAAAGGCTAGAGAGTTAGTATTGATTAGCTACTTAGACTTTATACGGGTATTTAGTAAAATTTTATCCAGTTGATCCCGTGGGAATTTTATTCCCGTTAGCTCTCTCACCTATAATTGTAATACACAATTTTCCGATCCCATTTATCCCGTAATTATAGAGATAAAATATGGACCCGATGTTACATTTGGTGGTGTTTTTATCTTGTGCGCTAAAGATGTCTAAGTTCTAAGTAATTAGTATTTTATCACTTCGACCCCTGTGCAGGATGATAACAGTTGTGATAAACGCTTATGTTTGTTCTGTGTTAAATATGTATATAAGTGTTATATATGTAACTAATCTGTCATACAATATCTGTAAAAAAATGCTTAAAGTAAATTCGTTTTCTATATAAGCAAGTTAGCGAACATGCATACTGTCTGATCCACGTCATCTGAAACACGTCCGCAGCCTCGCTCGTGTCATCACAAAGATAGCACAATAGCGTATCGCCAACCCTATGATTTGAGGATATTATGTCATTTCACACAGTAATTTTACTTGCTCTTCAAACCGCAACACGCGAACACTGCTATTTAATGGTAGAAATAGGTGAGAGTCAGGTACCAATGATCCAGGATCTTAATCGAGGTCTACCGCTAGTGAAATCCTATCTGTCGTCTCATAAAACATCCGGTTTGTTAATACTCCACAGCTAATGAGGATTGGGTGTTAAATTATTTTATTCTTTTAATCAATACGTTTGTACAAGAACAAACAATGTATTATTCGGACTTGGCGTGCCAATCACGAAGGCCGTTTCTCACAAATTCCTAAATGCTGTTTGGTCGCCGAATATTTTCCAGCTAAATAATTTCACCACTACAATAGCCGGCGAGGTGGTGTCGTAACCGTTTTCTGGTTGACTGGACGTGATGAAAACCAACCCGTTGCCGAATGACGAGGTCGAATATTTTTGACAATGCCTTCTTAAATGTTTAAAGATATCGTAGAAGGTAGAGAAGTTCTTATCTTGTGCCCAACAGTCATGGATACGATACGGGCTTACGACATATATTTCTATGAATATTGTATGTGTTTGTTCTGTGTCTGGGTGTCAAAATGTATTTTTGTTTATGTGATTTCTCTGCTGTCTGATGACCGTAACACGCGTGCTTAAAGCGAATTATTTTGGAGTCAGGTGATCATGTGAATTTATTTATGTTGTCACGAGCAATTGGGATTCTGACGATGAAGAGTGCTTGTTAAAGTTTGGTGTCTGTATAGATTTGTCAGTATTTTATCAAACCAGGTATGTATATATTTAGTGCGTACAATGGGATGGGATTTAGCTTCTACCATAGGGTAAGAAATAGCACTCCATTAAAATTGGTAAAGGTATTTTTGATGTAATTGCTTTCTACATTACCTACTAATATTTTAGTTATATAGACTAAAATGGTAAATGGTTTTTTTAATTATATATTATATATAAAAATAAATACAAAACAATCACTCAGTTGTTCTGTTTATTTTTGCTGACTATTTTATTAAAGATGCGCAAGAGTTTGAGACTGAAAAACTGTATTTAGGCAGTTCTTTTTATAATAGAACGTGTTAATAACAAAACTTACCTTGCCAATTAAAAAAAACGGTTTATATGCCAGCCTAATTATTAAGGAAGGTTATAGACTTTGCAACTATGACATCCCTTAGCCACCGTGCCAAATGATATAAAAACCTTAACATCGTGTTTGATGACCTTTCCAATCTCCGGCCATTCATGCCTTGATCCGGCCTTAGAGGCGAGGCGCCTTTGGGTAATCGCCCTCAGACCCCGACCTACGTAGAAGCTCTTACAGGAGAAGTTCTGATGCATGGGGTAGTTCAATAAAGGGTAGAAAAAAATAAGCGGCTTTGCTTATTTAATAATGATAACAAATTCATATAACATTCTATACCTGACTTCGAGATTAGTCGCTAAAATCATTTGTGTTCTGTTATCAGTCAAGAAGAATGATTTTTTTTTATTAGACCAGGTTGACAAACAGGCATACAGTCAGCATGATAGTAAGCCTCTCTCCCTTTAAACGGGTACACAGCAGAGCAAACACTGCTATTTGGCGGTAGAAATAGGTGAGAGTGATGTATCAATGCTGACGACCTTTTGTATTTAAACTTTACTTATTATACTTACACCCTTTCTACCTGATGTGAATATAATACTTAAATATATATTTAACAGACACAACACAAACACATATTGTCATCATATATATATTTGAGTGTGGATCGAACCCACGACCCGTGGCGCGTAACACAGAACACGTCATCAGGCCTATTATTTACTCATCTGGTACTAGAACTAACTTCAGAATAGTCTCGTAGTAATAGGTATAAGAGTCGTCCGTTTAACCCTCGTTTAACCCTTTGATTTCTAAATCCACAACCGATTAGTTACATCGAAACAAGCTGAATGAAAAACTGGTACAATATTTAGTAATCAAGTTATTTTGCAGATTTTTTATGGAGAAACCATAAGCCGTCAATATTCGGAATTCGTTCCGCCTTATTTATTTACCCAGTTTTGTGAAATATCTGCTTAAAGACCAATATTACAGCTAACAGGCGTTGCTGAGTTGCCATTAAGTATTTGACGGCGTCATTTTCCACGACATGGCAATACTAAAACTATTTGCAATCACACCGATGGTGTTTGTAGTGAGAATTACATTAGTATTTTTTGAGTTTATTTATCACAAATGTACAAATACAAGAGCCAGGATTGGCTAAGAAGTTTGCCCATTATTGCCGTGCTGGGCAAGCGACGGGACTGCTGCCCATCTCCGCCCTGTTGAATTTGAAATAAAAACTGTTACGGGTGGATGTACCGCCTCCGGTCGGTTCTGATACATCATTCGCCTCTTACGACACCTGGTACAGGAAGAGGTATTATTGTATTCTGCCGGTGCTCCACGGCCTCCCACTTGATAATATAACATTCTAACCTACAATTACCTTAACCCTCCAACGACGACCACACGAACCTCGGCCGGGACTTTTGAGGCGCCCTCCGAGTGATCGCCGTCGATTCCGCTCGGATCCTGCGAGCCCTGCGCGGGCGATCGTAGCTAGACGCGCGGTCGCCGCCGCGGGGCATGCATGTGAATATTGGCACAGGGTCGCACACTAACGAGCGACCTCACCCTCTCTGGACTTGGACGTAGCGAGAAATCCAGCATTAGCCTAGCCTCATTAAAAAAAAAATCCACTGCATAAATAACATAGCCTAATGTTACTCCTAAAAGTTTTTGTCGTTTCGTCGTTTCGAATCGTTTTTGATTCAATGTCCCAATTATCCCCTAAACAGGGAACGCTCGTGGCAATATGATGAATTTAAAAATAATTAGTGTTATGTACACACGCTTCCTTCCGTTTCGCTCGGGTGGCGCGCAAGTTCCATGTTGGCGCACGACCGACAAACGCACCGTTTTATATGTATACTTATTCAGTTTTGGTGAAGGGCAAAGGAATAATGTAACATTCCAAAGTTACCATTGAAACGAATGGATCGACTGACATGAATGAACCTTTTTTGGTGTGTTTTATTGATATTGATAGATTTGGTCTTTATTACCTTTATTAATGAAGTAACTGAATTTATAACAGTTACGTGTCTAGTAATACCTCCCTCTGTACCAGGTATAAACTGTATGTAAACTGACAGATGGCGGTATATCCACCCGACACAGTGCAGTTCAATTGCATAGAAGGGGGATGGGCTGCGGCATCCCCGCCGCGAACGCTGCGCTCTACGATTGTCAACACGCTTGCCCGGCACGGCAAATATTGGCTATATTCCCCCTTTCTTGGAACTTCGAATGGCTGTAATGATGAAGCTATGTAATATTCGAAACCTGACATTTATATACTGTAATAATAACTAACTTGACAGACGTGTCGTCCTGTCAAACTAAACCCACAAATATATTTATCATTAAAAATAGTTGCGTTACAACCATTAGTAAATAATTTTATTGCAATAAAATCCCGATCAGGTTTTTATCGTATAAACCTGATCTTGACAATTACAAACACAACAAAAATGCAATTATCCAACTTAAAACTGTCATTGTACAGCTATATATATATGCGTATATACATTTCGACTAATATATGTTTTATGATATAGATTAACAACATAGAGACTTATTTCAGAATGTATTTATTTGCAACCTAAATCAGCTGATCTCAAGTGCGCAGAACTAGCGCAAGCTATCTCACAGATCAAACACGCGCAGAACACAACATACTCCACGTCTCTAATCAGATAAAATTTCACTCAGAACGATTGATAACAAACTTACACTCTAAAGAATTCGATATCAAATACAAATGTAGAATAATATTTATTTTTCAAACAAAGTATTATGTCTAAATAAAATTTCACGAAATATAACCGCCAGAGTGGAATAGTAACCTTTGTACCGTGTCGTAAAGTACTATACCGGAATCGACAGATGGCGGTATATCCATCCGAAACGACAGCCTTTCCGGCGCCAAGTTACGCTCCGCGATCGCCACGATATCCTACTTCTGACATACTTGTGGCTGAGGAAAAAAGGTTAAGAGCTACAAAGGTCTCCTGCCTTGCTCTTTCCTATTTCTACCGCCTATTAGTGTGCGTATTTTTCTGTTCCGGTTTGAAATTTGAGATAAAGAGTAAAACTACAGGTAAATGTGAAATAATATCTTCAAGATACAAGGTTGGCAACGCGCTAGTGATATCATTGTGATATCACAAGCGTCTAAAGGCTGCGGTGAGGCGTCACGCAGTGTATACTTGTATGAGTGTATAGACGCTCGTAATATCACAAGGATATCACTAGCGCGTTGCTAATCTCGTTACTTGAAGATGCCTTTCTCGCCCTCCTCACCGGAATACAGCAATGCGAACTCTGTTATTTGACATAAGAAATAGGTGAGAGTACCTATGCAAACGACCTATGACGAATATGCTTAAAACACCTGGTATTAGGGAGGTACTATTCTAGTCTGCCGGTACCCGACGTCTAGTATTCTACTATTTATTAAATAAATAAATAAATACCTACAACATCTCATAAACCTGACTCCATGTTAAGTCGCTCAAAGAACTTGTGTTAAAGACGCCAGACAACAGAATTACAAATATATTATTTAAATACATATAATTAACACGGAGACACAGAACAAACACAAATACAATTATATAAATATTTGCCCTAGAAGGGAATCGAACCTACGACCCTTGGCGCACAAGGTATCTGCACTCTGCGCCATCGAGCCCGTCGGTATTTTATGCGAACAGTCGGCCATTTTCCCCGAGGTCAACGGTATTGACCGAGGTGCGAGTACGCTTTGTCCGAAAACGCACGATCACCATTGGCCGATGTAAAAACTATGTCATTGAACCTTTGTGGCAATTGGCGTCAAATGACTATTATTATACTGCATTGTGTGCTACCGGTGATGGATTTATTGCTGGGTTGGAGATTTCACGTGTAATACGAGAGAAGGTTAACAATTCGAGCCAGCACATTTGCTTAGGAAGCAGCCTACATAACTTGCGGCAGTCAGCAAATTTTTATTGTCCAATACCATTGAAAATATTGCTAGAAACCAGAAACAATGATACCATCAACACCTAGACGTCAAATTTGCTTAGCGAGCACTCGCTACATACCTTGAAGCCGTTAGAAAATTTAATACTAAATCCATTGAAAAGATTGCTAGGAACTTGAAACAAGGATACCACCAACACCTAGACCCAAGAGAAATAATATAAACATTTCTGTCTTAATTACTGTTAGAGGTCACCCGGTGTTCGAAATTCGACCACAAAAACTATTTCAC
>JACJUM010002809.1:2552174-2583421 GCA_020976665.1 Heortia vitessoides
CTAACACAAGTTCTTTACTCGACTTATATCGGAGACAGGTAATTTACCTGTCTCCGATATAAGTCGAGTCATCCTCTTTTCTTGTCTCATCTAATTAGATGAGACAAGAGAAGAGAGAAGTATGATATATATTGTAAATTTATTTAATTTATTGTTAATATTTATTTGTGATTAATGCAAGTGCGTGATCTCTCTGATTCAACTAAATGAAAAATATTAAGCTAAGACTAAGCAAAAAACAAATTATCAATTAGATCTGAACCAGGGCAATCTGTTCAATGCTGAAATATCATACAAACTTTCGCGTTTAAAATAGTAGTAGTACATTTTAGTATACTTTCAAACAAGCCTCCTTTAAGCGGATCTTAATTAAAGAGAAAAAATGCTAGGGCTATTTAATAAACTTTCGTCTTAAGTCTCATGAAGAGACGCATCTGTGGCATCCGTTATTTGATATAAATTAAAAACGGGTCCAGCTGTGAGCTGCATCCTTTGTGCGTCAAATGTCAATGGCGCACCTTGTCGGCGCGTGCGCAAGCAGCTGTCAAATTAGAACACAAGATGGCGCTTTTTACTAGCGATTATTCAGAAAGTTTTAATTGGAACGCGTTTAGAATGTCATATGGTTTCCGAGATGCTTTGCGAGTTTTTGTTCTGGTTCCAATCTTGTTTAGTTATTAACATTCAAGGGAGTTTATTTTACTAGCTACCCGCCCCGGCTTCACGCGGGTGCAATATGATGTATTAGGGATTAAATATGGTCAATAATAAATCCTTATTTATTTATTTTATTTATTTATTTAACTTTATTACACAAAATGTTAGAAAATGTACAAATGGCGAACTTAATGCCAGATGGCATTATCTCCCACTCAACCATTACACAAAACAGATACAAAACGATTACAGATAAAACCAAAAGGCACTACTAGTGTACTCATATGATATCTTGACTTTTAAACATTTTAATATGTATTTTTTCTAAAACAATTGTTATTTATATCGGTTTCTGGAATAATTAAATTTCTTTGGACATATACACGAAAAAGCCGTCTTCCGTAATACTTCATCCAGCTGGCAAATGGATGTAGCCACTTCATCAAAGCTAAATAAAGCTCGGGTTGCACTCGTGGAGATTAGGAGCTCCGTCTATAATGGAGTCTCAGCTTCCGGAGCACACGGGCTTTTGTATCGCTTCCTTGTTCTTTGTTGATGGATGAAGATTAGAAGTTATTACACATGGGGTGGTTTTTTATAACTTCCTGTTATATTTAACTTATATATTTTCATTATCAAATAGCAATGTCCGTATTGCTATGTTCCGGTTTGAAGAGTAAGAGAGGCTGTGAAATTACTGGGTGTATATGACATATTCTCTTTAAGTCACGAGGTAGGCAAGTCGCTAGTGTTGTCCTCGTGATATTCCGAGTCTATAGATTGCTGTGACGGTTACTATCACGCTTGTTTGTCGACCTAGTCTAATAAAAAAAAGAACAAGTCACCCGACATTTCGTATTTTGTCCTAACTCCACTTAAAGCACATGAGTTACGGATCAAAAATAGAGGAATTATAAATGTAACACTTAGATATTATAAAACGACGTAGAAGCGAGTGGGGATAGACCTTGAAGGACTGAAGAAGGAAGTTGACAATGATATTTACTAGAAAAATATCATCTTGTCTTAGGTGTAAGGCGGGACACGGTCCTGCATCATTCGCAATACCAGGGCACTTATCATTACAGATGGAAGTCCACTGCTGGACATAGGCCTCCTCCAGAAAGAGGATTTTTGCCCATAATTACCACCACGAAAGCTGCACTCTGCGATTGCCAACGTTGTGCTCGCGCTTGCCCAGCGCGGTAATTATGGGCAAAATTCCTCCTTTCTCGGGGAGGCCTATGTCCAGCAGTGGACTTTTAATGGAGGTTTATATATTCTGAATATACTATATACCCTTCGTGAGAGTCGACAGATGGCAGTTAATCCATTCTGTTGGCAATTATGGCCACTTTCCATAGGCCAGTTTCTATTGATTATTCAACTTATGTTATGGTAACCATCGATATTTATTCCGTTTCCCATGACTTAAATAAAATGTTTCTCATGGTTGTTAATAATATATTGCGTAATGTTCCGAACAATTAAAGTTATGAGAACGAATTGATGTTTACCACTGTTTGTTTAATATACAGGTTCTTGTCTCAGTAACATCACAAGTGCACTCTTCAAAAAATATCATCATCATATTATCCTATGCAAGTTCACTGACCCTACCAAAGTAAGGGGGCATTTACCCGTAATTGCCGCGCTGGGCTAGCGTGGTGGCAATTGCAGAGCTTAGCTTCCACTTCGCTGCTATCACCGTCCTATGCATTTGAGCTACACTGTTTCTGATGGCTATCTGTCAGTTTTGTTACCAACTCTTACGACTTCTACCAGTAGATAAAATAAATATAAACAATAGATAAATAAATATTTAAATACAAGGGCCTGGTCAGAAGTACAAAGATGAAAGAAGCGTGTATGAAAGGGTGTATGCGAGTGATTCAGGAAAGCAAAAGGGATCCAAAGTCTATGCCTATTATGGTGGACACAGGCGTGATGTATATGTAAGGTAATATTTATTTTCCACTAATATTTTTAGCCATGAGGTACCTGTAGAGTAAAATAGTATCTCCCCCTGTACCAGGTGTAAGAGGCGAAAAAGGTACCAAAACCGACAGATGGCGGTATAAACATGCAAAAATGTCTGCGCAAATGTACAGGGCGGAGATATGCAGCAGCTTCGCCGTCACGAAAGATGCACTCTGCGATTGCCAACATTCTTGCCCAGCGCGGCAATTATAGGCAACATACCATACCTCATTTCTTGGGGAGGCCTATGTCCAACAGTGAACTTTTAATGGCTGGTATGATGAATTTTTTCTACTACATTCTTCCTGTGATAAAAAGCGCTGATAAATCATAAGGTAGAACTAATCCGTCGTCTAGTTTTAAAGCTATCATTATAGCCTGAAACATCCGCTGCAACAGCCAAAGTTGAACTACTTATTAAGCATGCAACACCTGCCATATAACCAACTCTGAATTACACACTGTGAAACATCCAGTTTTTAATTGTTCCTATGAAATCTGTGTACTAACAAAATTATTTATAATTGTTGCCAAAATTATACGGTTTTTTTTTATTTACAACAGTATGTTTGTAATACGTTATATGGCTAAAAAACTAAAGTGACTAATTTCGTCAGCGGTTAAAGTGCCGGTTGACGGGTATAGAAACAAGCGCTGCGAGTTCTATTCTCGCACTAAATAGAAAAAGTCGAGTATTGTGTGTTTGTTTTATTTTTCGTTTTTATTAGACTAAAATTACTGCAGCTTACAGACGCTCGTAATATCACAAGGATATCACTAGCGCGTTGCCAACCCAATAACTTGAAGATATTATGTCACATTACCTAGTAATTTCACTGTCTCTCTTTTCCTTTAAAACGGAACACAGAAATGCGAACACTGCTGAAAAAAGAAAAGTGAGAAGAATATGCGCGCCGTGAGGTACCTCTCACTGCACCAGGTGTCGTAGGAAGAGGCGACTAAGGTACCAGAACCGACAGATAGCGGTATATCCATCCGAAACAGCGCAGCTTAAATGCACAGGGTGGGGATTGGCAGCAGCATCCCCGTCGCGATAGCTGCGCTCTGCGTTTGCCAACACGCTTGCCCAGCACAGCAATTATAGCCAAAATACCTTCTTTCTTGGAGAGGCTTGTGTCAAACCTGGTGACTTGAAGATATCGTTACATTACCCAGAAATTTCACTGCCTTTCTCATCCTTCAAAACGGAACAGCAATGCAAATACGATTTGGCGGTAGAAATGGGTGAGAGTGAGGTACCAATGCAGACAGACTTTGTACGAGGTTTACCTAATGTTTGTAATGCTTTCACGGCTTAACTGATGAAGAGACAGATTTAGACTAGGAGCCTAAACTATGGGGAAGTACATTGAGTACGTTTAATATGTGAGATATCGTTATGTAATTTAAAGTTTTAAATGAAAACTAATATTAATTTATTTAAATTATGCAATTAAATATTAAGCATTGGACAGACAGACATTAATTATTTACAAACGAACCTATTATGTATATGTTTCGGCCGAAGTTAAATAATAATTTAAAAAAGGATGGTGATTTGAGGAAGGACACGGGATCACACGGCACATTTTTTTTTTACTTTTACAGTTTGTTGTTTTCTAACTATTTTTATCAAAACTATGTTTGGATTCAACAGCTGTGTTTACAAACTGCGAACAAATTTGCCTCAGCTTCCGACCTTTTTAAATTTCCTTCCGAGAAAGTGTCGACTTATTGCACTATGCTTTTTGTGGATACACAGACAGATGCTCGACTTATTTATTATTTTGGGTAGTAAAAAATAAGCGGTTGATAAATTAATTGATTTTGAGAAAAAAAATAACAAAGTAACGGTAAGAACGAGTTCACGGTAATAATCTTTTGATTTTGATTAAATTTGGCAAGTAGATAGTTCAACATTGACATCGGTTTATCTTTACAGCCATTGAAAGTCCACTGCTGGATATAGACTTGGACAAAAATGGGTGAATTTTGCCCAAAATAGCCGCGGTGGGCAAGCATGTTGGCAATCGTACAGGGTAGTTTTAGCGACGGGGATGCTGCTGCCATATCCACCCTATGAATCTGGTATACCTGGTACAGAGGGCATTTATATTCTACACCGCTGGCACCTCATTTAGTCCGTGAAAAAAAAGGAGTTCCTTAGGCACGCAATGTGAAATGTAGCCCCGGTGGGTAGCTAGTTATAAATTAATTAAGTACATTTATCATGTTTATGTTGTATACAAAACTAACGCTACTATATCTAAGTGATACTTAGGTAATAAAGATATTAATAAAACATACATAAACCCTCACCTCTATTGTTCTGTCCTTTGTTAGTTAGACTATGACAGTGACAGATATAATCTTGTTCTACAAATGTTTGCTCAGACCTCAGTTGGCTGACGTTTATAAATTTATTTTTTTTAAACGTAAGGCCATGTAGTATTTTTAGCCTGTTGGGGCTAAACCAAAGGTTTAACCATGGATAAATTTTGTACTCTATTTTTTTTTTTAGAAATTCACAATTTAATTGCCATATAGCGAATTAGATTCTCTCGAAATAACAAGAGTTCCTCAGGGATGAGTTAGAAAGTGAAGACCTCAAGGAAAAAGTTGCGGACGAAAAGCTAGTATCTTTTTCTTTTTTTTTACACTGCTATTTGGCGGTAGAAATAGGTGAGACTGAGGTACCAATGCTGACGACCTTTGTAAGAGGTCTACTTTCAGTATATATATTTCTTAAGCATATAACCACCTCGCCGTGTAGGTCGTGAGGTACCAGCAGAGTAGAATAGCTGCACTGCACTGCACCAGGTGTCGTAAGAGGCGACTGAGGTACCAGACCGACAGATGGCGGTATATCCATGGGAAACAAAGCAGCTCAAATGTAAACGGCGGGAATGGGCAACAGCATCCCCGTCGCGAAAGCTGCACTCTGCGATTGCCAACACGCTTGTCCAGTGCTGCAATTATGGGCAAAAATCCTCCTTTCTTGGAGAGGCCTATGTCCAGCAGTGGACTCCAATAGCTGATATGATGATAACCACCCCTCGTCCGTTGGTTTGTCTTACCTCGCGGCACACCGGCACTCTGTGTATATTTAGTGTATCTATTTTTATCTATGACCGTTTCTATCCATTGGTCCACAGTGAATGAACGTTTTCAACGGTACAAGAGAACATCCTGCTCGTTACAATTATCTACCGTTATAACAAACATCCATGGTTCTGTTTACTCTATATATTTACAACAGTATATAATAGTATTGACAATAGGAGAACGTTAAATGATTTTAAAGTAAATATCTGAATAAATATTTTCGACGGGCCCGATGGCGCAGAAGGTAGCGATCCTATCTTATTTGCAAAGGTTGTGGGTTCGATCGATTTATTTATATATCTGATCGTATACGTGAGTGACGACTTTGCTACTGGAATCGATAGATGGCGGTGTATCCATCAAATTGGCGTAGCTCAAATTGAACATGGCGGTGTATCCATCGGATTGGCGTAGCTCAAATTGAACATGACGGTGTATCCATAGAATTGGCGTAGCTCAAATTGAACATGGCGGTGTATCCACCGAATTGGCGTAGCTCAAATCAAACATGGCGGTGTATCCACCGAATTGGCGTAGCTCAAATCAAACATGGCGGTGTATCCATCGAATTGGCGTATCTCAAATTAAACATGGCGGTGTATCCATCTAATTGGCGTAGCTCAAATTGAACGTGGCGGTGATAAGCAGCAGCATTCCCGTTGCGAATTGCATTTGCCACAACGCCTATCCAGCACAACCATTATCGGAAAAAATCCCCTTTCTTGAGGAAGCCAAAATGCTTACAAATTTTTTTCATTTTCGATTATTCTTAATAATAAATAAATATAACCAAGAAAATGAATCATACAGCCTTTACAAAGATGGAAATACCGTGTGTAAGCACAACACGGTCAGAGGCAGCATTCAGGTCCGGTTGGTTGTGACTCACTGGCCAATGACATCAGAAACATGCTAATGTATGGGGCGCGGTGTATCTGTTCATTATGACTCTGTGTGACCAAGTTAATAATCCACACAAACATTACAAAGTGAATACATTTGTATATAACAGATAAACACTGAATGATCGTTGTGTTTTGGTGTAATATACATACATACATCACGCCTGTGCCCATCAGGGTAGGTAGAGACTATGGATCTTTACATCTTGGCACCTCTCTTGCTTCCCTTACTTGCATTAGTCCTTTCATAAACGCTCGTTAAATCTTGGTGCTTCTGACCTGGCGCTTCTTTAATACCTCTTCTGGCTAAGATATGTTCGTCTACGTCGTCCTATACCAACTCTTCCATTCACTTCCGCTCTATAACCCCAATATTCCTTTCTCTATTATTGTCACAACGTCAAAATATATATGTAATTAAGTATTATATTTGTGATTCCTCTGTTGTTTGACATCCGTAACTCGTGTGCTTTAAGCTACTTATCTAGGCTTCTCAATGTTGTTTGATTTTATCGAGTTGGTGCATAAAGACAAATGCAGCGAAAATCTTTATTATACATTATGTTGTGAGAACAAATCAATAAAACATTTCCCTATCTCGTTTATACTGTCGCCAGTTAGGAAACAGCCGTTTGTGATACATTCTAATACAAACGACTGAAATCAATACATAGTTATGATATGTATAGATCTAAGTCGGCAAACAGGCATATGGTAAGCGTGATAGACGCTAGTAATATCACAAGGATATCACTAACACATTATTCATTCACATTACTTAGCATTTTTCACTGCTTTTCTCACCCTTCAAACTGGAATTCACCAATACGAAAACAGCTCTATGGCGGTAGAAATAGGCGAGAGTTGGTACCGGCAGAGTAGAATAGTACCACTCCTTGACTAGGTGTCATAAGAGGCGACTGAGGTACCGGTAACGACAGATGGCGGTTGGATATACCTAGAAGTAGTGTAGATTAAATGCAACAGAGCGGGGATGGGCAGCAGTATTCCCGTCGCGAAGCTTTGCTCTACGATTGCCACCAGGCTTGCCCAGCCTATGTCCAGTAGTGGACGTCCTACGACCGACCCGATGATGTCTGTGCATTTATCCACGCGAATCTCAAGGATCAAATCGTACACTTTAAAGTTTTCAAAACAGCGAATGTTGGCTAGACAATTAGATATCCCAATGTGATTATCCATTTAACAACATCATTAATGAACTAGACTATTGTCGCGGTGTAATGACAGACTATTGTTCACCGGCGGCGTCGCGTCTGATGCTTTACGTCACTGAGATTGGTCATACGGTAGTCTGTGTTACGTTCATACATTTTGTAATCACGCTTGTGGTCCAAGGCGCGGAATTCAGCGTTTGTCATTTCGGGTTATGCGTGCGTGTGTTTGTTCGGATTTTGTTATTTTTGTGTCGTTTTGTAACTCGAGCAAAAAGTATAAATATCTTCTCTCTATCCACACCTTGCTCAGTATAATGCTTAGTAAATAAAATAATAAGATATTCGGGTATTAGATGTTAAGTCTGTATTACGTTAAGTTATTGAAGAATAGTTTTTGAAATACCTATTTATACATGACATTCAATCTTATGGACAATTAAAGTTATTTAAGTATGTGGACCATACAAAGGTTGCCTGGAAGAAATCTCTTTAGGCGATAAGGCCGCCAATTGAGCTTCACTATGTATTACTATTATTATTATTGTCTGTGAATTTAGTTGTACAATAAAGTGTATTATTATTATCATGTTAAGTGTCATTACAACAGTAACGTATGTAATGTTTATTTTATTGTACATTATTTCTTGTATATTTTCGGAAAATAAAATAGCTTTAACACTTCTTATCCACATTAACAATAATTATGTTAAAATTGACCGATTTTGATGAAATGATTCATATATAACTGAGAGAGAAGAGGTTGTTATCTTCATTGGCAGTCATACCCCTATAATTGCAAGACGTGGCATTAAAAATACATACAACTATAAATTTCCATCTCTCCTATTCCTAATACAGAGATTAGTAATTTAATTTTATATGGCTGTACAACGTTTGGCGGGTCGAAAAGTTACATGAGATAGGGAGTTACCTCATATATAGGTCGTCTGCATTGGTACCTCACTCTGACCTAGTTCTACTGACAAATAGCAGTGTTCGCTTTTATGTGTTCCGGCTTGAAGGGTGATAGAGGCAGTGAAAATACTAGGTAATGTGACATCATATCTTCAAGTCACAATCTTGGTAATGCTCTAGATATATGACGAGCGTTTATAGACTACTGTGACGCTTAATCCGTAGAATGTCCACTACTAGACAAAGGTTTTTCCAAGAAAAAAGGAATTGGCCTATAATTTCTGCTGCCCATCCCCGCCCTGTAGCATTTCAGCTATGCTGTCTCAGATGGCTATACCGCCATCTGGCGATACTTCACTCGCCTCTTAGTCGGTGATACTTGCTATATATAATATATGGAGAGATTATATAACGCAGTCCTTTTTTGACTTGCACCTCATCACAGAGCTGATTGTAGACAGTGGATGCATCATGCCCCAACCGCCTCCACAATGAGGCCGCGATCCACATGATACAGCTAATTACTGCCTCTCATCTATACTTAACCTCTAACTTGCAAAACACTTTCGATTTTACCGTTGGCCAACTTATATTTATTTTTTTATTTTAATTCTGTGAGGAAATAGGCGGTAACTTTTTATTTGTTTGATTAGATCTTGGCACAGTTTGCCAGTTCGCCTCTGTCGCTGTCTGCGTGTCTATATCTCTTTATTATGGAACTCTTGTTAGTCCAGGAATAAGTTTATGTCAGTCTTTTTAAAAGAGTTTGACTTAACTGTCACCTGCAATCGATCAGCTAGATTTAAACCGTAAGATCATATTTTCGGGACATAAAGTAGCCTATGTGCTAGACTAACAATATACGCTGTGCCAGCGAGCGTGAAATAGTAGTGATAAATAAATAGTAACATCCTAGAACATTAAATTAATTTGATTGATCGTGATGAGAAATAAACAAACTTCGTTACGCATTTTTTATATTTTTTTTAATGTAAAATTAATGTTTTCTGTGCCCTAAACCAGGCGTCGTAAAAGGCGACTGAGGTACCGGAACCGACAGATGGCGGTATATCTGTCCGTAACAGTATATCTTAAAGACACAGGGCGGGGATGGGCACCAGCATCTCCGTCGCATACCTACACTTTGCGATTGCCAACACGCTTGTCCAGCGCGGCAATTATGGGCAATTAAATGGACTTACAAAAGCTGGTATGATAATGATGATAACGTTTTAGAAGACTGACTCTTTAATCGGGAAGCGTCCGTTTTGTAACTTAACTTCTGAACGTATGAGCCGTATTGGATAATAAGCATGTTTTCCAATACACATAATTATGCTATTGTGTCCAATCGAGCTGGTGTGACTCGGAAACTTAGCACATGAGAAATCGTTGCCTGTGAAATTTCACATTTGAAATCGCAGTGACAATAATAAATCGTTGCATGGAATACAAAAAGGTGATGACTTACTATATTTATTACAATTAGTTTACATTAAAAACTCACAGGATATTTAGGATCTACATAAAGGCACAATTTGATGGGTTTTCCGTGAAAAAACAAATCACCTGGGAACTTAATCACATAAAAATTAACAAATGAATTCACACATCTCATACTTGTGTCACAGACATCAGACGAATCATTAATATAAAACTTAACTATATATATTCAACACCCAGACACAGAACAAACACAAAAATATCATCAATAAAGTGGTTAAGCAAGGGTACAAAGTTTGTATGAAACTTTGATGTTTTTAAAGTTATTGGAATGAAATCCAGTATAAAGGTTCTTTATTGAAAGTCATAAAACTAGTCAATTTTTTTTTTCGAAAATCATCCCTTAAATGGGTAAAAGGGGTGCAAAGTGGGTATAAAATTTCTACAATTTAACGCGGGTGAAACCGCGGGACACTGCTAGTTGAATATGTAAGTCAGTAGACATACAATCGAATGCATCGTTCCGCAATGATATCACGCTATGCGTAGGAGTGCGCACGATGGAATAACGTAAACAATTTCACTTTTAACCCAGTAAAAGTGTTCATAAAACGCGAAAGTTTATTTCATTTTTTTTATAAATAAATCCGCGGTGCTTTTTGCACTACGCTCTTCACTTGAAGATGACAGGTCGAAATGCGCTGAAAAAATGTGGGCTATAAAAGACTAGAGAGAGACTGGATGCTCACTTTTTCATGATTTCTATTTGGCTGCATGGCTGCATTCAGACGCTAGACATTGATATTAAAATATATGAAAATAGAGTCCAGAGGCTAAATGTGAACGGGAAACGATCACCTGGTTCACTGGGTGTACCACAGGGTTCTATCCTGTTGTAATTGTTGTATTGTCGCTTCGTATTGCCTATGATATGCCTATGCGTATAGATATATGCCTATCGCCGCCCTGTTGCATTTGATTCGCGATCCACACACCTCAGTCGCCTCTTATGTATTCATGCACAGTGGGAGGAACTATTCCTCTCTACCCGTGTAATGTTTGTTATTTGCAGTAATACTTCATGCATAATTATACATAATACAAACAACCCTGATGATCTAGGGGATCATAAAAGTCAGTCTAACACATATATATTTTCATTAGGCCTACCTTAAACTAGTCTGCCGGCACCAGACGAGCCTTAAAACCATGTTTAATGCAGGTTCATAACGCGATCCACCAGAAAGGAACCTGCAAAAAAACTGGTGATAAAGGTTCTACCGACACCACCTACGCTATGTTGGTGCTATTGAAAACCCTACCAGAGTTGGCGCTGACAAACCGTTGTCAAATAACATAATCATCAAGTCAAATACCATGATGAAATATATGTTATAAAACTGAAGTTAATAAAAATAACAAATCCACACAAAATCTTATACAACCTGACTTCGTAATAGATTAAAGCACTTGTGTTGTGGTTATTAGACAATTGAAGAATTACAAGTACAATATTTAAATACATATTATTACTACCTAAAAGTTTGTCCCGAGTGGGTATCGAACCCACAATCCTAACGCATTGGGTGGAGACACTATCAAATGCGCCTTTCAAAGAGTGGTACCTCTCATCGTATCTGAAATCGTAAGAGTATTGTGTAAGTTATATGTCTGCAAACTTCTATTAAAATCCATGAGGTAGACCTCGTACAAAGGTCGTCTGCATCGGTACCTCACTTTCATCTGTTTCCACCGCTACCTATCAATGTTTGAATTGTCGTGTTACGTTTTGAAGGGTGAATAGAAACTTCTATCACATTTTATACGCTTGTTTGTCGACCTGGTCTAATAAAAAAACCTGTATACGACCCGACACCTAAGCTATACAAAAAAACGATTCCTTGATAAAAAAAAATGCTAGATCTATCTGACGCGAACATGTTTTCAGGATGGATAGCTTACGTATATAGGATAGTCTACGTGTTATCACCAGACCAGTCCAGGGATTTTGGTAAAATAAATGGAAATATGGACTTTAGCGTTTATAATATTTATCATACCAGCCATTGGAAGTCCACTGCCGCTCATAAGCCTCTCCAAGAATGTAGGTTTTTGGCTATAATCCCCGCCCTGTGCATTTGAGCTGCACTGTTTCGGATGAATATATCTGTCGATTCTGGTACCTTAGTCGCCTCTTACGACACCTGGTGAACTAGGTAGGTTCTATTCTATTCTGCCGGCACCTCACGGTACTTTATAATATTAATCGAGTATAATTGTAAAATTTCCCTTTAAACTTATAAATATTCATAATCTTTAAATTAATATCATAGTTGAATGTTTAGAATGCAAAAGCAATACTTCCACTTCATTCCTTCAAATAAATGCTTTATACTCTTAAGTATTTCAAATGACCAAAGCTAACCTCTTCTGTCCGAGTTTCACAGTCTAGTTTTTGCACGAGCCGGTTAAAGGTATTATAAATAGATTTGTTCATCAGCCTATACTGTTATGTGGTATCGACCCATGATCGGAGAGTGTCCACACAAGTCTAGACTATTGGGATATCTGGTTTAGGCAAACTGGATTAGACACCGGTTCTTCTTTCTTTTCTCAACATGTTATTTAATCAAATACAATGATGGAAAAGGGTAAACTATGTACTTTGACCACTATTTTAAAACCAACTGTCCCTTTTATGATATTCTTACAATTTTCTTCATTTAAATTAGTATTTAAAAAGGTTAATTTGTTTAATTTATTAGTATATTATTTAAATTAACTTTTATACTATAGTTTGACGAGACCGACAGTGCAGTTGGTAGTGATCCTATCTGATGCGCCAAGGCTCGTGGGTTCCATCCCCACCCAAGATAAATATTTATATAATAATCATATTATTATTTGTGTTTGTCCTGTGTCTGGGTGTTAAAAATATGTTTTAAAGTATTAAATTTGTGATTCCTCTGCTGTCTGACATCCGTAACACAAGTGCTTTAAGTGACTTGCCACGGAGGAGTGGTAAATATGTAAATGTTTAGGTAAATGTTTGAGATGTTTTAGGAATTTTATATAATTGATTACATGAAATTAGCTCAGACTAATTTCATGTATCAAATTGTAAAGGCTCATTAACAGATTGCACTATAGAATGTATGTACCTTTAGATATAAATAACATCAACATTAAGTATAAATTTAGGTCATCATACCAGTCATTGAAAGTCCACTGCTGGACATAGGCCTCTCCACGAAAGGAGGTTTTTTGCCCATAATTGCCGCGCTGGGCAACCGTGTTGGCAATCGCAGAGCGCAGTTTTCGCGATGGGAATTCTGCTGCCCATCCCCGCCCTGTGAATTTGAGCTGCACTGTTCCGGATGGAACTGCCATCTGTCGGTTCTGGAACCTTAGTCGCCTCTTACGACACCTGGTGCAGTGGGAGGTACTATTCTACTCTGTCGGTACCTCACGGCACGCTATATTTTGGTATTATTATTATATTACAATATTTTTATATATGTAACTTTATTAATTCTATCTTGGATGGATATTTAT
Source organism: Heortia vitessoides (assembly GCA_020976665.1). Taxonomy (NCBI): domain Eukaryota; kingdom Metazoa; phylum Arthropoda; class Insecta; order Lepidoptera; family Crambidae; genus Heortia; species Heortia vitessoides. The sequence continues at coordinate 2,565,910 of JACJUM010002809.1, forward strand.
CATATATCTATACAAAGATTGCCTGGAAGAGAATGCTCAGATAAAAATTAACGAATGACAGAAAATTTTATTTTTTATAGACGCTATAGAGAATCCATTTTACTGTCATTCGTAAGCTAATAGGATTAAGCTACTAATTTAATCAATAAAAGTGGCTATAAGTAAAATTTTATCATTTCAAATGATTTTTTTTACGTTTTCTTATTATATTTTTCTCGGTGTTAATTATTTCTAGACTTGTAGACAATTATAACACTTGCCTACTTGAATGAACCAAGATAATTATCCTGTAAAAATCAAATAATTGGCTCCACTAATTCCAACAAGCAAATCGGAACATTTTTCATTCAAATCATTGTCACGAGCCGCTCCAGCCAGTCGATATTCAACCTTATCACTTGGTATTACAACACAACAAATAATGAATAGGCCACGTTCAAATGAATCATGCGGTATTTGCACGGTATTGGTGTTTTGCACCAGTTTTTTTTTGGTTCGTGACATGGTTTTTAGGGTTTTGGTGCCGAATTGATTGGTTTCGGTTATTGTTTCGTCATAATACTCGTATTGGGTTTTATGTCTGTGACGAGTTTGATGGGCTTGTGGCCAATTTTTACTATAAAACGTAACACAATTTGTCTGTTGATCTGAATATGATAAACGCGGTTAACTGTTATTTTTTTGATACGGCAGTCAGTGTTTTCCGGTTTATTTTCTCAGCAAGTCGGATCTAGATAGTTTTGAAGCCTTTTCCAATATATCCTATGTCTTATGCGTACCATCACTGAGCCTGCCATGCTTGTAACTGAGATGCTAGTTACAAGAAATATTTCCTACCGCCAAATAGCAGAGGTAGTGAAAATACTGGATAATGTGACATAACACCTTCGTCACAAGGTTGGCAATGCGTTGGTGATATCCTTGTGATATTACGAGGGTCTATAGGCTGCGATGACGCTTACTATCACACGGGACAGTATGCTAATTTGTCAACCTGGTCTTATAAAATGAAAGCTAGTTCTAATCTAATTTGTAAATACGCTAACTTAAAAACGTATTCACATTGACGACGACGACTTTTACAGTAGATTTATTTCCGAAGGACATATTTTCTTGTAACCACCTGCGTTTAATAGAGGCTAAGTAAGAGGAACATTCTATTTCTTGGTACAAACAAATAAACCTTATAAATGCTGGTTATACAACAGTCGATAAATGACTCGACAATTACATTTTAATAGTTCTAGAATGTCAGTAATTGTGCATAATTCCTGGTGAACAAGTGAAGGGAGTGTGGCATTTAAAAGTCTTTGATCGGGTTCATGTTTATTTATGTGTGAATATTGTGTGACATTATCTTGACCTTCTCGAAGACTAGTAAATTATAGTTATCGTAGTCATTTTTATGCTACGATGGTGCTACGAAAATGGTCTTCTGCAACACCGGACAACAAATTCGCGACACTTGTAAAATATATTTAGCCCTGATAGGCTTTGAAGTTTTACCCGCGTAGTTCACGTCACCATCGAAATACAGGTTTAAAATACCTCTTATATCATTTGATAATAACGCAACTTTTTATTAGTAAAATAATTATTGAAATTAGTCGAGTAGTTTTTTAGTTTATTTGTTACAAACATACTATAACATAATTCTTGCTGAGTCGTTAACAAAATTTTGGGTTCATAAAAATTTTGTTGGTAAAGTTTAATAGAGAGAACATCCTATGTATCAAGTATACTGGAGAAAAATCTTCAGGTTAAGTTCGAATAGGTGCATGACCTAATTGAACTTAAGCCTGAAGTAGGGCGACCCTGTATTGCGTATTACGGGTCCTATCCGCAATCGACGAACAGAAGTGATTTGGCTGTGTGTTAAGTTGAAATCATCTAACAACAGATTTATAGAAAGTAAGAAAAAACATATAAGGGTCAGAAAGGTCAATCAGTTCACTTCAGCAAAGCTGCGGGCACGCGTCTTCGTCAACCGTTGAGTGAATACAACTGGTTCCAACGGCTATTTGTTTCATCGATTAGTCGTTATGACCGAGTGAGACTAAGGCTGTTTTTTGCGGCTGGCAATGACACTAAAAAGCATTGCGAACTGCCCCCGTTCGCTTTGCGTAATCTGTGCATCAGTTTGGGAGAGAGTGGGAAACACGATAGGCTGGCCTGCTCTATTGATATGATTAATTTAGGGTGGCCAGGTTTTGGCTGAAGTAAGTCAACTACAATATAAATAAATAAATTATATTCACACAATATCTCATTCATTTACCTTACTCAGAGATAAGTTGCTTAAAGGACATCAGACAACACATGAATAACAAATATACTACTTAAATACATATTATTAAGAAACAGAACAAATATCATTATATAAATGTTTGCCCTGAGTGGAGATCGAACCTACGACAATTGACGCATATGATAGGATCTGGCATCTTACCAACTGCGTCATCAGGCCCGTCAATTCTTTTTTTACTATTGCAGTATATTTATAATATAACAAATATGCATATTTCATTTGGTACGCTGATTAAAATTTTCGTGAATAAAATATTTATAGTTGTTTCATAAATTCTTGGCTACCCTACAAATAATGCAACTCTTGACGCAACCCAAAGGTACTGACCGCGACGAACCGACTTAATCTTGCAGCCGCTGCCATCCTTATCAGCTTGTATTAAGGATCATTTTAGATTACGTGTGGGAAGATATGTTTGTTACATCGTGAGAACATAATTCGCCCAAACAAATGTCAGGAACTGGGCCAGGGAAAGTGATCTGGTGGTAGATTTGTGGTGAGGAGTGATTTATTAGTGAAAACAATGATAAGGAAATAAATCAACTAACAAATAACTACTTTAGAGGTTTTATGCGTAGATAAAGTTCAATTACATTTATGATGATATTTAAAAATCTACTTGTCTCAGTTGTTAGGCGGGACTCGAACCTGCATCTTTCCCATACCCGGGGCTGCATTGCCGTTATAAATGTTTCAGTAGGATAAAAACAACAACAGAAACAGTGCAGCTTCAATGTACAGGGCGGGAATGGACAGCAGTATCCCCGTTGCGAAAGCTGCGCTCTGCGATTGCCAACACGCTTGCCCAGCGCGGCAATTATGGGCAAAAAACCTCTATTCTTGAAGAGGCCTATGTCCTACAGTGGACTGCCAATAGCTGATATCATGGCAAATATGATGTTTGTATTAATAATGCCGACATAAATAACTCGTGCGACCCTACGACATTAACATCTGTCATCAAGCTATATATAAATGAGTAAAGATTGCAAACGCCCATCTTCTTATTGCATTTGAAGTACGCTGTTTATCATGGATACACCGCCACCTGTCGGATCAGAAACCTTAGTTGTATTTTATGAAAATTAGTGCAAATGGATTCTATTCTACTCGGCTGCTATGAATAGGCTTTAAAATGTATGAGTATTTCTTAAAGTCTAAATGACTCGACTGGGTTCTTCTATAAAACTCGACTGGGTTCTTCTATAAAACTCGACTGGGTTCTTCTAAAAGATTCGACTGTTTTTTTTAAGTCTGAAAGATCCCTTCTACCGAGCTTTATTCTCTGAGTCAACTTAAATTATTGGATGTAAATAAGGTTATAGTTGTTATGCATATGGTGTCCTAGACCTTAAAACAGCATTGGAAAAAATAAATAAAATAGTATCTGTTTGTCTTTCAAAATAATACCTTCAGAAGTATTGCGAGAAGTTATACCCATTAATTTATTTGATTAGATTTATGACATCCATTATATGCAAGATTATTACATTTTTAATGTCATAAATATAAACATGTAGCTTTTATGAAAGCAACCCCAACATTTATATTGGGCGCCAAGGATTGTGGGTTCGATCAAGACAAACTTGTATATGTTGAATATTTGTATCATGTTTGTGATTCCGCTGTCGTCTGATAGAAAGTTCACTGTATGAGATGTTGTGGGAAATTATTTATTTAATTTATTTTATATTATTATTAATAAACTTACTATAATAAAACAGACTCCCTGGCGACACCAGGTAAAATTTTAGTACTTGTTATAAACATAAATACCGTAGATAAATATAAACTTCACGTATAAGCTAACCTACTTAATGTTAATTAAATAAAATCTTAAGAACAAATTACTTTAGTATAATAGGAAATGTTAGTAAAGACTGGGTCAGCATGCAGTTGATATCACGGGCTGAATAAGCGGCTCGATCGGAACCTAGACAAGCTCAGCCTAAACCGGCTTAGGGCTTGCTTGAATTTGACCTGGATATTGTTAATGGCTGTGCGTTAAAAACTTGTGTACATCTAAATATCTAAATAGCATCAAAGTTTCCGTTTGTAATGAATGAACAACTTTAATACTGAATATCTTTAGAATAATTTCAAACAGGAAAGTTTTATACTGTTCTTTCCCTTTGGGGGGAGAATTTTTCAAAATTATTTCTTAGGGCTCCCCTATGTTCAAAAGGGACTCTTTTGCAAACATTCTAGTTTCAAACCCTTATGTTTAGTCTCTGCGTTGATATTTCAGTCAGTGAGTCAGCCTCCCCATTTATATATATAGATAAGCTTTGGGGTACCGGCAGAGCAGAGTAATATCTCCTTTTGTACCAAGCGTCGTAAGAGGCGACTGAGGTACAGGAACCGACAGATAAAAGTGTACCCATCTGAAACAATGCAGCTCAATTACAAGGCAGCAGCATTCCCATTGCGAAGCTATGCCACCACACTATGCAATTATGAGCAACATTCCACCTTTCGTGGGGAAGCATGTGTCCAGCAGTGGACATCCTATAGCTGCTGATAATGATGATTATATTGTTCAGTATATAAAAAGCATATAAACGCACGGCTTCTCTGAGAAAGCGACTGCAGACTTTACACACTCGTGTCAACAACACACACAAGTGTTGACAACTTAATGACTTGGGACATGATGTCTCAGTACCTAGTCATTTCATAGCCTCTATCACCATATAAACCGGAACACAAATGCGAACACTGCCGCCTGGCGGTAGAATTAAGTGGTACCTTTATTTGAAGTCCACCTCCAGTAATTGTGAACCCTATTAGTTAACAGATGTTAAAGTTAAATAGTTTCATGACGCTTACTGGTACCTTTTACGAGCAATAAAACCACTGTGGTTCAGCGTACAGCTTTTATTTACCGTCATATAAAACATAACTGTTGAACTCAACCTGATCAGATCTCATTGCCATTGCCAAGTATGATATAATATAAAATGGTTCGAACAAAGTATACAATTATGGTAGTTTGCGTAAAAATGTCGATCGCGCACCGTTATGTGCAATAGTGTCCAGTTTTTGTTGATTGGTGATGTTGTCATTATGTACACGAATGTTTGTTATGTAAATGTAATAACTTATATAAACGCCTAGCGATCTGCCCCGGCTTCGCACGGGATAAATTGGTTATTGTGAGTTATCCCTAAGATAGACATATGCCATCGCGACTTTTGTAGATCTTTTAAAGGTGTACAATACTGTAGTACATTTGATCTATCTCGTCTGTTTTAGCCAGCTTAAAACAGTGTTTATTTACGACATAGATTAGAAATCTCTAAAATTATCAGTGTTTTATGCTATGTTATGCATGAATTTACGTACAAACCTTTCTCTTGGATCACTTTACTTACATAAAAACTTTAATCTGTTGCGTTGTTGTCCATTGTTAATTATGGGCAAAATTTTTCATTTCTCAAGAAGGCCTATGTCCAGCAGCAGACTTCTACTGACTGAAATGACGCTTGTCTAGATAGTGCATACTATTTAATTAAAATCATCATGAAGCCTAATGCCTTTGTGCATATGGAAATCTTAAAAAGAAAACAAATAAGTATGATTCTGTTAATCTAGTCTACGATCAACCTCTGCATCAAATTCCATACAGATACAATTGTCAATTTCGGTACGAAAAAGCAACTAATATCAATCCATACAAACATTTCTAACATTAAAGACTATCATCTTTAACTAACTCTTTAAAAAAAAACATATATTGCAGTGAAAGTGTTACATGAATTTGCAGTCTCAAATTTCAGTCGACGATTTATCACTATGGAAAGTGATCTATTTTCCTGTATAATCGACACCTGATTTATTACCTAGGTAATCTAGCTTAGGCGTTCTAAACAAGTCTTAGTGTTCCGTAAACTGATACTGAACTTACGCAACTTACTATGTACTGTGAAATTAGATACGTTTACATCCATTTAAATTACTTGTTTTCTAATTAATGTAATAATTACTTACAGCACCAGCTATCTGCCAGTGAAGGAACGGTTTTTTATTTCTACATCGCATTACATCCTCTTTTTGACCTAACATGACATTGACCTGATTCCGTGATAAGTCGCTTATAGCACTTGTGTTACGGACATCAGACAACAGTGCAGCCACAAATATATTACTTTAATACTTATATTAAGCACCCAGATACAGAAAAAACATAAATATCATTATATAAATATTCGTCCTGGTTCGGGATCGAACCCACAACCTTTGGCGAATAATCACTATCAAATGTGCCATCGAGCCCGTCAATCATTGAATGATAATTCGTTGATTTGGTCACTAGCAACTTTTGGTCGGTCTTAAGTAACTAAGTAACTTAAATAAGTTACAATAATGAACTAAAACGTCACCCAAGTTCAAAGGTCGTCTGCATTGGTACATCATTCTCACCAATTCCCACCGCAAAACAAGCAGTGTTTGCCCTTTTTATGGTCCATTCTGAAGAGTGTCGTAGGCATTGAACACACTGGGTAATATTTTGTTAAATTCATTAGATTAGCGACGCATTGGTGATATCCTTGTGATGACCCAGTCCTGTACTGTCGGGTTATTCGTATTATTAATATCACCAGCAGTTGATCCTCCACTGGACAAAGGACAAAGGCCTGAGAGATATCCAATGGTATTTCTCATTGAATTGTTAACTTGGCAGGCGTGTTAACAATCACAGATCGTACTGCAACTCCTCACTCTCTTCCATTTGAGCTTCGCTATTTCTGATAGATATAGCGTAATCTGTCGATTATGGCAGGTACTGGCAAAGTAGAATAGTACCTCCCTCTGTACTAGGTATCGTAAGAGGCGACTAAGGTACCAAAACCGATAGATGGCGGTAAATCCATCTTAAACAGTGCATCTCGAATGCATAGGGCGAAGAAGGGGAGCAGCTTCCTCTCCTCCTCGACCTCCTTTCTTGGAGAGGCTTATGGCCAGCAGTGGACTTCTAATGGCATGTACTATGATAATGAATCTGTCGATTCCGGTACCACAAACACTCATGTATCTAAAACTCAAGCGGTCTATATTTAAGATAAACGAATCCGAATAAATACCAATCGATTCCGCTTCCGTCGGCTATCAAGGTTTAAATTTAATCGGTACACTGGTAATGGCTTGGAGCGATTTAGTGCAATTACCCTCGCCACTTGTTAGGAATGCAATGTAATAGAGACGACGTTCTAATACATCTGACTTTGGAGTTTGGCGTAAAAAACACATTAAGTTAAGTAAATGTAAAAATGACTTAAAATAAGAACATTCATTTAGTCCTTTTGCTATCGGTTTAGCCTTGGTAGAAAAAAATAATTGGTACTTCTTACAGTGGCACAATCACTGCTACATAAGAGTTATTGCGAGATTACTTGATAAACTTAATATAGATCCTCAATGACCTAAACGACTCATATTAAACCATAAGGTTGTCAGGGTCATCGGTCATTTATGTAATATTGTAATAAGCAAATCTATATTTAGAGATATATTTTTTTGATGTTTTGACTATTTCAATGTGCCTATGATAGGCCTATTTAAAAAAGACAAATTTGAATTTTTTTTGTATATTATGAAATTTGCAAATATATAGTCGCTCGTATCAACACATATGTAACTAGCGACAGCCAGCCCAGTGAACGGAGGAGGAACTATGTGTGACATTTACCTAGTAATTTAATTGCCTCTTTCATTCCTCAAGACCGAACACAGCTATTTGGAGGTAGACATAGGCAAGAGTGAGGTACTAATGCAGACGACATTTGTAAGAGGTCTATCTCGTGTAACTTTAACTTTTTAGGTGAATTTGCTAGTTCAGTTAAGTTGAGGTCTTTGCAGAGTCCGATTGTAAAGAATCAAGGGCTACTTTCTGAACGGTGATGTGTCGGTATTTGTGTAATAGATGAAGCGATGGTAAAATTTACGTCAACGCCATTAAGGGCAGAATACCTCCGTTTGTACTAGGTGTCATAAGAAGCAACTAAGATACTTGAACCTACAGATGGCGGTATATCTATACGAAATTAGGAGTACGGGTTGGAAATGGCCATCACAATTGCCCAGCGCGGTAATTGTGGGTAAAATTTCACCCTTTCTTAGGAGTAACGTACATCCTTCGGTGAACATCCAACGGCTGATAGGATGATCATGATATTTGATAGTGATTGTAGCGCCATCCATTGGCGCTGTTCGCAGTTTCTATTTGGATAGATATTGTTTAAAACGGTTGACAAATTAATAGCAATAGCGATTTATTTTTGAGATTATGGAATAGCAAGATGGAGATTTATATTAATTCTTGTTAACTAAATCTTTCTCTTTTTATAGTGCCTTAACTATTTTTGATTACATTTAAAAATTTCAAACACGATGGCATACGGAATCATTAATTAAACTACATAAGACATAGGAAATTGTAATTAAGTGAAAACGGATAAATTGCTGGTAAATTAAATAAAATCAAATCAAAGTCATAAAAAGTGGCCTTCGGTTCTAGAGTAAGTCTCATTTAATAAGAGTCGGCCGAGAAATTGTCTAGACTTTAGAACGCGCCGCTTCCTTTGACGGAAAGAAAGTTAGGAATCTTTATTAGCATCAAACAAGGCGGTATATGCATTAATTCCAATGACTTTCTTTGCAAGTTTTCTTTCTCAGAAGTAATTATCATTTTTTTCTGTTATCAAACCGCTTATGACTGAGTTCCTGTTAGAATTCGTGGGTTCAGACTTTTATTTATTTGGAAGATTACTTCGCTGTTTGAAGCAAATAAATATTTTTCTTTATTTTCTATTACACAACAGAATCTTTGCTTTGTGACTAGAACAATGAATGCTAAGTTGTTTCATAATCGTTATTGATCGTTGTCTATGCGAGCTAGATGGCGCATTCGGTAGAGTCAGTAACTTATACGAAAGAGGTCGTGAATAAGATCCCCATCCAGGACCAAACTACATGTGATGAATATTTGTTTCTTCTGTCTAGGTGTTGTAAATGTCTTTTTAACTTGTAGATTTGTAATATCAGTAACTCAAGTGCTACTTATCACGTCAGGACATTGTTAATAAACAATTTATGGGTATGAAAAATAATTTTTCTTTTCTTTGATTTAAATGTATCTTCTAGACATATTTCAAAGACACGTGTTAGTTTAGTGACGGAATTTGGTAAAGTAAGTTTGAGCTACTTTACTCTCGAAGCAAGACCTCTGAGTTCACACACATTTCACGGCACGGTCCGCTTCTTTCACACCAAATTTAATTTTTAAAACCGTCCGAAATGTAAACGCACGTAATTCCTTATTGAGCGGAACGAATCCAACGTTAGGACGATTCGGGAATGTCAAGTGAAATCGGCGAGCATTACAGTTTTTTACAAATAAAATTGTTATCGCCGCGAGCGTGTACCATCCGCACGTATTCACGAGCGCTCAGTTTTTGTTGTGCTGTGTTGCCAGCAATGGACATTGTGCATCGTTAATTAGTTTATAGCAATGTAATGTTTACATAGTATTGTACTGTCTGAAGCTTGATAATCTACAGATGTGTAGTAGAAAACTAATTCGAGTGAGTAAATAAAAAACAGATCTCGATCGTTAAATTAACTTATTTTAAGTTGTATTCGGGTTCTGTCTGTTTGAACACGGTACATAAAAGATACTGAACAGAGTTTCATGTTTTTTTTAATCGATTAGGAAAGTTTATGTGTATAATTAGTTGATATTTTGTTAAGTGTGATAAAATTTAAAGCTGGTGGCGAAGATAAAAAAATCTTGGCGAAATAAAAAATATTTATGCAACATGGCTACCAAGTAATATATATAAAGAGGACATATAATTACATGTTTAAAGAAGAATAAAAAAATATATTTAAATTGTGACGCATGCTGGCAATACAGAGATGATGCCTCAAGAATGTTTAGATCGTGACGCGTCAGTTGTCGTGTCGCCTGCCCTTTCGCAAGCCGTCCGATGTTATACAATGAGATTACTTGCAAACTGCTTGACTGAGGCTTAAGTAGAAGGAATTGTCCGAATTAAAAGATGGCCGTGTGTTATATTTGAATGAGCGTACGAAATTCATTATCATCATAGCAGCTAGCAGCGTCCACTGTAGACATAGGTCTCCCCCAAGGAAGGGGGAATTTTACTCATAGTCAACGCGTTGGACAGGCGTGGTGGTAAACGCAAGCGTAGATTAACGATGAGAATTCTGCTAACCTGTCTGTTGTATTTGATATTCGCTGTTAAAGGGTGGATACACCGCTATCTGTCGGTCCCGGTACCTCTTGCGACACCTGTCGGTACCCTAGTACCGGCAGCGGTATTCCCGTCGGTATATCTCGTCGCGAACCTACGCTCACGATTGTGACCACGTCTGCCCAGCGGCGCTATTATGGGCAAAATCCCTCCTAAGCCTTCTGTTCTTTTCTTCATTAGTTTTTACACTCACTCTCGCTTATCACTTATGTATCAATTCCGCTACTTCTCATGCATTGCACTGCACATTTTTAAGTGCATTAACTCATTTCTTAGCACGATATTATCGCTAGAGGTCTTTGTTTCATGTTGCCTTGCGTGGAGCCTTTGTCTTTATGCCTTTTTGTTTTTTTTTCTGAACGTAGGCTCGAAGTGACTGTAAATGTGTAGGTATATTTGCACAACTTAGTATTCAAGAAACTATAGAATAACATATTTTGAAGATTGATATTAAATGACAAGCCCGATAGTGCACATTGTAGTTATCCTTTATTATGTGCCTTCGTAGTTTCCATCCCAACCCAGGAAAAATATTTATATGATGATATTTTAATTTGTTTTGTGTCTGGGTGTTAAAGGTGCCTATAAGAACAGGCTAGACCTAGTTTAGGTACTTAGGTATCAAAGTGTATTTAAGTTTAAGTTTCCTTTTTGTTGTTGAATATAGTTATTATTATTAAATATATGTATTTAAGTAGTATATTTGTAATTCTGCTGTTGTCGGATGTCAGTAACACAAGTGCTTTAATTAACTTACCACGGAATTGGTCGATGGAAGAGATGTTGTGACAATTTATAAAAAACGTTGACAATAAATAAAAATGCCACGACGTTTGCAGTTATAGACAAAATATCCCTAAATATTCAACTCAAATGGAGTTTAGTAGTGTTTATTAAAAATAATATTTTATCATAATAATATAATATTTTCCATAATAATGTTAGAGATATAACCAATTTATATGAATTACAAATTCAATCAAGCAAGAAGTGATATCATCAGCAGCTGTGCTTAACTGTGTCACGGTTAAATAGAAATTATAAACAAACAAAAAAACACCAATTGTCACAATTAATGTGTTCAAAGAAAAAAAAATTGTTTAAACGCGGGGTGTATTCCGATTGCTCGTATTTAAATGTTAACATTAGACAGACGTCATGCAAAGCTCGCCGGCATTGGTACCTCACCTATTTCTACCGCTAAATAGCGGTGTTTGCATTCTGGTTTGAATGGAGAGAGAGCCAATTAAATAGGTATTGTGACATCATTAAGTCACAAGGTTGGCAACGAGTTATATAGGTTGCTGTGACGCTTACTATCACTCGGACTGTATGCTTTATGTCGACCAGATCTGATATAAAAATAACCACCAGTTCCTGAGTTTTTGCTGGTATTTATGAAGTCAAAAGGGTAATTATTTTGAGCTAAAGACGGAGTAATGACGCTTTGCTAGAGAGATAGAGAGAACATTGGTCTAATTACGCCTCGTTGGTACATAGGGTAGGTTTTTGTGCTTGCGTAATACATTATTCATTACTAAGAGTTGCTTTACCGTGATTTCGAAACATTCTTAGCAAAGAATCTCTTTACTATCGCTGTTTACCAAACATTATTTTAAGAATATATTTTAGTACTAACTATGCCAGCGATTCATCCGCGTGGTATTGTAACTTTGGGCAGCATATTTTCTTTCGAACTACAAAATTCTACGCAGCGCACGGAACGAACGTAATTTTCTTTTGCCCGTTTTTGACATATTTTTGATTAATAATCCGCTCTTTTCAGTTATAGCGTAATGTTATATAGCCTAAATTACTCTTAATAACATAAGCTATCTGCTAATCAAAGTCCCGTGAAAATCGGCCCAGCCGTTCCAGAGATTAGCCGGAACAAAAGACAGACACAAAAATTGGAATATATATATTTTGGTATGTGTACCGTATCTACATTCATATGCATGTATTTTAAGGCGGATTATTTAATATTACAAACAGACACTCCAATTTAATTTATATGTATAGATTATACATTCGTAATTCTGTTCTCTGTTATTTGATATCTGCAATACGAATACTTAAAGCTACTTATAACTAAGTCAGGTCGTATATGAGATGTTTAATGAATTTATTTATATTTATTTTGTTAACTGTATTCTAATTACATTTTTTTATTACAGGTAATCCAACGTTAATAACAAACCACTACATTCCTGTTCCTACTTGGTAGTAAGTAAGCCTGATTTTACAAGATAATACATCATCATCATACCAGCCATTGGAAATCCACTGCTGAACATAGGCCTTCCTAAGAAAGGGGGAATATTTCCCGTAATTGCCGCGCTGAGCAAGAGTATTGGCAGTCGAAGAGCGCAGCTTACATGACGGGGTTGCTGATACCCGTCCCCACCCTATGCATTTGAGTTACACTGTCTCGGATAGATCGCCATCTTAGTTCTGGTTCTTCGGTCGCCTCTTACGACACCTGGTATATTAGGAGGATTATTCTACTTTGCCGGTACTACACGGCAAATTATATGTACTATCAATAAAATCAAGTCGTCACAGGTTCAAGCAAAGCGGAACTCAAACCTGCGAATATTTTCTATTAAATGTTTTATTTGATTAAATATCTCATTTGTTCAGTGAACAAACCTAGTAATAAGTTCATTCCCTGATCTTGTATAGGTAAATTACCAATATATAGGTATATATATTGCCTGCACCACTATATATATAGGTTGCCATTAATAGGTTGCCATATAAGTTGCCATTATTATTTATTATTGCACAAAATATTACAAAATGTACAAATGGCATTGTGCATCTGCCTTTACTATATATATAAAGGCGAAAGTATGTGAGTCTGGATGTGTCAATATATGTTACTCTATAATAATTGCAAATAGCCGTGAGATACCCGCAGAGTAGAATAGTACTTCCCCTGTACCAAGTGTCGTTAAACGCGACTAAGGTACTAGAACTGACAGATGGCGGTTTATCCATCCATAACAGTGAAGCTCAAATGCACAGCGTGAAAATGGGCTGCAGCATCCCCGTCGTGAAGGCGATTGTGATTGTCAACACGCTTGCCCAGCGCGGCAATTATGGGCACAATTCCCCGTTTCTTGGGGAAACATATGTCCAGCCGTGGACTTCCTTAGAAGAAGAGATGTATTCTCTTACTTCATTTTTGTAGGTAAAACGGTTCAGATGAAATAAGGTTTTAGTAATTGTTGCGTTGGGCAACTAAAGCAAACGTTTAATTAAACTTAATGTTGCAGTGAAGGTGAAACGTGTTAATGTTAGTTAGTGGACACGTCACTTTCCACTTGCGAAAATTTAGCAATAACACCATCATTTAAATATGTTCTTGCATTCGCTCTAGTTTTACTATGTATCAAAAACTTTGTTGTATTTATTGAATACTAACAGTGCAACGCGTTTCACCCGCTTATATTGTACAACTATCATACTAATTTTGTACCCCCCTTTCACCCCTTTAAAAGATGATTTTCGAAAAAATTTACACGCATTTCATAATTTTCAATGAACAACCTTTATCTTGATTTTCATTCGAATCTTTTTAATGTAGACAAGGCAGCACTATGAGGCTTTAAAATATATTCTTTTAACATTTATCGCCCTTGGAAAGTTAAACCTATGAAGGATTTAACATTAAGAAACTTAATCTCAATTCATTATTAATAATTATTATCTATATATCAGCCACCTAAAGTCTACTGTTTGACATAGGCCTCCTACATAGGCCTATCTTTGCTCATAATTGCCACGCTGGACAGGCGTGATTTAAGCTGCGCTTTTTCAGATGGATATAACGCCGTCCGTGGTTCCGTTACCTCAGTCGGCTGGTACCTGGTATAAAGAGAGGTACTATTTTTCTCCGCCGGTATCCCACGGCTTACTCCGCCGGTACCCCAATTTTTAATAATACAAGTAATATATTTAAATACTTCATATATTAAACGGAAACCTTGAGCACGAACATTACGTGCAATTATAAGAGGCAACGACAAAGAGGCCATCTTTAGACCTTCCTCAGATAATTCAAGACGTTCACTTAACGAAGTTGAGTTTTAGGTTTATTAAAAGATTTCACTAGTTTTTAATAATGTAATGTTAATAATGTCTTGAAAGCCTACTAAGGTACCAGAACCGAGAGATGGCGGTTTATCCATCCGAATCCATCTTTCAGCACATAAATCAATGTCTGTAATCTCAAATTAAAAAGATAAGAATGCAATTATGAAATTGGTTTTAGCTCCGAATTAGTAATCATACTTACAAACAGGTAATGACTAAATACCAATCATGGTGTTGATGACTTCAAATTACCGGCACTATTTTATCCAAATCGAATCATGAACTTTGTAGTAATAAACTTTTAGAATCGCCCGATACTCCATTGTAACGTGAGAATATTTAGACCAACAAATTCCTTATGACTATGTAACACGTCACGATATTAGGGTCACTCTGCTATTACGTGCGTTTACAACACTGTATTGTTTTCTGTGAGATATTTGTGCTATTGGGTAACACCTGGCAAGGGCTTAAAAAATCCACGTCACAATTGCTGTATTTCCATGTTTCAGACATGTATTTAAAAAAAACAAATTTTATTTTTCTAAGGAATTTTATGTAACTTAGATATCATATTCATTTCAGCAAATAGAAGTCTACTGTTGGATGCAAGTCTACCCTAGAAAGGTGGAGTTTGGCCCATAATTGCCGCGCTGGGCATCCGTGTTGACAATTGCAGAGTGCAGCTTTTGCGATGGGGATGCTGCTGCCCATCCCCAGCCCGTGCATCTAAGCTACACTGATTTGGACATCTGCCCAAATCTATGTCCTAAGTGGGTAGATACCCACCTACTTAGGGGGTGTATTTTCAGAACTTCTTTTTTAATGCTCCCTTACGTTATAAAAGGAGCACCTGTGCAACATTTCAAGTTTCTAACCCTTATAGTTAAGGACCTGCGTTGATATGTCAGTGAGTCATCCGTCGGTTCCGCGACATCAGTCGCCTCTTACGACACCTGAAACAGAGGGAGGTTCTTTTCTACTATTTTTTATTTACTTCTATTCTACTCTGCCGGTACCTCACGGCTAAAATCCAGATAAAAAAATACAAAATGAAATCTAGAAAGTAGTGCCACTAAAGTTCAAAGATAGGCAATATAATACTAGTGTTTTGTGAACAGAACAATGTACTATTGTTGCATCGGATGCAAATCACGACTTTTCTCAAACGTTTGGCATTAAAATGTTTTATAATAATATTCGAAGAATTACCCGGAACTATATTTATTGTATTCGTTTTTTTCTGCATTGAATACGTGAAACACGTGTAGTTCCTATTATAACGTTTTTTCCTGTAAACTACTTACCATCTATTGAAAATATGTTTTGCCAGGAACTGAATGTGCTGAAATTAAACGTGCTGAAAACTTTATTTGAAACTAGCATCGTGTTCGTTTTACCGTAATAATAATAAAATAATCGAAATTGCTAATTATAACAGCAGCTATCTGCTAATGAAAGCCGTTCATATCCAAAGACAGGAACAAATTGAGAATATATATATATATATTTTTTAAAGTTAAAATCCTATAATCTTCCATAGGCAAATATTGATTTTATTGTTATTTATACCTGTATTAACATTTTAAAGTAACTAACTGGCCGTGAGGTACCGGCAAAATAGAGTAGTACCTCCCATTGTACCAGCTGTTGTAAGAAGCGATTAAGGTACCAGAACCGACAGATGGCGCTATATCCATCCGATACAGTGTAGCTCATGAGTACAGGGCGGGGATGGGCAGCAGCATCCTCGTCGTGAAAGCTGCGATTTGCGACTGCCAACACGCTTGCCCAGCGCGGCAATTATAGGCAAAATTCCCCCTTTCTCGGGGAGGCCTATGTCCAGCAGTGGACTTCCAATGGCTGATTTAATGATAATGAAAATAACTATTTAACGTAAACCGGTTACTTAGTAACGTTTTGCAAACATATTAACCTTTATAGTATCTCATAAATATAACGGTAAACGCAATCAAATGCTAAGTGTGAGTCATTCGCTCTTAATAAGATCCTACGTAGTCGTCTTGTTACATTTCTTGTATAAATATCAAGGTAACGTTTATAAATGTTACTATAAATTTAACTCGTGATCTCTATAATTGTTACTTTTTGTATTTATTAAAAAATAGCTTCAGCTAGCCTTTTTTAAATATGACGACTGTCGACTATCAAACATGGGCTTGATAGTAAGCGTCACGGTAGCCTATTGACGCTCATATTATCGTAAGGATATCACTAACGCGTTGCCAAACTTGTGATTGCCTCTCACACCATTGAAATTGGAACCCTGCAATACGGACACTACTGTTTGGCGGTAGAAATATGTAAGACTTAAATACTGATACAAACGATTTTTCTATGAGATTATAGGTCTATCTAAAGTCAAGCGCAGCGTAGGGCGCAAGATGAACAGACAGACGATCTGACTGAAATTGCAGGATCGCGTTGGACACAGGCCGCATACAATCGGTCCTAGTGGAAAGATCACTTGGGGATGTGTCAGTACAGCAGTCGCCTTGTGGTTGATATGATAACGATGATAGGTCTATGTATTAAGCATTTGTTAAATTTATAATGCAAATTGTAAACTACTATATGACTTCTACTGCGTTCTACATAATTACCGCGTTAGGCAAGCTCGGTGGCAGTCGCAGAGCGTGGCTTCGCGACGGGAATACTGTTTGCCCATCCCCGCCCTAAGAAAATTTTCTAGCACGTTTTCTTTCATAGGTACCTGCAGGAAACGAGAGTCGACCTTCTGTCATATCTATATAAACCTTGTACAGTTTCTCCGCTTTCCCTCTTTAATTATATGTTAGACGCCGTA
>JACJUM010002809.1:2592862-2619218 GCA_020976665.1 Heortia vitessoides
AATTATAGCAAAATTTCTTCCAATTATAGCAAAATTTCTTCCAATTAATGCAAAATTTCTTCCAATTATAGCAAAATTTCACCCAACTATAGCAAAATTTCCAAAAGATAGGTTGAGTATATAAAGGTCAAATAAAAGGTTTAAAATCTTAAAATTTCTTGAAAATATTGTACAAGAGTCACGCGTTGATGTCTTTTACAGTGTACAGATACATTCTTTATGGCTAACTGGTTATTTCGATTGCATGTTCCGGTTTGAAGGTAGTAAAATTACTGGGTATTATGATATAATGCAATCAAGTCACAAGATTGATGAGCTTGTGATATCCTTGTGATGACACGAGCGATAATAGGCTGAACGCCCGTTTTGAGAACTGTATGCTTGTTTGGAAACAGGAATACACATCCTGTTAATATTTTCTTTGAGTTACGATTCTTTAAACCGTAAGAAATTGAGTGGTCTACATTAATTCCGGAAGTAGTTAAGTTATATACTAATTTTGTATATATATATTTTTGTATATATGTTCCAATGGTGCATTCGATAGTGTTATTATCTTGTGCACGGTTCGCGGGTTCGATCCCCACAAACAAACATGTCTGTGATGGATATTTGTATTTTTGTGAGTTTGAATGTTAAACATGTATTTAAATATTATATTTGTGATTCCTCTGTCATCTGATGCCCATAACACAAGTGCTTTAAGCGACAAGTAATATATATGATAGTGAGTGATTTTTTAATTGTTTGTTATTATTCTTTTTTTTAATACATTTACACAACATCTCATACATTGACCTGATTCTGTGATAAGTCGTTTAAAGCACTTCTGTTACGGACATCAGACAACAGAGAAATCACAAATATACTACTTAAATACAAATATTTAACACGCAGACACAGAACACACATAAATATCATCATACAAATATATGTCCTGGATGGAGATCAAACCCAGGATGCTTTATCGGGCCCTGCTCAGCGTAAAATTAAAGTCTTAACTCTCGTCGAAAACAATTCTTTGGTTCCACATTGATTTAAAAAACTTATTGTTTTTCCTATATATTCAACAACTTTTCCTCAAGTTACGATAAACAAACAGTACTGTCATAATTATCAAAACATGAACGGACATATTTGCATACATAAACGAATTCACAGACAGAAATCGCATTGTAATGCATTCGTCGGAATCCTCGCGTGATTGTTTCTTATTCGTCGATTGTTCGTGCCGCGTTTTCCATCTCCTTGGCCGCTCTTTATGATAAATAGAAACTTGCATTGCGCGTTCTTTTGTGAATTATATATGCAAATATTTATATACAAAAAATATGTGTCACGGCGTTTGTCCGGGATAAACTTCTGAACTACTGAACTTTAATCAATTTCTGCTTGCTGTATTCAGATTGATCCAAATTGAGAGATAGTATAGTTTATATGTCAATTTATATATCATAATAAACTTAGGTATATAGTAAAGACAGAGGAATGTCTGTCTAACTAGCTGGTATTAAGAATCATCTTAATGTTTTCGGCAATGAGCGTCTATGATTTTGACTGCTTATTGTTGTAGAGCACTTGAGGTAAACTGCCACTATAGCCTTAGACTATACAGTAGTCATCATATCAGCCTTTGCGTGTTGACAATGCGCAAAGAGCGCAGTTTTTTGGGTTGTAGCTACATTATTTCGGATGAATGTACCGCCATCTCTCGGTTCTGGTACCTTAGTCGCCTCTTACGACACCTGGTGCAGGGGTAGGTATTATTCTAATCTGCCGATGCCTCGCGGCTATATATTTAGATAATATATAATATTGATTACGCTAAATTTCTGCATGCATAAACATGTTATGGATCCAAATATCGCACAAGGTTCCCAATACGGCCCTGTAATGACATTTGACGTCGCAACAACGCGTGCGCAGACTCTCGCATTGCCTCTTGCATTCAAATCGTGTGTAATCCGATGATTACACACGACTGTTCGATAACAGTTGAAAGGAGATATATATATATATATGTGTGTGTGTGTGTATAAATATGTGTTTATGTTTATAAATGGTTTGTATATGCTACCAAAAATGCAAGGTCTGCATCGATTTTTTTAAATTTAAAACACGGCACTGCATATACAACCAGCTTCAGATTACATTTACATGACAAAAGTTTTACACATAAATCATCACTACATAGTATCATCACACCAGCCATAACACTCAACACAGACCACTCCAAGATAGGGGTTAGATTTTTGCTCACAATTGCCGCGCTGGGCAGGCATGGTGGTGATCACGGAGAGCAACTTAGCAAGGAGGTTTCTGTTGTCCATTCTCACTCTGCAGTATTTAAGCTGTGTTATGAACGGATACACCGCCATCTGTCGGTTCAGTCGCCTCTTACGACCTGGTACAGTTCTACTCCGCCGGTACCTCGCGTCTTTCTACAAACATAGTATAGAGCAAAATATTTTGTTGTTATAATACATACATAATATAATAGAGACACTGATAATTTTAGAAGTTTGTAATGTGATTTCGTTAATAAACATGTTTTTTTTACCTTTACAATGCAAACGCTGGTTTGGCTGGTTTTAAAGATAGATCAAAATAATGTACTATAGTATTTTATACCATTAAAAGGTCTACAAAAAAGTAAGGATAACCCACAACAATCATTCTTTTCGACCGGGGCGCGTCGCTAGTACTATATAAAATCAAACTTAAGTTAAGACGTACAACCATTAATATAATTTAAAAACACATTACTTTGATAGCTGTCATTCCAATCAAGCTGCATTTAAGGACTAAATAATGATGACATCGTAATGCTCGCTTGTCATGTTTCAGTAATAATATTTGGACCTAATTTTGTGAGGAATGTTTCAACATAATATAATGACCTGAACGGATTTAACGACACGACTGTAAGAGGAGACATGATGGCGCAGTCGGGACATTTAATGGCCTTCAAATAGCTAATAATAAATAGTTAATCTTATTTGCACTAGTGCCGTGAGATACCGGCAGTAAAGAATAGTACCTCCCACTGCATCAGATGTCGCGATAGGCTACAAAGGTGGCGGTGTACGCATACGAAATATCCCCGCCGCGATAGATGCGCTCTGCGATTGCCATCACGCTTGCCTAGTGTGGCAATTATGGGCAAAATACCTCTTTACTTGGAGAGGCTTATGTCTAGCAGTAGTCTTCCAATAGCTGTTATAATAAGGATGATTTGCACTAGACCTACAGATCACAACATATGAAGACGAGGGTTTACCAGCGCTAACGCCGATTAAGGTCTACATTACCATAAAGTAGATCTCGTACTAAAGTCTGCATTGGTACCGCACTCTCTTCTTTTTCTACCGCCAAATAGCAGAGTTTGCATTGTTGTTTTCCGGCTTGAAAGGTAATAGAGACAGTGAAATAACTGGGTAGTGTGACATAATATCTACAAGAGACAATATTGGTAACGCGCTAGTGATATCCTTGTGATATCACGAGCCTCTATAGGCTGCGGTGACACCTACTATTACGCGAACTGTAAGCTTCTTTCTTAACCAGTCTTTCTTGCAGGTTCTTTTCTGGTAGCTCGGGTAATGAACCCACTGCAAAGGAAATCTTAAGACCTGTCCGACTCCTGCAGACTAGTTTACTGTAGCAACCAAATCATGAACGCTGAACAGAATGTAAAAAAATAAATAAAGCTTGTTTTAAAGGAGTTGAAATAGTAGTTTAATAATAGGTTAATCTACTATTCAGGAGGAGGGAGGAGCGACCTTACCGGACGCTATTTAATGAGCGACCTCGCCCTCGAAGCGATTTTACTTTCGTATCCCGCGACGGCGACTGCGCGCTTAGCTACTGCCACAGGGTTTGCGGGATCGGAGCGGGTCGGGTGAATACGCAATGCGTTGTTAGAATCAAGATGTAGCCTGCTGACTTGAAAACTCTTTGCATTTCAATCTTCATTGAGGCTGATTACCAGTGAAAATCCACAGGAGTGTTGCAGCTTCTTTTTTTCAAAACAGCTTCAATGTTGGTTCTGTTCAACCAAGCTTCAAATTAAGAAGTAAATGCTGAAAGAACGCGAAATCGATGATTTATTGTTGGTCACAAATTCGATATACTTTTTTCAACTGTCTCTTGCATACTCTTTTTATTGGCGGACAGACTACAAACAGTTCCTGACTTAGGCTTCCTTTTTATGAGATCGGCTTAAAAAAAATATTTCTGCAGCTCATTCTGTCTGCAGATGATTAAGCAATGATTGTGTAACTTGAACGCGTTTACAAAAGCTACATGTTTTGTCGTTACCTAAATTATAACCTATATACTGAAAAATACATAACAACGTTTCTTCGTTCCTCTAAGATACTTTATTTGTCAAAGATACTACATATACTACTATTTTACAGGACATATATCGTCGATGATAGTGCAATACCGCGTAAGTAGTAGTTGCGAATAAAGTTGAAAATTCAATTAGAAAGGATGGAAAATGGACCTTATTAACTAAAGTTACATACGCGGTATTGAAGTATCATCTACTATATGTGTTTGTCCTGTGTTTAAGTATAATGTTTGTGATTCCTTTGTTGTCTATTTCCGCAAGTGCTTAAGTAACTTATATAAGAGTCAGGTCTATGTATGAAATGTTCTGATGAATTATGATTTTTATTAATTTAGTCCTAACTTATCCAGCATCACGATCATATCAACCGATCGGTGTCCAATGTTAGACCTTCCAAAATATCCAGCAGATCTGATATACTTTACAACACTTGGTGCAGAGAGCACCATGCTACTTTGCCAGTACCACTCAAACATGTCAACATCAAAATGTGAGAAAGTATATTATTATCTTGAGTTAATGGAGTTAACAAAAATGTTATTATGTATGACAGAAATAAATGAGTTATAGCGAGAACAATCGAAATATTTTAGTTTCTGCTACGTAATTACATCGTTTCTCTTGTCGTTTCAAATGAAACAGTACTTACTCAAATTAAGTTATAAAGTTTACTATACTACAGTGCCTATTGTTGAGAACAGTAAATAATAAATAAAAATAAAATTTAAGAGGAGAAAGATGGCTGATATTAACTTCCAACACTACTCATTCCGACCTGACTCCATAATAAGTCGCTTGACGAACTTGTGTTGCAAACATCTGACAACAGAGGATTCATTAATATATTACATAGAATTAATATCAATATTTTTCCTAGGTGGGGACCGAACCTACGACCTTTGGCTCACATGTAGCGGCAGGTTATAATGGTACATATAGTAAACGCGAAATTTTATGTACATGGATCGTATTGTTGTTATTCTTATATGGAACGGCTAAACAGATTTAGATGAAACTTAGCACAGATAATTAATATTCTGGATCACATAACATCACATACATTGACTTGACTGAAAAATCACGGCTGTCTGCACATTTCATCTGTCAGGAAGCGACAAAGATTTTTCTCGCTATTACAAGAGTTCCTTAGGGATGAGATTGGGTCCTCCCGGACAAAGTTTCGGGCGGAAAGTCAGTAACAACATTATCATGACAATAAATAGAAACAAACACCATTGTTAGTACGCGACATTGTCACTTTGACATGACACAAAAAGAAACGCTCGTATCAACGCAGATCTCACTCCAATTACGGCTCATGTCAAGCCGCCTGGGCCCGTGGAGATGTACCAGTTAAAGGCTGATGCGGTCACGGTTCACGTTAACACAAGTTGATCAATGTGGAGCAAGTAGGCTGCGTCTTGGGCGAACAATGAACTTCGATAACCTTGTTTCTGATGTTTCTAATGTCAAAACCACTTGTCAAAACAAATATGAGATGCGCCAGTGAGTGCTGTGTCTGTGAAGTCGTGGGTTGGTAAGCCTTTGTTGTCGGTTGTTATTTTTTGTTTGTAATGAATTCCCACAACTTCTCTCACTAGACTCCGTGATAAGTCGCTTGAAGCACTTGTGTTCCGGACATTCGACGACAGTGGAATAACAAAATGGACTACTTAAATACATACATTTAACATCCTGATACAGATTAAATATCGTCATATAAATATTTGTCTTGAGTGGGGATCGAATTCTTGGCGCACAAGATATGATCACTACCACTTGAGTATTTAAGTATTGTATTTGTGATTCCCCTTGTCTTATGTCCGTAACACAAGTGCTTTAAGTAACTTATTTCTTAGCTATAGATGTTGAGTGAATATTCAACATTGTATTGTTATGTTTTTATATCATATCTTCTAATATCAATTTTATATTACTGAATGAATGTGTATCTAAAACAAGAAATGTCTCTCGATATCTATGACTAGCCTCTACAACTGAATACTTTTTAGTAAGGAAAACGTTAACCTGGTCCCAGGCGGGGTTCGAACCTGCATACTATCCAGTGTGGCACTACTAAATGAAAGTATTACATTTTATCGCTCATAGCATATAGTAGATAGCACTAGCTCTAAGTTGAAAGAAAACAAACAAATGAAATTTTGTACATGTAGAAAGGATGGATGAAAGTCGAATGAAATATATAGAATGGAAGGGAATGTATAGATTACGGTATGGTATAGGAAGACCTAGGCGAACATAGCTGAAACAGGTAGATGAGGTAATTAAGAAGGAATAGGTCAGAAGTATCAAGAATAAACGAGCGTGTATGAGAGGACTAATGCGAGTAAGGGAAGCGAGAGAGGTATGCCGAGATCGTGACAAGTGTAGATCCACAGTTTCTACCTACCCCGATACTACACAGGCGTGATGTATGTATATATGAGTAAGTTCGAGCCTAATTGAAACTAGAATTGTATTTCAAAAAATAACAGTTTAGAATTACTTATAGAAAAGTTTCAATTTGCTAATTGATACTTTATAATTATTTAAATGTTTGCAAGAATTCCTGTTTGCCATGTTGTTAGTGCCGTGAGAGGTGCAGGTGTCGTAAGAGGCGACTAAGGTATCAGAACCGACAGATCGCGGTATATCCATCCGAAACAGTGCAACTCAAATGCACAGAGCGGGGGTAAGCAGCAGCATATTCGTCGCAATAGCTGCGCTGTGCGATTGCCAACACGCTTGTCCAGCGCGGTAATTCTGGACAAAAAACCTTTCTTGGAGAGGCTTATGTCCAGCAGTGGACGTCCAATGGCTGGTATGATGATGTTGTTAACGAATGATGCAATTCGTGACAAATCACAAACCTCACTCGGCAAGTAAAAAGCGTGTCCAACTGGACTGATTTATAACGGTTTCTATTGAATTAGCGATATTCTGTGAGCATGGTTGAAAAATACCGAAAATGAAATCTGGGCCTGTATCTGTACATATGTATCCATTTGAGCAAATGTGCAGAGATACTGTTCAAGTGATAAGTCAGGAAGATAAAAATAAGGCACTATACCTTTATCATTAATTTGATCAAAAAATGATTCTACTATGACCTAAAAAAAAACTTTGGGTAGATTTTTCAGACATGTTGAAGTTAAAAACATGTAAAACTGCAAGTCTTACTGGTACAATCGAAAATGGCGTATTTTTTCCTCTTACATATAAATGGTAAAATTTCATTTAAAAATCGGTTTCACGGTACACTTCCGGTGTACAGATTAATATAAGTATGGGTGAGCTGTAATATATATATATATATTTTAGTGTTTCGAAATATTTACGAACATCAACAATCTTACTAACTTTAGCGTTTATAAAATAAGCAGTTACAAAAATAGATCATCGTGATAATCATATTACCCGTAGGATGCCCACTGATGGACACATGCTTTCCTTAGTAATCCTAATCATTGAAGGGTTTTGCATATACTGTCACGCTGGGCAGGTATAGTAGCAATTACAGAAGTAATAATAATAATAACAATAAATTCCCACATTATCTCATACATTGACCTGACTCCGTAGTAAGTCGCTCAAAGCAGTAGTGCTACGGAAGCTAGACAACAGATGAATCACAAATATACTACGAAAATACATATACTTAACACCCAGACTCAGAACAAACACAAATATCATCATATAAATATTTGCTCTGGGTGGGAATCGGAGCTACGACCCTCGGCGCACAAGATACGATCACTACCATTAGTTTCGAAAAAGACTAGTTTCGATGAATCAGTAGGTCTTAAGTCTTAATAACCGTTGTTGGACATGTCCAAGATATTTCTTCAAAAACCGGTGCATGCTGACCAGTTTTGATCAAACACGTATCTATCGTGTTATAATATGCGGATTGTATGAAATAACAACTCGATGTATTCACATTTAAATTGGTTACCTCGAACTGGGACGTGTATGTATATTTTGCGTCGTTGGGTCACCTGATCAAACTAATGAATGACGCTCTTCTACACAAGGCAACGTTTGTCCAGCTGCAGCTTAATCATGTATTGTTGTATGTAGACGTCCTGTTGTGTGCGATAATTATAAATTACATCTTTTCATCGGTTACGAAGGATTATAAGTAACGTCAATGCATGTTATTGCAATAAAAGAATTTCTTGTTCTTTATTCTCTGATTGAAAAACAATGTGTTAAAATGAGGTAGTGAGGTTTAGTTTGATGAATTTAATTGACAGCCCCAATGTCTTAGATGGCAGTGACTCTGTATTGTGAGTTCGATCCCCACCCAGGATAAATATTTATAAGATATTTATCTTTGTTCTGCGTTTGGGTGTTAAATATATGTATTTAAATAGTATATTTGTGATTCTTCTGATGTCAATGTATAGCGATATTGTAGGAGTTATTTATAATTTAATCTATGAGCTATAGAAAGAGCAATGCTCGAAGCGTCTTGTTCCTCTTTGATCTTCCGTCTTGTTTCCTGATCTAATCAGGAATGAGGCAGTGGGCCTTGGTACGCAGAACTGATGACCGGTAGATTCGTAAGGTTCTGGAATGGAGACCAAGTACATAGGCGCTGTAATGGAACCGCAAGATGGACAGACGATCTGACTAAAACCGCAGGAACTTGCTGGTCAGCGGACGCATACAATTGGTCCTATTGGAGATTACTTGGGGAGGCCTATGTCCAGCAGTGGATGTCTTCTGGCTAATATGATGATGATGAAGTTTAATCTAGTTTTTTTTATTGATATAAAATTTCAATGGACTGGTAGACTATACAATGGTTGTTTGCATTTGGTATCTGACTGTAACCAATTGATGTCACCAAACACCAGTGTTCGCATGGTGTGTTCCGGTTTGAAAGGTGTCGTTTTTGTTACACTGAGTTGACAAACAATCATGCGGTCCTCAGTCCTCGCAGTGATAGTAAGCATCGCAGATATCACTAACGCGTTGCCAGCGTGTGACTTGAAGCTATTAATTATGTCACATTACCCTGTAATTTCACTGCTTCTCCTCACCCTATGCGTCAGCTATTAAATGCAGTCGACCTTTGTAAGCACTAGTAAATTTTTAATACAATTAAATTAAAAAAAAATCAGAATCAAGTCATATATATACACATATTTTAGTCGCATATATGTTATTTATTTTAACAAACATCTTTGGTATTAATTCCACTTATATCAAAAGAAATCAAAATATAATTGAGAACATAAACGACTCAAATTAGAGACGGTATACGGTTTAATTAAGGTCTTAGACAACAAAAAACGGAGTTCCGCGCCGGAAGGAACGGTTTCCGCAGCCATTTTGTGCATTTCCCATCTATTGTCTTATGATATTGCCATTGCTAATATACGACTGCTGCGTCACTTTTTAACTAATAACATCGAGCTGAAACGAAAGTTTATTGTTGGCTGACTATTCAAATTTCTTTTCACGTTTCTTTTATTTTTACGGATTGATATGCTCGGATTGAGAAACTCCTGTTTGCCTATGAGAACCTAGTAACTCACACACACGTAGCCGTGGACTTGAAAGTTCAGACTTCTATTTTCATTTAATTGCAGAAGGTAGTATTATGATAACATTACTTTGTAAAGTTTCACTCGACTAGCAAACAGGTCTTGCCATCAGTACGCGATTTGTTGTAGGTTCGATTCCAAACTTGCTTATGAATTAATCACTTTTAATAACAAATTTATTACATGTTAGTTAAGAGCCTTATTAAGTAAAGGTTTAGGTGAAATTAATTTGCGACAAATCATTTACATTTTTTTTTTATTAAAAGACCTTATTAAAAACTAATTATAAATATATGAAAATGATTTTTTTGAAATACACCTCAAATAAAATTAATTTTATTAACAATATAATATCCCGCTATTTTCTATTCCTATTCCTTATATTTATCAATTTTCATATAACACAAACAAATACACATACTTATCAATACAATACATTCGTATACATAATGCAGAATATGAGCCTTTGTTTTCAATGGCACTTAAAATATTTAGACTATGAAAAAAACACGAAGAGCGGCAACCTCTCGGAACTTTCACTAATTTAATACTCAAACCGACTTAACATTCCGACATTATATGTCTCGTCAGAAGAACAATGCTTAATCCGCAGTAAAGAATCCCTACTTAATATTATAAATGCGAAAGTAACTCTGTCTGTCTGTCTGTCTGTCTGTCTGTTACGCTTTCCCGGTTAAACCTCTCAACCGATTTTGATGAAATCTGGCATAGACAATCTTTAGACCTTAAGAAAGGACATAGGCTATTTTTGAACTCGAAATAAGGGTTGTAAGGGGTTGCAAGGGAGGATGAAAAGTTGTTTGCATGGATCGCTATTTTTAGAGCTAGAAACTTAAAACTTATTTTTCAGGCCATTGATTCGATATAAATAAACGTGACATTCAAAGTTTATATAATTTGAAGTAAATAGGTATGGTACCCAAAAAACTATTCCACGCGGACGAAGTCGCGGGCACAGCTAGTAGACAATAAATAGAACTGTGTTAGTGGTGGCAGTTTGACTTTAATTGTGGTGGGTTAGTTCCATGGTATATGTGATTGCTGCAATGGTATGTCTCCGACCATTTTTTAAATGGTTCTGTCATCATTTGGATTTGTTAGTTAATCTTTCTATAAACATAATTTTAACTGGAACGATAGCGGAAATGATGACCCTATCCAGGTTCGATTTCCACCTGGGCCAATAACTTATAAGGTGAATATTTGTGTTTGCGTTGTATATAAAATACACACATGCCCAGCGCGGCAATTACGGGCAAAATTCCTCTTTCATAGGGAAGCCTATGTCTGTATGACTTCTGATGGCTGGTATGATGATATAAAACTAAAAGATTGATTTAACCGAAGCGAACCATACAGAAAGGTACATCGCTAAAACAATACAATATAATGAAACTATTGGTCAACTATAACTTTTTTTTCATCATAATTGCAGCAACATCTCTTTCTGTCTCTCTCTTTTCATTGTTATTAACTTAAAAATATTTTTTATTTCTTCTTAAAATCTTTCTTATTACTCTACAAGTTTTTACTAGTGATCGCGTGATGCTAATTGGTTTGCTGTTGCATTGTTCGATGTTTTTTTTAATTACTGATTTTTCTATAATTCAAAATCTGCTAACTGCCAACGGCCTTCTAAACGACAGACGGTCATCGCATCCTATAAACGATGGCAATACTGCAAGAACTTTAGCCTTGAATATTGTGCTATTACTCTGCAACTTCACTGATTTATTATATATTATATAAATAATATCACATATATATTCCATTGATGGCAGCCTGAATTCGCAGATCCTGTTTCAGGCGATCCCAGTGATCCTGTTTTAGGCGTCAAAGGTCATGGTTTCGATCCCCACCCAGGACAAATATTTAAATCATATCTGTTTTGTGTCTGGATAATGAGTATATGTTTTCAAGTATTATATTTGTGATTTCTCTGTAGGTGATGCTTTAAGCTGACTGATCATAAAGTCTAGTCAATGTAGGAGACTTCTAAATTTATTTAATATTTATGACTAGGTATTGGAAAAGATACTTTAATCTATTATGAGTTCCTCCCGTTTTCATCAGATTTCGTCGATTAAATATAACTTATGTAACTTGCTGATATTGTAACTTTCCCATTAATTAACGTCATGATTAACTTTTTAAAATAGTTTTAGTAGTTTTTATTCGCTTCACACGTACACAAACAAATCTTAATAATTCACCCAACAACTCAGGCATTGACCTGTTTCTATGATAAGTCGCTTAAAGCTCTTCTGTTATGGATATCAGCCAACAGAGGAATCACAAGATACATATCATATCACTGCCAAATGCGCCACATGGCTCGTCAAAATCTTACTTGAATAGTTCCATAGGGATCTCCATGTTTTTAAAAATATTATATAGCCTAGGTACTCGGTAAAAAACAAACAAGAAATCAAATGTTACGTCTTTATAATAGTCGTTTAGACTTATCGTAACTTATCTAAATTACATAACTCTACTTTCATTGTCAAGTCATCAAACACATCTAGACAAGTCTGAAATTATATAAAACCATTCACAGTCAGCTGATGTCATCCCTTTCTTCCCTCAGGAGTTGGAGCAAGAGAAACATCTGCTTCGTCGACGACTGGACACAGAACAGGGGGAGTATGAAGCCCGGCTTCTGGAACTGCAGAATGACATCAGGGAGCTCACCACCAAGATTGACTCACGGGACACATCTGTTAAGCAGGTAAGAGATTCTGAGTGAAAGGGAAGCTGGGGACATCCATTAATTACGTGAGGCGATTTTGGAGTGTTTTACCTTACCCTCCCATTGGTAAAATGCTGTGAGAGTTCGTTCTTTCATCGTTTTCTGTGTAGATAATATATTTCGAAGGACCAGTTGGAGTTTTGGGCCTCTGTCTTATCCTTCAAAAGGCGTAGCTTCGATCCCTACTGAGATCACACATTTAAATGATGAATTTTTGTATTTGTTTTGTGTCTGGGTGTGATTTTGTTTGTTATTATTAATTATATGCGAGTGAGGTATGATCTGATACATGAGGTAGATAGACCTCATACAACTGTCGTCTGCATTGGTACCTCATCTCTCCTATTTGTAGTCCCAATGCACGCATTGTTTTGTTCTGGGTATTGGTAAAGGGTGAAAGAGGCAAGGACATTACTGGAAAATGAGACAATATCTTCATGTCATAAGGTTGGCGACACATTTATGATATCCTTGTGATATTACAGAGATACTATATATAGTCTGCAGTGACGCTTACTATCACGCGGACTGTATACTTGTTTCGTCAGTCTGGTGTAATAAAAAAAATATATAATATATACGAAAAACTGATTTTCTTTGGGAGAGGTCAAGTGAAATATATCCTTCAAAGTAGCTTTAAAGTATAATGAATGAGTTATTGTCATTCAGACTATAGAAACAAAGAAGCGTCATAATGGAAATTTACTATCAAATTAAGTAGTTGCGTGCAATCAACACGTTTGTTAAGTGAGATTGTTATCAACGCATCGAGATGCTCATTAATTGGTTGGCGATTCGTAGCGGAAGAAATGATATATTACTATGTTCTCTCTTGATTTATATGGAAACTAAGGTTCTGTTTATGACAGCGGATATGAATGATTGTGCCAATATCATATTTTCTGGATATGTGTGACCTTCAATCTTAATGTAAAAATAGGAAAAATATATTTGTGTTTCCTTTAAAAAAAACTAATAACTAATATCAGAAATAAAAGGTTATATGGTAAAAAAGAGTTGAAGAAACATGAAAAATATGAATTTAAACTTTAAAATTTACTTATAATTATTTAATAAAACAAGTATTCATTATTATTATGCAAACTAATATTTTGACAACGGTAGTGTGAAGGTGAGAACATATCACTATTTCACTCGCACGCACATCAATCAAATGACGGTGACGTCACTGTTTATATTGTCCATCCTTTTCTTGATAATTATTCTTCTGTTACGTTAAACAAAGCTTGAGACTTTGACATTTTTGAGTGACTTATATATCGAATATTCTTACGGTTAGAGATTGTTGGCAACAAACCTATTATATATATATATATATATGAGTCATTCGTTCTAACAGTGCATTCTGCATGCACAGCACACCCCAAACAATTTACCAGATACAAGAAATCTGTATTCCGCAGTGAACTGACCTTGACTCAGTTTGCTCAATGTTAATTGCATCTCAGAGCTGAGTTTCGACTCAGCTGTCGACTCAGTTTTTGTGCTAATTTAAGGTCACGGCTGTCATTGTAATGATTGTTTCACTGGGAACTGGTCAAATGAGGTTTAATCACATATATTTTGTACCGGAACTGAGATAGGCTTTTGTATGAGGACACGCTCGTTGGGTTTACCGGAATAGATCGTCAACGATATTGCATTTATTACTATGATAAAACAACTGTCCACTGTTGCGTCTGTCTGTATGATTTTTGTATGGCTTTTAACAATAGCCGCCGTGATTAGGAAGCTTTATCAACATTATCATGGTACAGGCCTAAATCCAGCAGAACGGCCTTTGCTGAATGTAGGCCTGTAGGCATCCCCAACAGTGCAAAAGGGGAATTTGTCTATAATTGTCGCCTTGTTATTCTGCCATTTGATAGTTCCGGTACCTCAGTCGCCTCTTACTATGCCTGATGCAACAGGATACAGAATTCATGTTTAGCGAAAATTAGCTAAAAAAAGAGATTATTGTTTTGAGAATTATCTTGACTTCTAGGAAGCTGTGCTCCAGACTAAGCAAGCAGATTATTATTTAAAAAAAACTGGACGATCTGGTATCTAACTATTTCTGATATCACTTCCCGTCGTTTAACAATTATCGTCGCTTCGTAGTTTAGTAGTTTTTCAATATTATATTATACAAGAAAGGTAGTTAAGCCAATTATTTTCATATAACTGAATCCGAGATACGTCCCTTAAAACATGTGTGCTACGGACATTAGATATCAGAGAAATCACAAATTTAATACAGAAATACACATTTTACATCTTAGATATGGGACAAACAATCGCTGTGAGGTACCGGAAAAGTAGAATAGTACCTCCCCCAGCGCCAAGTGTTGTAAAAAGCGACTGAGATACCAGAACCGACAGATGGCGTTCAAGTGCATCTCAAATGCACAGAGAAGGGATGGGCTGCGTTTTGCGATTGTCAACACGCTAGCCCAGCGATGTAGTTATGGTCAACATTCCTCCTTTTATTGGTGATGCTTATACAAGCAATGGACTTCCTATTGCTGGTATGATGACAGTTGATGATGATGAGAATTTTTTGACCTGCGTGTAGATTGAACCGACAGTCCTAGGGGCACAAGATAGGAACATATACACCTTCGAGCCCTTCTCGAACCTTCTCGAACACAAAGCAGTCTTGCTGAGATATTTACTTAAAAAGGGGCTATTAACACATCCTAAAGATGTTATTTATCAATACCAACCTTAATCCCAGCTACCTTTTGTCTTATTACCGTGTAGTAGATGTTATTTGTAGGTATTTATATTTGCGTACTGTATTCGTATTTGTTCGCTCGCTTATGTAGTGACTTGCTAAATCCAATACCGTATTTAACCTATGACAAAGAAATTTCTGCGAATTCGAATCCCCCTGATTATAATTCTACGGAGTAGTTACTCAAATCGAATAGGTACCGTTGGTACGCATTATACATTATACGACTTGAACGTGGGGTACTGCCCGAGTCGATTAATACCTCCCCCTGTACCAGGTGCCGTCAGAGGCAACTGAGGTGCCAATGAATGGTGATGGAACACCTAAATCTAATGCGACATTGTGAGAAGATGCAGTTCGGCCAATAATTGGCAAAATACCACCTTTCTTGGATAGACCTATGACTAGACATAGACGTTTAACGACAGCCTTGACGATGATGATTTAATTTGATACCCATATCGACGGTCTGAAGAGAAAGTAGACTGCCCAGTTTAATTTCAATACCGGGGGGATGAAGGAGTTTCCAGGCTTGACGTCTGGCCTACACATCTTGGGGCTTTTGAGATGCGGGTAGGTATAGAGATGTTTGTGATTGAACACGTCCTACCTTCAGGAGGATTGGCATCAGAATAATCCAGCAGTAGATTCATGACCTCGAATGTACCTAATTCTAGATTACTCAGATGTCAATTCCAGTGCAGGAGGGAAGGGCAAGGCCGTTCATTTATGGACGACTCTATACGGCTTTGGGGGAATAATCAGTTGCTCCCCCAAAGCAGCCCCGCTTTACGAAGTGTTTATAATTGTGGGCGATGTTGACTGAGGAAGGCATTAATAAAAGTGGATGCTATGGAGGGGGGGGGGGCAATAGGTTCATACAAAAAAAATCATCATTGTCTTTACTGTACAAATGCTTGCGTTGATATCTTCAGACTTAATGAAAACGTATTTAATTGAACATGCACCCAATAAAATTAATGCATTAGATCAAGTATACAATTTATTAGTTGAACTATCTGTATAAAGAATTTGTGGTAATGGCGTATATAACACAAGGTCACCAGTTATGACGCAATAGTTAAAAATTGTAAGGGGCGGTTGCGTGCTGGAAACCTCTCAGGGCCGATTGGGCTATTAGCACCGCGCCTTGTTTGTTGTGCCCAGCCTGGAAATAAGGGGGTTCCCACGCACGTATACACTCCAGAGGTACCTACTTTTTCGCTAGCATCACTTCTTAAAATGCCTACCTCAACCTCTTCCATTACCACTACTGAATTAAGGGCACTATACACACGTTGCTTTGGCATCGTCGCTTATTAATAAACGTTGCCAACTTCTTTGGCAGCGATGGATTCGACATATGACGTCCAACAATAGATTAAAGCTCACTAGCTCAGGATAGAGGTAGGGTAGGCTCCCATGTAGATTTTTTTAGGTACGAAAGGAACATGCATGGTTACTGTCTTTCTCATCAAATTAAGTGTCCACTTTGAAGGATAGGTGGAGCTATTGAATTATTTGATACCCGAACCAGGCCTCCAGTCAGGTCGTCTGGCCACCTTGTAGGACGTCTTACGCTGTGTTAGCCCTGTATGGTCTCTATTCCAGATCTTCATGACACAATCGGCTATCAGTTCCATGTGCAATGCCCATTGCTATTGAATTAAAAAGCCGTGAAGTACCCGCAGAATAGAATAGCACCTCTCCCTGAACCAGGTGTCGAAAGACGCGACTAAGGTCCAAGAACCGACAGATGGCGGTATATCCATCCACAACAGTTAAGCTCAAAAGAACAGGTCAAGGATGGTCAGCAGCATCCTCGTCGCATTTGCATGAATGCAAACGCAGATCGCAGCTTTTGCAACGAGGATGCCACTGCCCATCTCTGCAATGTGCATTTAAGCTACACTGTATCGGATGGATATACCGCCACCTGTCGGTTCCGGTATATTAGTCGCATCTTGCGACACCTGGTTCAGGGGATGATACTATTCTTCTCCGTCGGTACCTATCCGAAAAAGCACAGCTTAAATACTACAAGGTTAGGATGGGCAGCAGTATCCTCGTCGCGAAGTTGCGCTCTGCGATTGCCACCACGCCTGACCAACAATGGACTTGATGGCTGATATGATGATGATGATGAAACATCATCTTAAATATAATTCAGCATTTACTGTGCATTAAACCACTCAAAGTAATTTTGTGAACTATTAATCAAAAACAAATTTAAATATCCAACGTAGAACGGTTCCAAGCATAATGTACATCAAAACAGTAAGGCCGCTAGTAAGGTCGCTCGTTGGACGGACGCTTGTATACCGCAGCATTGACTGGTGGGCCGGCTTCCTCTGGTGCCGCTAACGACTGCGGTTCCCGGCCAGTGACAATTGTTGTCGGCAATGACAACGGTTGCGACTTTAATGACATTATATTTTGAATAAAAAAAATGAAAAAAATATTGGCGATAGCAAACATCTATAACATACATGTCTTGACGTTCTCTGATGGGCTTAGGCATCGACTCGACGTTTAAGGATATATTGCACTTATACTAGCTTTTTGAATTTGAGCTACGCCTGATGGTGATACACGTTCTCACTTTCTTCTTCTTCTTAGGTTTTGTATTTTTGTCGCGTTTTAATATTATTGTTGCTTTTTAACAGTAAGAGTAGAGTAAATGTTGATATTGAATCATTGAATGAAAAAGCAACATTATTTCTGTAAGAATTTCTCTAAATGTCAAGAAATCTCGGTAACATATCACCAATATTGTATACTGATTGCTTAAATTACTAATCTTCTTATAGGAGTGCAAAATGTAAAAAAATATCCCATAGCAATTTTTACATATGTTGTATGTATAGTATACAGTGTTATGGATGATTTTTCCAAGATATTGTAGTAAAGCAATAATCAATAAATAAGTTTGTATTGGTGTTTGCCTTTGTGTAGTCCGTAAAAATGAAGCCTTGTCCAGGTATTCATTACAAACATACAAAAAATATTATTTACATATATTTCTAAATTTGACTCTACAATAACGATTGTCGGTTGATTCGTGATGTACGTCCTCTACCCCATCCTCTTCGTTTAAATTGAGGATGCTCTCACCTGTTGTATTTTCGTCAGACACCCAGTTAATTGGCCAGCGGTGGTCACCCACCCGTCACCAAGCGACGGAAGCCTCGCAAATTGCCAGATTCACATCGCATAGTCCAAATTGATAATGAAACGAATTCTAATGATTATATTTCAAATTATGTTAGTTTTTTTACTGTCAACATAAGAATGTGTATCGGTCAAATGACTTAAACATATCGGAATTAGGATTTAGGCAAAACAAAGAAAGACTTATACCTCTTCATTGTAACTCGCATTTGTCTTTAAAAACATCCCATCAACAGTCTTCAGTATCATCCATGATGCAATAATTCATAGCAATTAAGGTACTTACAGCATCCGAATTTACAACAACATTAGGTTAGTCGCAAAAAGTGCTTAACGAAATAAGGGCATAACATCAAATGCTAGAACTTCTCAATCCATACTAATAAGATAGGTATTACCCAAACTCTTGTATTCATTCCATCACAATTAACCTCATTTACATAACGCGCCTAGATTACCAAAGGTTATCCATTCATGGCTCAAATGCCCTCTGTTCATCTCTTATGGCAACAATACGTGTTGCAAGCCTTCCATTGGGCCCGTCACGGCTACTGGCGTCCTTCTCAAAACACTTGGATTAGACTCTTTCGTAAATGATACCGATGAGATTATCAACTTTAAAACTGGGGATAAAGACACAAGTTTCTTTGATGACTTCCGCAGTATCGTTACACTTGTTAACACGATTAACCACGCTTGTTGTTTGTATCACAAAGTTGCAAAGTGTATCCACTCTATGATCGACATAGCGAACTTATTAACATTTATTTGACCTAAATATAATGCATGCTTTCCTCGAGGGAGTTTAAGACACACAGTATGTCACGTACATCAGGTGTTAATTTGCAATCCATCATGGAATGCGGTAGTTTATATAAATTTGACGTTGTTTTCTAAGGATAAGCAGAATTTAAATTAAAAAAAACTTGTAAACATCAGCATTAACATTCGTTTTGTAAGGGAATAATGCACTGGATTGGGATATTTAAGATGTATTGCCAGTTCAATCACTCTCGAGAACTTAATTGACGTCGCTGTCTGCACTTTGCTGTGTTTATTTCAGTTTGACAATATCTCCCATCAAGATAAACTAAGTGATTTGAAGAGATGTTTAGCA
Organism: Heortia vitessoides; assembly: GCA_020976665.1. Classification (NCBI taxonomy): domain Eukaryota; kingdom Metazoa; phylum Arthropoda; class Insecta; order Lepidoptera; family Crambidae; genus Heortia; species Heortia vitessoides. The sequence goes on from JACJUM010002809.1 coordinate 2,612,570, forward strand.
GTGCATGAGATTCTGCACAGTGAATGCACGTAGCGACTGCTCCGATTCCGCGTAAGTTCATAAGATATCAGAGTAGTCATGCATTAGGTTAGTACTAAAAAACAAATAGAGGGGAAGAAGGGGCGCGCACGGATATTTTTTTCTATTATAATGCATTACTGAATCTGTCGCCATAGTTTGTCCTTTATACATAACTAATTGTCAGTGTAATAGTGCGTGTGTGGCGGGCTAAATAACAACCCATCTTAATTTATTTATATGCCATATATTAAAACATGATATTATCGTATCAGCCGTTGGAAGTCCACTGCCCCAAGAAAGGGGGATTAATGCCCGTAATTGCCGCGCTGGTCAGGCGTGGTGGCAATCGAGTACAGCTTTCGCAACGCGGATGCTGCTGCCCATACCTGCCCTATTTAACTATGCCTTATCGAATAGATATACCGCCATTTATCGGTTCTAGTACCTTAGTCGCGTCTTACGACACCTGGTATAGGGGACTAATCTGCTTTGTCGGTACCCCACGGCATTATGATATATATTTAAATAAAACTCAGATAGTTACTTTTAAATCACTGTATATGACTATAGTTATCGAAATCAATACGAGTGAGTCATCGGCAACTGGATGGAAAATTCAAATAATTAAATTATACATGTACTGCTCTAAATAGTCAGTAAAATGGGTATAATTATGAAGATGCATTTAATAAATTCATAGCCCAGTTATATGAGAGATTAACCGGTTATTGCAGGTCGGTCATACTTAAAAATGATAATATGCATAAAACATTAATTCGCTTCCGTCCGTAGGTCTGTAATTCCTATTACGAGAATCGTGCATATTTTCAAATTACTGTTTGTAATGCCTATGACCTCTAAGATTGATGTGTAATGATTTAAATAAGATCAGATTGATCAACAAGACATGTATTTGATTCGGAGTAGGACATGAAAAATATATAATTCGCACTCCTAGGAAGTTTTCTGGAAACAACTCAAAATTGTAATTTTATGTGGACCTTTCGAAATTGACAGAAATGATGGTAGCGTTCTTTCGCAAGGTTGCAAGAAAGCATTTCGGAACATTTCTGTTGAAATGTTTCTGGAGTTCGAGTTTAGTTTAAACTTCTCATTTAATGATGATGTTTTTATAATTGTGTAGAATATATTACTTTGAGTTAACGCAGTCTTAATTATGTGTAAAATATTATCCCATAGCAATTTTTATATATGCTTTATTTACAGTCCATCCGGGTAACATGAACTACCCGGATAACGTTGATATGTCATTTTTATAGAATAAATTTATTAATCTCTAAAATATCGGTTCAAACTCACCATGAAAACAGTTTTTGCAATTGATTAAAACCTTAATCTCAACTGAATTCGTTTTTTAGTCCAGTAGTCGAATAAGGATAATTCAAAGTTACCCTAATAGTTAAATTTTGCCCAAATTCACTGTACGCTGTACAGATAATTTTTTCAAGATGCTGAAATAAAACTATATTGTGTCTACAATGTGTCTTTAGAGACAGAAAGAGGAACGTTAAAGCTGTTTGAAAAAATAAAGCAGATAGAAGAAATCACACTTTCGGTAGTTATATAAAATAAAAGGAATAATGATAGTTAATGAAATGATTGGTAAATATAATGCTAGAGGAAAATATGTTGAAATCATTAATAAGTCTGGTATGGTCTTTTCAACTTCTAGTTTATAAAGAAATTAATTGATGTAGATACATATGAAGTGCAAACAGCAAATTTTGCAGACATTTCTTGGATACAATACTGGCATTCAAAAGGCTTTGTTTGTTTTTTATTATCGACACGAACTATAGCATTGATAACAAGACAAAGTAAAGACATACGTCAACCTTGTCAATAGCCTTTGTGTAATCCGTAAATGTGAAGTTTCCAAAATTTGTTTGAAATTTGATACTGTTGTATTGCCCGATTATTTATTATATTCAAAAAGTTTAAAAATAATTGTTTTTTTGAACTATTGTATAACTTATGTACTAATACGTGAAAATTATAAAAATTCGTAACTCTGAATCTCTTTTTACTCCATTCAAAGTTGTATTGTTCGCAATAAGGCAGCCTATTGTTTGGTAAAATTTTTTACATTTCCCGTATTTGTAATTCTGTCTGGTATAAAACAATACAGTATATATTTGTATTATTTTAGTATAACATAATATAATAATAATAACGTTATTCAACAACAAAAGGAAACTTAAACTAAAATAAATTTTGATACTTAGGTACCTAAACTAGGTCTAGCCTGTTCTTATAGGCACCTATGATATATGATGTGCGGTAACTACTTCATGTTTTGCAGCTTAACTGACGAATCTGTTTTCTTCCAAACCTATAATCTAGGCTACTTTTTATTATAAAATAATTGGTTTGTGGAATTATATGAAGTCCACAAACTACTACCGTAATGAAGTACACATAGCTAATCTTAGTAAATCATTGTCACCAGAGAGATGAGGAGAAAGCCAGCCTGATAGCAGAGCTGACGGCTCAGAACTCAAGGCTGACGGCGCAGCTCAAGGAATCCTCGGCCACAGAAGCACAGCTCATGGCACAGCTGGAAGGGTTAAAGGATCAGTGTTCAATGAGGAAGACCAGTCTCCAGGTGAGTTGGAGTGAAAGCAGGTGGAAAGTGATTTCGAAAATTGTCTTTCATCTAGGTAGTAACTGTTGGTTGTCTCCATTCGAACAGTTTTTAATTACTTTGATGTTAAATAACTAAATATCAAAGCTTCATAATTCCTAATCTTTTTAATTTTGCTTATATAGAATCAAAATTCTAATTATAGTTCAAAAATATTGCCAGCTACTAAATATCACACATACAAATGGTTGATAAGTATTTAGCCTTAGTAAAATCAATAATCGACCGCCCATGTTGTAGGCACAATTGGGGTCAACGTGGGCAGGGTTAATCGACTTCTCGCCAAGGTCAAACGGTTCTATGCATGACACCATTGATCCGAATAATATTCTACCTTTATGGAATAAATGAAATTAGTTTAAATTTTTGTCATAAACATAACAAGGATCTAATTAATAGTTATGGTGAACGAACACTATTAAATTGTAATGAATTCAGTAAGTGGCGTACATTATACCAGCGTTTATTATGAGACCTCGTTTTATTCATCTCTCATGATCTTAACGAGCACCTTAGCCTCAAAGCTTGCCTGGAAGAGATCATTCTTAGCGATCATTTATCTATTTTTTTTTGTTGTATTTCTTTTGTATGCTGCGAACTTGTGAGCAATAAAGTGTGTATATAATTAAATTAAATACGCCTTCGCGTTTCCGAAAATTGAACGATCAACTAACCTTACATTCCTTACAGGACCACGTCCAGAGTCTAGAGTCCCTCAAAGCAGAACTAGCGCTGGTGAGCGACAAACGAGCAGACCTTGAGCGGCGACTGACGGGCTCGCTTCACGACAAGGAGAGCTTGAGGCAACAACTGGACGAGGCAACTGACAGGATCGTGGCCTTGGAGAGGCAGTTGAAGGAACAGGTAACTGTTAACAACCATTGATGGCCAAAATACCAAAGGCAAACCAACCAACCACTCAAGACGAGAGCCGTGACTTAGTGGCACACACGTTTCTTTTTGGACAATAAAGAGGGCGGATTATCAGCCTTTTAGAAGAGAATAGACTATGTTATAGGAGGTCCTTAAGTCTTTAACCGTCTGAAAATACCGTCCTACTGAGTTTGTTCCTTAGATCAGTGGTCCGATGAAAAAAGGTTAACCAAGCATAAAGGTCGCCTGTTATTGAGCGTCGTAGATTGAAATGTTACGTACCGTTACGTTCTTAAAATTTTCTAAAAATCAGCAAATTTATTCATTCTTCCAAAAATTATTTAAAATAACTCTTTTATACTGATCACTATGGATCTATTTCCTAGGAACACCTGTACCAGAACACACTCAAGGAGCTGGAACGGCTGCAGCGGTCCCATGACACGCTCGCAGAGAGGATCGGAGCGCCTGACCCGGTCGACCCCAACGACTCGGTCAGGTCGCTTCACGCGGAGATGGAGTCGGAGCCAGAAGACCAGGACGACGGCTGGCTGAGGAACGAAGCTGTGCAAGTCTATAAGCAGCTGAGGGCGCTGGCACTGCAACTTAATACAGGACATGATGATGATTCAGGTATGTTGAGAAATATTTTCCAGATATTTCCACAGTCCAGGTGGCGCACTCGGCAGGGGTTCTTCTTTCTTACCTAAAGTTGGATCGGAAAAGAAATGTATTTAATGAAAAGCAAATAGAGATCCATTGTCTCTGCCTACCCCGATGGCACACAGGCGTGATGTTTATATACCTTTGTTATCTGATATCCATAACACTATTATCATCTGAGATGTTGCTTAAATTGAATGTTTTATTAAACACTGGCTTGTTCCCATATCATCGGTAGGTCGTGGCTGTAGATGATATGGAAGCGCAATGGCTTATCTAAGCATGAGCGACGCAATCCACCACACTCGCCTCTCAACAGTAAGAAAATGGCTTTGGAAAAGACTAAACGCATTCTTAATAACACAATTAGAAAGACCTGCTAGAAACAAGACGTTGTACTATACCCACTAAACTATCAAAGATCCCATCAAAGATATTAAAGTAAAGGTTCCTGCTGGTACAACTAAGTCCCTATCAACTTAAGCTATATATAGACCTCAAACGAGTGGCGGCGCGCTAGTGATATTTTTGCTATTAGACTATGATCGCTGTGACACTGATGATCACGCGGACCGTATGCTGCCAAATTAGTGATACCAATGAATAGGGTTGAAAGAGATACTATTTTGGTTTTATTAATTCATAGGGGTATACGGGGGTGGGAGGGGGGGGGGTGACACACCCTAGGATAGTCTTGTGCTCACCCCAAGATCTTAGGTTACCGACTCGATAGGTTGTACCTTGTGACGACTGCGAAAGTGAGTCGTCACTTCAGTCATACCATTTCAGGCCAGGCCCCTCTCCAGAAAATAAGCCTCAATACGCCATTGGCTCCACTTACTGTAATGTGAATGACATCATCATATCACTTGTAGAAAGTTCTTTGTTGGCCATCGGATACTGAACTGTTTCGGACGGGTATACCGCCATCTGTCGGTTCCGGTACCTCAGTCGCCTTTTAAAACACTTAGCACAGATGTTAGTATTCTACTCCGCCATTACCCCATGGTTTAGAGAAAACATAATTTTTGTAAATGGCCAAGGTTTTGAAAGTTGTTATTACAAGCTTAATTTGCAATGATCATGCTATTTAGGTGAGTGCGGAGAAGTGTGACGTGTTAGGTATTCACGGAAGACGTCGCTTCCAAGGTAACGATTCGACGCGGATTAGCTTGGTGAGGAAATGGTGTGGATATTTTTTGGAATTTATAGCGAACTAGCATCGCCTCGCGGGTTCACCCGCATTAAGTTGCAGGCAGAACTTTTTTACTAACTTTAAAGCTTGACTCTCTGAAGGGATGATTTTTAAGTCAACGTTTTACTCGTGTTTCATGCATAACAATGAAAAATCTTTATACTGAATTTTATTAGAATTAATCCAAAAACAGTAAAGTTTTATACTAACTTTGCACGCCCGTTTCTCCCCCTTAGGGGGTGAATTTTCAAAAATCCTATCTGCTCCCCTAGGTTACAAAGTTCGCAACGCAGTAGTGATATTCTTGTGATGTTATGAACGTCTATAGATTGCGTTAACTTACTATCACGTGGATTGTATGTTATTATTAGTACTGTTACGGTCACGATGGAACTGAGGTCCAGTCATAGCCAGCATTAGGTTAGTCCGAAAAAAAGGTCGACCTGGTCTGATAAAAAATAATGTTTAAACACATTGCCTGCGATAACAAGACATCGATCGCGAATGACTTTAACTTAAAACTAGTCTCTCATCAATACAGACTATAATTTAAAAAGTAACAACAAATTGTCAAACCCGGCTATCAAACTTGAGGACTACTTGACAGAGCAATTATGGAGACTATAGTCCTAATAAATTGTCAATCGACTTAGTTGTGACGATGTGGGTGACTTCTGTATATTACTTATGGTCTACAAAAGTTCGCAATTTACATCTCTTACTGTACTGAGACGTGCTACTGACTCATGGCTTCGCTAGGGTTGTGAACTGGTAGAAAATTGAATTGCGCAAAAATATTTTTTTCGTTAACTATATTAACGTTATATTAACTACTATATGAGAGTGTATACGGTCCCCACAATGTACATGATGAATATTTGTGTTTATTTTATTACTGAGTATTAAAATATAATAATAATACATTCACACGACATCTCATACATTGATCTGACTCCGAGATTAAAAGCTTAAGTAGTTGTATAACGGTTATCAGGCAATAAAGGAATCACAGATATAATACTTAAATACGAGTACATATAAGTAACACCCAGACATAGAACAAATGAAAATATTCATTATAAAAATATTGGTCCTGAGTAGGGCTCAAATCCACGACCATTGGCACCCAAGATCAGATCACTAAGATCTATTAATCACTATAACTTCCATCTATCATTAATATATATTTAAGTATTCTATTAGTGATTGCTCTATAGTCTGATATCTTTAAC
>JACJUM010002809.1:2619318-2915854 GCA_020976665.1 Heortia vitessoides
CAACCCTACACACATCTCACCTATAACGGATCGTGATGCGAAAAAAAACGAAAGCATTTAACAACCGACCTCCATACCTCGAGGTATTCGACTGCAGCCTAAATAACCTCATTAACCAAACTTCTGATGCTATCAGCGGATCAATAACTACTATCACGAATATATTTAAACCTTATGGAGTTTTAATAAAGTCGATATTGCTTCGAATTTTTGTGGTGTATACTTGAGACACGGGTCGCAGATAGTCTATGTACGTAAGGTATATATATATTTAGTGATAGATACGATTTTGTTTTCTTTTGATTGTAGGTGTGAGTCATATGATATATCTTTGAATTGGCACTCCTATTCGATATGGCATTAGCTCAATTCTATACAGACAGTGAGGTAGACCTCATAAAAAGGTTATTTGCGTTGGTACCTTACTCACCTATTTCTACCGCCAAATAGATTGCAAATGATGATAAATGCATGTAAGTATAACATACATACATACATCAAGCCTGTGTCCCATCGGGGTAGACAAAGACTATGGATCTCTATTTGCTACGATCTTGGCATACCTCTCTTACTTCCCCATATATATATATATATATATATATATATATATATATATTACTGAATCCTATATTGACCTCAATATCCTATTGGGGAAAGCCACCAGTGAACGCCCTGTCACTGGTATAATGATTGTTCGCATTGCTGTGCTCTGGTTTGAAGGGTGCGAGAGGCAGTGAAACTACTTGGTAATGTGAAAATATCACAATGCGATAAAGCCGCCAATTGTAATTCACTGTGTACAACTGTAAATAATATTATCTCCTATATTTAAATGTACAATAAAGTGTATTATTATTATTATTTTAAGTCACAAAGTTGGCAACGCGTTTATCATATACAAGTGATATTACGAGATTTATAGTGACGCTTACCATCTACCTCATGTATAATTACATAATAAATTAATTAACCATGTGTGAGATTTTTGCTAATTAACCAATTTAAATGTATAGTTTTAATGTTAATCAGAGACATTTCTGCACATAAACATAACTAATTGAAAATTAAGATACCAGAATGCAGGCTATTAAGGAAATCCTGGAAATAACATTTCGCAAGTCGCGGTATTAAATTTTTATTTGGGACCTGTTTGACGCATTGGTTAAGAGCGATGGTAGAGACGCAGAGATTGCGGGTTGTGAATGAACTATCACATAAGAAATGTGTCACGTCTGGGTGTCTAGTCTGCATGACTCGTTTATTGAATGGATCTATGTTGCACAATCGCACCTAAGATCCGGAGACGTTTTGGTACAGAGATATATTGGTCTGGAAAAAAATCACTTATACAGAAAATTTTGCAGCTCCCGTGGGAAAGATTTCTTGTTTAATCTCGTGTAAACACGTGTAGTTCTTTTCTTTTTAATAAAGGTCATGAAATAAAAAGCCACGATAAACCGCCAGGGTAGCATTATACCTCTATTTGCCCTCAGTTGTAATCAAAACCATAAGATGGTGGTACTCAAAAGCAACCTAAATTAAATGCTGTCTTACTTTTGCCATCACGCAGACATGATAAATGCATATATTATAACCAAAAATAACTCTGAACTCTCACAAAATTATTGACCAGGGATCCTATTGGAAATCACTGGGCGAAAGTCACCAGTAGACGTCCTCGACTGGTGTACTCACTCTCACCTATTTATATCGCCAAATAGCTGTTGGCATTGTTGTGTTCCTGTTTAAGGGGTGAGAGGTAGTGAAATTACTGGGCAATGGTACATAATATCTTTAAGTCACAAGATTGAGAACGCGTGTGATATTACAAGCGTTTGTAGGCTGTTATAACGCTTACTATCACGCGGAGTGTTTGCTTGTTTGTCTAACAATTCAAACAAACAAAAAGAATCAATTAACGCTTTTATTGTTCCATGAAAATGGATATTTTCTTTCTTTTGCCTAGAGTTCGTTTGACTCATCTCGTTTCTTATTGTCTAGTACTATAAAGAAGTCAGTACAAAAACCTGGCATTGTGGAAAAAATACTGGCGCACGCGCCATTTATTAAGAAAAAATAAACACGGCGGTGACGAAACCTTCGTAGTCTTGACTTCGCACGCCAAAGATGACGTCATGAAAAATAATAGCTTCTTAATAAGAAACAGCTATTTTCTCTTTGGAGGGGGGGGGGGGGGGGGCTAAAAACTATGCTGAGAAACGATCTGTCATATCCGATAGCCGCCATGTCGATTTTTTTTATCTCAATATCCAAGCGTCTTAAAATATGTTTCTCAGGAAGCGAATATGTAAGGCCGTGAATTATCAGCAAAGTAGAATTGTACCTCCCCCTATACCTAAGGTGTTAGAATCGACAGATGGCGGCATATCTATCCGAAATAATGCAGTTCAAATGCACAGGTGCATGCAGAATCCTGGGTGACATAAAGGTAGACCACATTCAAAGTGTACACTCACCAACCTTGTGACTTGAGGATATTATGCCACATTACCCAGTAAATTCACTGCCTCATCAGATTAGAATCCTATCAGACTGGAACACAGCAATACGAGCACTGCTATTTGGCGGTAGAAATAGGTGAGAGTGAGGTATCAAAGCAGACGTCCTTTTGTTTGAGGTCTACCACATTTTAAAATATAGATAAATAAAATATAAGCCTTGTGTTATATTAGATATATACACACACATATTCATTCACACCTACCTGCACATTACAGAGCATAAGTGCTTATAGGAACAGCCTAGACCTATTTGTTGAATAAACTTATTATTATTAAGATTTTTTTTTAAGAATTATGATCGAATTTCGACCGCCGGACACCATTGGAACAAAGTGAAGCCACACGGACAGATACACTTTTGACTTATTTTTAGTACGTATTAGTATGGATTGGCGTGCTATAATTAGGTATTTTGTGGCGTGACATTGTAATACGCATAGGCGGTCAGAAGCCGGTCCCATTCTAAAGGTCGTTAAACCCTCAGGTTTGTACTACAAGCCGTAATGTTGCCAGGGTAGGAAATATCTGGCAACGACTCAAATAACTACAAATAAGCTGGCGTTTTGTAGGGTTGCCATTTGCGGCATGCCATGCTTATTTATTATACAGACCAAATAGTGTCTATATTTTTCTATGAACTTGTAAACCAATTTTGTTAAGTTTCAGTTTTAGAAGTAGACGAGTAAATAGTATAAACCCAACGAGAACTGTTATTGATTCCACTAATGTACAATGTAAATATTTCTCTAATAAAAAAACGTAGGACGTCCATCGAAAAGATGGATAAACGATTTAGCAGATCTGGATGCAGGCTCCATGCAACCGATTCTTTTTGAAATCACTTGGGAAAGCCTATGTCCAGCAGGGGACGTAATAAGCTAATAAAATAAAGTTTGGATGGATGTTTGTTCCTTAATCACAATAGAACTGATGGAGGATCTATATAAGATTTGGCACTGCGATAGATTGTTTTTAGGTATCCTTGGATTACCGGTTTTTCTTCCCGCGAACGATGTCACGGAAAGTAACTTGTGAGTGTCTAGTGACCCCATTAGTTTGAAGACTAGAATTTAAATAAAACGAGCACATTATTTCCACCGGCGAAAAATTTGGCAACCGTGTACTGGTTCATGAATATTATGCTCAATTGCTCAAATATGTTTTAAGTGTAATTACACAATTTTAGTGTCCCACATTTTTACAATTACTCATGGAATTTACTAATGTTTGTGTTTTTGCTGTAACATTTGTTATACATGTGTATAATTTTTATTCTTATTTTAGGATTAATTATATGTATATATATTGTACCTATAGTTATAGGATTATATATATTGCTTTCATATAGTCAGTGCAGCCACAATGTTTCAAAAAGGGCACGACTGCTGGAGTGTTCATAGAGGTGTGTTGGTTCCAACACTGACATATGGTAGATAATGTCTGGTATGCAGAAGAAGCTCGTGATTAGAATAACAGCTGTTGAAATGATAGCACTACGAAGTATATATGGTGTAAGTTTGAGAGATAGATTAAAGAATATAGTAATAAGAGATTGATGTGGTGTAAAAGATGATGTTGTGACAACAATAGAGAAAAGACTGTTAAGATGGTTTGGTCATGTAGAAAGGATGGATGAAAGTTGAATGACTGCACAAATATATAGAGCGGAAGTGAATAGAAGAGTTGGTTTAGGACGACCGAGGCGAACATATCTTAAACACGTAGAAGAGGTATTAAAGAAGGGCCAGGTCAGAAGTAACAAAAATAAACGAACGTGTATGAAAAGACTAATGCGAGTAAGGAAAGTAAGAGAGGTATGCCAAGATCATAGCAAGTGGAGATCCATAGTCTCTGCCTACCCCGATGGGACATAGGCGTGATTTATGTATGTTTGTGTGTAGGTATGTAGTTATGTGACGTCTACTAGAGGACATGGAACATTTAAGAAAAATTAGTCTCCGAAGGAAGGTATTATAAAGTAAAGTTCACGTGAAATCGCTGGTATAAATCTAGTAATAGTATAAATGCGAAGTTGAGTCTATTAATTTGTTACGATCTAAAGGCATGAACCTTAACTGGTAAGCAAAATTTTTAAAAATGTTTGCATATGGATAGCTAATAAAAAAAATATGATCAAAAGTTGCTGTAAGACACTATGTCAAGAGAAGCCGGGATAATGTACTAGTATTATCAATAAAAAGGGACGCTTTCGTCACACAAATTCGAAATGGCAACTCGAATAGTGACAGCCCTAAAATCGCGTGACCGTTTTATAGGGCACCATTGCAGACGTGATGGTATTTACGCGATTTGACACAGAATTATGGCTTTTATGACCCTCGTGTTTGGACCCTAATTCGTACATCACAGCAAAGCAAGTTATAAGAACAAAATGGTTTTGGCACTTGGACAGGCGATTTTTGGTAATGCGGTCCGTTGATAGATTTCTGAAGAAATATTGCTAATTGAATTGAATTTTGTGGTTAAATTGATTATCCGTATCGGAGTTGTTTGACGAAGCAACGTTCAAAGAAAAATGTTCTTTCTATCATAACGTATTAGGGTTAAATTTGATAGTACAGTGCCGAAAATTGGTTTATCGTTGATGTAAGACTCCTGAGGTTTTGTATGTATATTATGCATATTTTTATCCTACTAAATTTACCGTGAGGTACTGGCAGAGTAGAATAGTACCTCCCCCTGTACCACGTGTCGCTAGAGACGACTAAGGTACCAGAACCGACAGAAGGCGGTATATCCACCCAAAACAGCGCAGCTCAAATGCACATGGCAAGGATGGGCAGCAGCATCATCCCCGTTGCGATTGCTGCGCTCTGCGATTGCCAACACGCTTGCCCAGCGGCAATTATGAACAAAGTTCCCCCTTTCTTAGAGAGGCCCATGACCAGCAGTGGAATTCCAATGGCTGATGTGATGATGAAGAAAATCACCAACCTTGTGACTTAGATACGATGTCACATTAAGATGGTTTAGGTATGTGCAATATATAGAGTGGAAGTGAATAGATAGGTTGATATAGGGCAATTTTGGCTAAGGTATATTACCAGGTAAAAAAGTACTAAAAGGGCCAGGCAAAAAGTACGAGCGTGTATGAAAGGACTAATGAATGTAAAGGAAGCGAGAGAGGTATGCCTATATCCATTGTCTCTGTCTACCCTGATAGAACACAGGCGTGATAAATAAATGTATATTCAGTAATTTCAGTGCCTCTTTAATCCTACAATCCGGAACACAGCAATGCGAACAATACTATTTAGCGGTAGAAATAGTTAAGGCTAGGGTGTAGGTACCTAACGTAAAAGGCTGACCTAAAATGTCACTTTTCCTATATTTGCAAATATGTAAGCCACGACATAACAAGGAAACGGTAACTCAGCGAGTTGTATCATTTCACAAACGACCGAGGTCACGGCAGGCACCACCAGGCGCCGTGACCCTGTCGACCTTAGTATTTGTAAACAGAAAGACCCTAATGTACCGTTCACTTTGTAAGTACTTATTTAAAATGACCTTATTTTCAGTAAGTACTAATCCAAAAAATTGTAATGTCTTTTATAGTTCCTTCACCATCACACATTGACCTAACTCTGAGGCAAGTAGCTTAAAGCACTTGTGTTACGGACATCAGATAACAGAAGAATCTCAAATATAGTACTAAATAATATATAAATAACACCCAGACACAAATATTCATCATATAAATTTTTGCTTTTGGTAGGGATATAGAACCCACGACTTTGGCCCAAAAGGTCCGATCACTACCATCTGCGCCATTGGGCCCGTCCAAAAATTTTGCAATTATGTCCTTGCATCTCCTCTGTTATAACAAAACAGGCTTTGAAACGCAACAGTTACATTATGAAATTCGCCGTAATCTCTTATGATGTCAGTGATCGCGAAAACGCCACGCCGCCTCTGTAATAATACTCGTGGTTGCGAAACTGCTTGGTTCTATCGGCGTGCTTAGTCGAATCATGGCAGCCGCAAAATTCACTGCTGGACACAAGCCTCCCCATAAAACGGGGATTTCGCCCATAATCGCTGCGCTGGGCAGGTGTGATGGCAATAGCGGATCGTAGCTTTGCCACGGAAATGCTGCTACGCATCCCCCCACATTTGATATACCATATGAAAATTAACAGCCAAAATAGTAAAGAAGAAAATAAAGTATTAGAAAGAAAAAAAGAAAGAAACAGTAAAGTATGTAGTCATGTAAAAAAGTTATATTTACTCTAAGTGTTATAAGAGGAAACGTTGTATTTCTGTATGTATAAATTATACACACAACCTTAGAAAGTTACTAATTAGTAACTCTTTCACCAATAGAAAGCTACAATATTCCTGAGTAACATAGACAATATTTTTTACTAGAAAATATTAAGAATCTCTACAAAAATTTCAACAATTCAATCCGAGCTATGAAGAAAATTACCATAAAATGATTTTCATCGCATATGCTGTGAGATTTTCAAGATTGTGATCAGTTTTAGTTTAAGCCAAATGTTAACCCAAATGATTAAAACAATTGTCCACCCGTGAGAAGACTGAGTGGTCGCTAGTTTATAAAACAAATATATATTTTTTTTATATGAGGACCATAGATTTTTCATTTTATATACTGAGCATATATAAACACTATTAAACTATTACTGATGATATGTATAGTTTTTTCGCATACAGCCTTTCCAATCCACTGAACACCTGTAAGGCCGCAATGCGATGCACCGAGACACGTTCACTCTAAATAAATCAATTTCAAATACAATTTGCGCTTAACAGAAACTAATAGACTTCAATACTTGCGGTTTTCTATGATGCAGTTGCATTCGGTTTGTGTTCACTTGAAAAGCATGCAAAAAATAGTAATGAAGAGATGGAAAAAGACCTTGACGGACCCGCTGGAGCAATCAGTAGTGTTCCTATCTTGTGCAACTTAGATAATAAGATCGATCTTCACCCAGGATTTTTATTACGTGATCAAAAATTGTGTTTTGTTTTGTACCTGAGGGCTTTTTCATTAAGTCGGCAAAAAAGCATACAGTCTGCATGATAGTAAGCGTCACCGCGGCCTATTAACGCTTGTGTTATCACCAGGATATCAATAGCGCGTTGCCTACCTTGTGACTTGACGATATTATATCAAATTACCTAGTGATTTCACCTCTCTTACCTTTCAAACTGGAACACAGCAATGCGAGCATTGCTGTTTGGAGGTAGAAATAGGTGAGAGTGAGGTATCAAAGAAGACGACTGTTGTATGAGGCCTCATGAAAGCTAGGGCCTTTTGGGAATAAGAATTATTAAACCATCAGTTTCGTCGAACAGAACCTCTTGTGAATAATTATCAAAAATGCTTCCAACTTAGCCTTCTTAGTAAGTTTGTTAAAGTTCACCACCAAAGAAGGTATAAAATAAATTTTTATTAGTTATTGAACAGACGATTTTAATAATAAATGCACACAACATTTCATTCATTAACTTACCTCCGTGATAAGCAGCATCCCCGTCGCAAAAGCTGTGGTCTGCGATTGCTAACACGCTTGCCCAGCGCGGCAATTACACAAAATTCCCGCTTTCTTGGGGAGGCTGCCAATGGCTGATATGTCTTTGGTAGCGATCGTACCCACAACCTCTGGCGCATAAGAAATTGGCACAACCGAATTTGATACCGGCCCGCTTACCATACCATCTAAAAACTTACTTCTTCATTCAATTCCATGATCTATCGATATAATTCACTCAAAGAGACATCAGGTATTAAGTCAGTCATATTTCACAATATGATCGTCATCATCATTGTCGCAGTAGGTACATGCCATTATTGCAATTCTGTACACCATTGTCATGTGGTGTCAATCAAGCGAACGAGAGTCGTCACGGATAGTCCAAGTGAGGCGAAAAACACTTTCACCGTTTCACCTATATTAGATTAACTTTACTTTTATATTATTTACTTATCCAACCCACATTTTATATTCATATGTAATGTATATATAATAATAACGATTAAAATTCTTATTTACAAACTATCGTTATTTCTACCAGCTCTTTTTCTTCTGATCTGGAAGGAAGAGTTCTAGGTTGGTCGTATGCATTGACACCTCACTCTCACCTATTTCTACCGCCAAATAACAGTGTTCGCATTGCATTATTCCGGTTTGATGGGTGAGATATTACTGGGTAAATGAGATTTAGTATCTTCAGTTCACAAGGTTAATGACACATTAGTGATATCCTTGACAATAGCGTCTATAGGCTGCGGTCACGTTTACCAACAAGCGAACCGTATATTTGTTTGCTGACTTTGTAACATAGAAATTATGTACATGAATGCTTTTAGACAAGAGGTATTCCTCTTACAACTTGTCCCACAATAGATGAAGCAACGTTGCAATCTCGTTCAGTTCCTAGTTGACCGATCAACAATGCAGTAAATTGACGTACTGTCGCGAAAGTGAAATGGCGAAAGCAATGATTGTCTCTCATAGCTGATCTTAATAATGGTCCTCAGATATTCGTGTAATTATAGGGGATACGAGGCCACTTTCTGTAATTCTAGTAATTTCTGCCTTAATTGTTGTCATCAGAAACTGTGTCTGTCGATGCTCATTTTACTTCTAGACCTTTCCATGAGAAATAAAGATTTCCATATACATAGTAAGTTCTGTGTCTTCTAAAGAAGTAAGTCGATATCTAGTCCTATATTTTTATTTATAAAATTATATTTTAACGCTGTTTGTCCGGGATATTCTAAACTACTGAACTGATTTTTATAGTTTTTTGCTTACAGTATAGTTCGATTTAACTGGGAGATTTTTTTTTGTAATAAATATAGGTTTATAGTTAAAATAGGATATAAAAAAGTGTATCAAGTTAAGCCTGACTGGTCAGCTAGTCGACGATTAATTTTATTTAAGCTTTAAAACGAATTGTTGTGAGTTCTAGCCAAGGCCATATCCCCAATTTCTGTCAGGCGAGATTAACAAATAAATTACCAACAACCAAGATATTCTGATGGTACATTCGCCAGTGTCCAGTCGTATATTGTTCGCGAAGAGTCGTGCGTTCGATTCCCATCCAGAATAAACATTCATTATATTTTATTATATATTTATAGGGATTATTTATATTTCGATTATTATTTTTTTAATAGTATAACTATAAATTTATATGTGAGGTGACATTTGAAAAAAAAGGTTCTGTAGTTTCACAGATTATCGATTAGAAACAAACTAATATTACCTTTATATTTTTTGTTTTTTTTATACATATTATGCCATATTATGCCATATTATCAGCAAACAAGCATAAGGAAGGTCCGCTTGATGGAATACGTGACCGCAGTTTCTAGACGCTTGTGCCATCACAAGCGTGTCGCCAACCCTCTGAACTGAAGATACTATGTCACATTTACCCAGGAATTTCACTGCCTCTCTCAAATTTCAAACCGGCACACAGCAATGCGAAGACTGCTATTTGAAGGTAGAAATAGGTGAGAGTGAGGTACCAATTCAAACGGCTTTTGTAAGAGGTCTACCTCGTGTAAGACAGTTAGAGATCTAACTCGTGACCGGTTAAGGGTTCAAATATTCGATTATAACAGTAGTTAAGGTACCGCACGAATGTCATCGTATTACGTTATTACAAGTTGTGTTGTGGCTAGTTGCGCAACCCGGCGTTGCTCACCGCAGCGCCCTTGCGCGCGGGGTTCTGTTACATTTATGTAACTTATCCTTTGTTTGGGTATGTTTTGTTCTACTAAAAGCGATACCCTTGATTTACACTATTCACTGATATAAACGTGAAGTACCGGCCGTGTAGAATAGTACCTCCTGTACAAGGTGTCGTAACAGGCGACTTACGTATCAGAACCAATAGTTGGCGGAATATCCAACCGAATCAGTGTAGCTCAAATGCACAGGCGGGGATGGGAAGCAGCATCCCCGTCGCGAAAGCTGCGCTCGGTGATTGCCAACACGCTTGCCTGATGCAGCAGTTGTGAGCGAAATTCTCCCTTTCTTGAGAAGACCTACCCAGCAGTGGACTTCAAATGGCTGTAAAGATGGTGATGGCTGATATAGTGAAGATGTAGAATTTTCTCCGTATATTTGAATAATTGATTATATATTTTAGAGTACAAAAATTAAAAAATACAAAAGTACAAATATTACAGAACGGTGGGTGATATCTTTGGGAAAAACTAGTTCAACAATAAATTGTGCAAACAATACTCCTTATTTTTTATTTAATCTACATTATTTGTTCGACGTTTACATTGGTTTACAGGTACATTGTGGACCTTTTTTTAAGTGACAAACCTGTCGTGTCAGCTTTTTAAAGTTTTACAATAAATACATAATATGTAGTGCGGTATTCGAACCTGTATGGTTACCCTTTTGGTCTCAATATATACCGCGCTCAAACATCATTCTTTAGATACCTTTTTTTTGGACGGGCCTAATGGCGCAGATGGTAGTGATCTTGTGCGCCAAGGGCCAAGAAATAATCTTGCATACTATTTCTAGTTTAAAAATGTAATGTCAAATAACTTCATTCTTTTTGACGAGCCTCATGGCGCATTCTCTAGTGTTCCTCTATCCTGTAAGTCAAGGGTCGTGGGTCAGGACAAATATTTATATGGTTAATATTTGTGATCTCTCTGTTCCATCACATCAACGAAAAGCGACATATCGGTGCCAGTCAATGTGTGAGATGTTGTCTAAATAAATAATTTTATATTTATTGTTATCCTTTGTTCCAGGGCTACACTCAGACCTCTCCCTCACGTCCCTCGACGGTGAGGAGGGGGAGACACTCCGACGGGGTGCTTTGGCCGCTGCCTGCGCGGACGCAGTCGCCGCCTACGCTACTTTAGAGGGCTCGCGCGTCAGAGACAGTATCGCGGCGCATGCTCGTCGCGCGCTGGACCGGGAGAGACAGATCGATGAGAAGAACGACCTCATCGCTGAACTCTCTTCCAAGGTAACTAATTTTTCTGAATAATTTTTTTTTTTTTATTATTCAATTATCAAATTTACTGATTCAAGTGCTACGAATAAACAATGAACGTAATGACAGAATCATATATCAAATCTGATATCGGACCGCAAACCTATCTCAAGACTAGACCGTCATTGGACAGGTCTTAATCGATCGGGTCAAAGAACAAGTTAGATGATTTACAGGTCAGAGAATGAAGTTAACCTTATTCAAACTAAATACCCGCTTCCTGCACAAAGAAAGAATAAGTCCACGTTGCCAACTTTGATTAATAAAATTCTCCCAGTAGTTTCACTGTTTCTCTCTCACCCTTTGAACCGGAACACAGCAATGCGAACACTGCTATTTGGCGGTAAAAATTGGTGAGAGTGATGTACCAATGCAGACAGACATGAGGTAGACCTTTGTATAAGGTCTACCTCATGTGAGTCAGTGGTCAGACAAGGCACTGCCCTTCCAGTGAAACACGAAGTCGTTTTTAACTTTGACTTTGCTTCAATGTTGTTGGATTCTTGTAACTTACACTTAAACAAATTTAGAAATACGCAGCTAAACCGGTCTAACTCTATTAACCACACATTGCATTCAAAAATACAGAGATGATCTTTTACTTGGCTAAATTACAATTTGAAGTTAGCATCTGTTAATACAAATCGAACGCTCCAATTTTACATCGCCATGCGGTACCCAGAGAGTAAAACTACCTTTTTTTGTAGCATGGCTTCTAAGAGGCGACTAAGGTCCGACTGATAGTGCTACAGCCAACCGAATTCTGGATATCAACTCTACGAAATGATCTTCAGAAAACCTTATAATGAATGTCTTATTTTGAATCTCTTAGTTCGTAGGATGTCCACCAGTGGAAGTTCAACGGCTAATATAATGATGATGACACTAACTTGAGTTTCATCATCATCATAGACCTCTCCCAAGAAAGGTGTTTTTTTGTCCATATTTGCCGCGCTGGACAAACGTGTTGGCAGTCGCAGAACGCAGCTATACGACCGGCATGCTGCTGCTCATCTCCGCTTTGTGCATTTGAGCCGCACTATTTCAGATTGATTTACCATCTGTCAGTTCTGGTACCTTTGCCGCCTCTTACGACACCTGGTGCAGTTGGAGGTACTATTCTACTCTGCCGGTTCCTCACAGCAAAGTACTTTTGTTTGAGTTCTGCAAATGCCTCGTCTTGCAAACCAGTACATGCAAGGCCCGAGTTAACGGATGACGTAAAACAAAAATATTCGGCTAGATAACACGAACCTGTAATGAACTCATTACGGTTAATACACTTAGTTACTTACTTAGGGGATTACCCCCCTAATCTCGTATTGGATTCTTCTAACCACTCGGCTTAAGTCCTTGAGCCTCATTAAATAGATTATCTAGAAATAAAGACGTTGGCTTTGCTTGGGTAAATAGATATTACGATATATACTTACAGCAGACGCTTCGCCACGATAATTGAGCGGTCAGCCATGCCAAACGTGATCCATAGGACGTCCACCGATTTAAGACTACCTCAAAAATTATATATATATTAGACCAGATTGGCAAACAAGCATACAGTCTGCGTTATAGTGAGCGCCCGCAGCATTTTCTTCAATATAATAAAGGTGTAACGTTTAAACTCTCAAATGGTTTGAAACAGTCGATAAAGAAAAAACAGTGTAAGGCCTCTGTTGCACGATGGTATTGCAGTCCCCCGGCATGGAAAAGATGCAGGTTACAGAAACAAACTTTTTCTAGAAAATATTATATTATTTGCCGTGAGCTACCGGCAGAGTAGATTAGTACCTCCTTTTGTACAAAGTGTAGTGAGAGGCGACTTAGGTACTAGAGCCGACAGATGGCGGTATATCCATCCGGAATAGTGCAGCTCAAGGCGGCGTCGAGTAGCATCCCCGTCGCGAAAGCTGCGCTCTGTG
The DNA here is from genome assembly GCA_020976665.1 of Heortia vitessoides. NCBI lineage: Eukaryota > Metazoa > Arthropoda > Insecta > Lepidoptera > Crambidae > Heortia > Heortia vitessoides. Next base: position 2,632,790 of record JACJUM010002809.1, read on the forward strand.
ATTGCCAACACGCATACCCAGCACGGCAATTATAGGCAAAAAAATCCATTCTTGGAACTTATGTCCTGCAGTGGACTTCCAATGGCTAATATGCTGATTATATTTATTAATGCTTTTATATAAATTCCTAACAAGGTCCCCATAATTCGTCTTCCTCAAATCGTTTAACAGCAATACAAAAGGCCCTAACAGCCATGTCGCTCTCGTCGCACGCACGCCAAGAAACACGGTCGCCGCGTCAAACCCAATTGGATTACCGTTTGCGGCGACACGCGGCACAATCGATATAATATCTCGATCGACTAATCGATTTAATACCCACTCGATTGATATAGCTGTACGTGTTGCGAGGCCAACCACCGCAATGGCGGGTTGATCTGGTCAATTTTCACTTAGCGTCCAGCCAGCGTTTTTGTTCTCGCGGTCGGTTTTATGGTGTTCTAATAGGTTAATCTAGCGTTTAAGGTTGTATAAATGTTTCGTCCATGCTTTTTTATATGGTACAACCATTATTCAGTGACAAAACGTAGATGCTAACGAGCCCGATGGTGCAGATATTAGTAATCCGGTCTTGTGTGCCAAAGATCGTGCGTTTGATCAACACCCAGGATAAATATTCATGTGATAATATTTGTTTTTTATGAGTCTGGGTATTAAATACATGTATTTAAGTAACGTGAGATGTCCGTAACACAAGTGCTTTAAGCGATTTATCACGGAATCACGTCAATGTTAGAATATGTTTATTTAAAATTATATTATATTTATATGCATATGATATAAATAGTTATATAAAAGTAAAAAACATGAATAATAACCAGACTGACTCCGAGATAAGTCGCAGACAACAGAGTAATCACAAATATAATTCTTAATTACACACTTAACACCCAGATACAGAACAAACACAAATATTCATTTTATAAATAATTGCCTCGGGTGGGGTTCGGACCTACGACCCTTGGTGCATCAGAAAAGATCACTACCATCTGCGCCATCGGGCCCGTCAAGTGACTTCATCCATTTACATTTTCGATCTCAGAGGTCCGAAGTGGAACAAACAAACAATATATTCATAGAATAGTATACAAGTCCAAATCTGACATCACCTGCCTGCCGAGTTTCCTTTACCGTCGAATCTAAACGATATTTATGTATTGTCACAAATACGGTCAGCCAATGGCGCCTTGATCTGAACACAGGATAGCCATGTGTGCTTATATACGCCAACCCGTTGGTGATACGTGGGCGGGTTTGAGTAGGAATCCCCATCTTTGTTTTAAGAAATATAACATCAAGCAATACGCGTTTGTCCCAATTAAAAAACCATTGAACGGGGAAAATTATACAACTTATTTGGCAATAAAATTAAGTTCATGTTACTTCATTATCATCATTTTTGTCAGAACAGCCATAGGAAGTCCACTGATGGACATAGGCATATAGGCCTCCCCAAGAAAGGTGGAATTTTGCTTATAAATGCATTGCTGGGCAAGAGTGTGTGTAATCGCATACCGCAGCTTTCACGACGGGGATGCTGCTGCCCATCCCTGCTCTGTTCATTTGGGCTACACTGTATCGGACGGATATACCGCTATCTGTTGGTTCTGGTACCTAGTTCGCCATGAAGTCAATAATTTTAAGCCACGATGTACCAGCATAGTAGATTAAAGCTCCTCCTGTACCAGGTGTCGTAAGAGAGGATTAAGGTACTAGAACTAACAGTAGAAGACATAAGTATCCCTTATACTGTTCAATATTTTGTACATTTATCAGTAGTATGTTTCTCTATGTTTGATTTTAAATTGAGATAGAAAATATCCTATTTTGTAAGTTGGATAAAACTATACACAGGGCGGAGATGAGCAGCAGCATCCCCGTCGCGATACGAATATAGTATACGAATGAATCAATTGTGACAAGATTTTCATTTATATATTTTTATAATAAAATACACATCTCTTACGTTGATTTCATTCCAAAATAAGTAGTGTAAAGCACTTGCAATTGCAGCAAGGTTACAGATATCAGACAGTAGAGGATTAAGAGGTATAATACTTATATAAATAAATAACACCCAGACTTAGAACAAATGTATCATTAAAATATTTGCCCTGGGTGGGGCTCGAAATACGACCTTTGGCGCGATAGGATCACTACTATTTGCACCATAGGGCCCGTTAATGTACTAGTAAACTTTTGCATTTATCTTTTACCTTTGATATATTATAAACACGCATGCTTTCACGTAAGGGCATTATCGCAACATCCTGTAAGGTAGGTCATAGACCCCACAGAAGAGGGGGGCGGGGAAGGCGGGCGGGGTGGGTCACGCCACACTCTGTCTAGATCTCAGATAGCGTGAGGGTTCTTGACCGGCTGTGACGTAAATGTCGAGGTTTCACGACTCATGGTAGAAAACAAACGATCGACGAGAAATTTACATTTTAACTAATAATATACAAAGTTCTTTTTTATGTTTGTCCCTCCCTGAGACTGTTTGGAGTTGATTGCTATTTTGTGCATAATTATTTATTGGTTTAACTTTGTGATATTTATTTTTGGCTGTCTATCTTGTCTATACTAGTCTCCGAACACCATTGCTAATGTTACAAAGAGTTGTTTAAAAAACATTTATGATAGACCTAGATGACCTGACAGATGTGGCCGTTTCTTAATATATAGTTAACGTCTTCGTTCGTCGTCGTTCAACGGCTGTGAATAAATTGTGTTTGTTCGGGATGAACTTCTAAACCACAGACCCGATAATGTCGTCATCATTATCATATTAGCTATTGAAAGTCCGCTGCTAGACATAAGCCTCTCCACGGAAAGAGGATTTTTACCCTTAATTGCAGCGCTGGGCAAGCGTACTGGCAATCGCAGAGCGCAACCTTCGGGAAAGGGGATGCTGCTACCCATCTCTGCCCTGTGTATAGTTTTATCCTAGTTAAAAGATTCTATCTCAATTTGAAATTAAATATACTTTATTCAATCAGGCCTATTACAAGCACATTTAATATTTTTAAGTCAACAACTTACCATACGATCCGCTTGATCGTTAACGTGACCGCAGCCTATAGACGCTCGTGTCACAAAGACATCACTAGCGAGTCGCTACTTTTCTACTAAAGATACACATTTACCCAGCAATTTTACTGTCTCTCTCACTTCTATTTGGTACAAACAGGTGAGAGTGATGTACCAACGCAGACGACCCTTGTCAGAGGTCTACCTTACTAATTTTTAAACGTCAATAAAATAATAATATAAAAGGTATGCAGTTAAGACAGGACATCGTCTCTCGGGTCAACAAGTTTCATTATATATTTTAAAAACTGATGCATAAATACACCTATACAATACAGAATAGTGACCTTTATAAAGAATTATGAATTCGGGTCTTGTAGTTGAGGTCGCAGTTTGTTGACCCGCAATAAACTGAATACATACGCACGAATAAGCTTCATATATTTTTACCGATTAGTTAGTAACTTTCAATTTGGTACCTCCATGTAGTAAAATAATGTTGCCTCAAGAATTAATTAATTATTATAGCCGTGGGTTACCGGCAGAGTAGAATAGTACTTCCTCTGTACCGGTTGTCGTAAAAAGCAGCTGAGGTGCCAAAACCGACAGATGGTCCATCCAAAACCATGTATTGAAATGCAACAAGGCTCGAAACTGCGAATTTACAGCAAATTAATAATAAATTTACAGGACATCTTATAAATTTACCTGAAACTGTGATAAGTCGCTTAATGCACTTTTAACGACATCAGACGGTATAGTTATAGAGGAATTACAAACATACCACATAATAAATACCACACCCGAATAAAAGGCATGAGCCGTGGCCCATCTCAGCTCAGTGAATCCTCAAGGACTCCAAATGCCTTTAAAAATCGAGGATTTTGATAATCAATTTTGGCTCACCCATCCCAAACTAACCAAGGCGACAGTGACTTAACTTCAACGATCGACCGCATGCAGCTAAACGGCTGCGACATGCAGGCTCGTAGTAAACTCTTCGAGATATGACGTCAGTATTCCTAAACACGGTAAATACTTTAAGACGTTACCATGTAAATGTTCTAAAATGGCCGCTATATTTCATTTCTAGCTAGTTTAGTAGTAGAAAGCGGGTAACTCTAGCGACATTAAGTTATTATAGAAAGTACCATTTTACTGTAATTTACTCAGGACATTACAATTGTCGTGACTCATCCAATAAAATCTATTGCTCAACTTTAACATTTTGACTTTTTATACAGATGATGCGCAAAAACACCTTGGGTCATTTCCTCAGACGTATTACAATTCTCGTCTGCATTTTCACTTATTTCTATCGCCAAACAGCAGTGCTTGCAGAGACAGTAAAATTATTGGGTAATGTTACATAATATATGCCAACACTAGTAGCATCCTTGCGATAACACGAGTATTTATAAGCTATGGCGAGCTTTTCTTTCGTGCGAATCGTACGATTGTTCTATACTTAATAAGGCGGTATACAATAAAGATATTTATTTTTGCATTACATATCAGAGTCAACCAAGAGTATTCACGTATTTCGATGTTAATCTCATAATAACCCATGCATGCAACCTTGGATGACACAATGTCAACAAAATACTGTTTTAACCATCTGTTTCGCGCCAAATTTAGCTGTCAAACAAATATTTTTTTTTTTTATTTTAAGCATTAGCATCACAACGGTCGGTAAAGTCGTGAAAGTGGTAACCTTGGTCGTAATCGGTGAACACTTTCTGTCGTCAAGGCCACCGCTTTTAAAAAAAAAGATGGCTTCTCTCTTTACGCGGGAATAGGGCTCTGGTTGGAAATAGCCGCGTTCATTTGTTTTATCAGGTCAAGTGTTATTTAAAAGAAACAGTTGAAGATTATGCAAGGTAATGTTTACTAATGGGCTTATTTATTTTCTACCTCATTGAGTCAATGACGTCGGATTTAAATGTGTTACGTTGAATGTGTTGGGTAACAACGTTCGAAGCTGTCAGTCGTGTTCTGTACTAAATATTTTTGTTATTTATAAATGGAAAACAAAACACGGTGTGTTTTTTTTTTGTTATTGTGTTCAAAAAGCTGCCTATGAAATATTGAATATAAATTAATAAGATAACATACATATATTAAAGTAATGATTTTTCTAAAGCGGCCCAATTAAATCTAAATTCGACTTGCTATATAAAATCTGATCAGCAACATTATGCTGGTACGGGTCTCGCATGAAACCCGAGACATTTTCAAAGTTTTCTAAAAAAGATTATAAAGAAATAGAACTATTTAAAATGCTGTTTATTATCGTAGTTCGGAAATTGACTTTACAGTTATCTTTCGGCAACTGTTTACAATATGACAACATAAATTCGACTTGTCTACTATGATCTCGATGGCATAATTAGTAGACCGAAAAGGGAAGGATTCTGGTTGTGGTACCGAATGAAGCCGGAGATATTTTTTAAAATGATCTAGAAACGCTTTTACAATTGTACGTTCTACAGTTGTCAAGTTAAACAAATAAAACTATTTAAAATGCTGCTCATTTTCTTAGTTCGGCCAATCGGTTTTTCAGTTTTTTCAGTTTTCTGTTTTCAGAGAGATATAGATACCACAACATCTAAAATTAAAGAAGTTTTATTACGAGTAGTAAACGCGTAAATATTACAAAATATGATTATCCGAATCTCAGAACGAAAGCGAAGACGAACCAAAACACGGGTCACCCATCCGAAACGCGTCACAACTCGCTCACGTATTTAACTTGATTGAGGAGTGGAAAATCTGACAAAACATGAAAACACCAGCGACCTTGGCGAGAACAATAGAAACGGTTGGATGTAAAATAAGTTAAAAAAAAAAGAAAGCGTATCATCGCGTGCCGTACGCACATCGCGGCACTAAGGTGGGAATGTTCCTTGATACATAAATTAATCCTCGGATTAAAGATGGCACAGACTTGTGCTTATCTTCGAAATAACAATGGAGCTAAATAGAGTTAAGATTTTCTCAAATAAATGCGTTTATTACTCTTTTTAATGGCTCTAAAGAGGTTTTTAAATGACGTAAAATATAAATGGTTATCGTACGGTAACTACAAGGCGGATATATAACGTAGAAGTTGCTTAACGTTTTATTCATACATGACTTTATTCACATAAGCGTGATCTTGTGTTGTCGAAACCTGAAATAACGAACATTATGTTCGTCGAAATATTTTGTATATATTATAAACATAATATAGTTGGTTGTTGACATATCTTGTTAATCAAACAGTGCCGTGAGGTACCTTCAGAGTAAAACAGTACATCCTTCTGTACCTGGTATCGTAAGAGGCGACTGAGGTGAAACTAAAACCGACAGGTGGAGGTATATCAATCCAGCTGCAGCACTCGAAATTCGCGAAACTACACTGCAGTTGCTATCACGTTTTCCCAGCGCGGCAATTATGGGCAAATTCCCCTTTTCCTGAGGCCGCCTGTGTCCAACAATGGACGTTTTGCTGTTATGATGATACCCTACAATAATTTATCGTTTCATTTTCTATGTACTCAAAAGAAGGTTTTATTTCGCAAGCATGTATGTATGTACATACCTTTATATACTGCATCGTGCGCAAAAAGATTAACGAGTCACTTGATTGTGTCTGGGCATTAATTACCGCGCGTTCGGTCACAAGCTAAAAACTTGGTAATTAAGTTGACCGGGTGAGTGTAATTGTTGTTTTAGGAATTAGTATTTTGCGCGTGAGAGCCTTTGTGGAAAGGCATTGAATTGTGAATGATAAATCTGCGATTTCAAAACAGCGATAACATTAAAAAAAACCATTAGTTTTACGTTTTCTCTATCCAATTGTTGGTCGGTAAAAATCGCTCTATTGCATTGTTCTGTAAGACAACGCAGGTATTCAAATTACTATATTTATCTAGCACACAAAAAGTAATTAAAAATAATAACAGTTAAGATTTTTTTAGGCATTGCGGTGTATCAAAATGGCGACCAACTCAGCATATTTTCATAATGTTCCCTAACAGTATTCCAGTTGTTGCATATTTGTATACACAGCGCTCGCTCTAGGTGCGAAAAATCCAGGACTTCCCGGTCTAGACTACCAGATCTATATATCATATACTGCACAGTTAAAGGATGTTAGTTGAAGACTATATGCCTCTGCGGCTTCTTTAACGCGCTTGCTCAATCCCTACTTCTACCAGTCCTTGATAATGCCGATGCCAGTTATCTAGACCTTACAGAGAATCAACTTGAGAAGCTTAACGTATTCAAAACTCTGTATAAGATTAATTTTCGGTTTACGTAAGTTTGATCATGTGTCCAACTTTCGTACTAAGCTCAAATGGCTACCTATTCGACTTCGCACGAACGCTCATGTCGTCTCTTTGCTATACAAGCTATTGTTCTGTCCTTTCCCTCCTACTTATCTTAAAAGTCGCTTTGTGTTCCTTGGGGAAAGCCATGAAAAATCCCTAAGATCGTCAGAGAATTTATCATTTAAAATGCCTCTGCATTCCAAAAGCTTCAATAGCAAATCCTTAACAGTTTAAGCTGTTCGTTTGTGGAATGCGCTCCCCCTTGAAGTGAGATCTGCTCGTTCTCTTTCTATTTTTAAGAGAATGGTGAAGGAGTATTATCTGTCACTTTGATTTTGCTTTTTGATTCTGTCACTTGCCTTGTTCTGTAACTTTATCTTTTATATGTATTTGAATGTATGTGTATTATATGTATATATGTATGTTTATTATTATGTATGTGTGTATTAAATGCACCTCAAAGTTTCACCAGATTAAACATTATTTCTATCCAAAGGGTGCCTGTAAGAAATTGCATTTAGCGATAAGGCCGCCTCTTGTACCTACTATTCCATGTTTTTGTGATATTTTTGTTTTAATTGTACAATGAAGAGCATATTATTATTATTATATCAGCCATTGGTAGTCCACTGCTGAACCTAAATAAATAGGCCTCCCCATTTATGTGAAGATTTGCCCATAATTGCCGCGCTCGGCAACTATGTAGGCAAGCAAGCTGCCCATCACCATCCAGTGCTGATTTGATGGACATACCGGCATACCCTGTAGAAGGACTATTCTACTCTGCCGGTACACGACTAGTTGGAAGGTTGTACAATCGAAAACCTTTGCCTCAATCAAAACAAAAGCGGCCTAAAACAATTCCGCTTAATTAGTTTAATAGACCGTGATAATACTAATTACAGAATATAGAACACAGCATAAACCTCGATTTGAAAGAATTCGACCGACATTCTCACAATTAAGAACAACTATCAAAATATTTTACTACATTGTAGTCGAAAGAAATGCTTTCTTTTTTTTTTGTTTCTTTAAGTTATTCCAAAACGGATTATCTTAGAGAAATCTTTTATATTCCCCCATCAGTTTTGAAGTACTATTGTAATGCAATTTTTCTCAAGCTCATAAATTAAGCTTAAATGAAGTTGATAAATCACCACGCCTTTTGCTCGAACGTCAATTTTTCAAATCGCTCATGACGTTCCATTAGCTTTGGTGTTAATTAACACCTTTCTAATTCACAAATTACTGTTTGTTTCAAAGTTCGCGCTGCACTTTTGGTTACAATAAGTCATCTAGTCCGTAACCTAGACGTTGACTAATAGATAAAGATTTAGAAAGGATATTATGTAATACTAAGTAGAGTTTAATATAAAGATATTTATGATACGTCAAACCATTGCGTGATATGATAGTATTTGATTATATCGACAGCATTGGAACTATCTATATCGTTTAGATGACATTTGGTGATATGTCATTCTACGTTTGACAATATCATTAAACGTGCCAGTTGAACATATTTGTTTAATTACTCCAATAGACGCAAATGTCCGGAGAGGAATATAATTATAATAAAAAATCACACAACATCTCATATAAATCTCACGTCTCTTGACTCTAGAGATAAGTCGCTAAAACACTTGTGCGGACATCAGACAACAGGGGAACAAAAATATATAATTTAAATACATAAATAAACACAGAAAACACACAAATACTCATCATATAAATGTTTGGTGTGGGTGGGATCGAACCCTCGACCCTTTGCGCACAAGATAGAATTACCGAATGCACCATCGGGCTCGTAATATTTGATGTAAAGAATGAATGAGAGAAAAAAGGTGTCCCTTTAATTGTTGCACCTTGAATTTATAAATCATCATGTTAGTCGTTGAACGTTCGCTGCTGCAGCCCATTCCCGCCTTGATTCATTTAAGCTACGCTATTTTGGATGGATGCACCGCCATCTCTCGGTTTTAGTTATTCGCTTCTTATGACTCTTGATACACGGGGAAGTACTACAAGGAAGTTCCATGGATCAAATTTAAAACAAGTTCCTCTCTATTTCCAGTTGTCAGTAGCAGAAGTAGAACTTCGCGCTGCAGCAGAGGAGCGCGATAAACTGCTCAACGACGCGAACTACAGCAGCCTCCAGAACGACGAGGCGGTGGCGCGGGCCAGGCAGGAGCGGGACGAAGCAATCGAAAGGAAGAAGGCTGCTGAGGTATGTACACAAGTGACCATACAACTCAAGATTTAACAAATACAAAAACTTCAAAGTTCATGCTTTTGCATTAAGTATCGTAAGAAATCGTAAGAGATTCCTTTTAGAGATAAGGCCGCCTCTTGTACCTACTATTCCATGTTTTTGTGTGATGTTCTTGTGTTGTATTAATAATATTATTATCGACAAAGAATACATGTATGGCCATAATTTTGCAGGTGGCCCTGGCAAAGACTAGAGTTGAGCTGATGCAGGCCAACAGCCAGCTGTACGAGGCTGTCCGACAGAAGGTGGACCTGGGCCAGCAATTGGAGCAGTGGCAGGTTTGTTCAGACACTTCCAGTTATTTATCGATACGAGTCTTCACGTGTTCAAAACATTCTCCAGTATGCCTTTTACTTTTCTTAGTTTTTAGTCGTAGTCCATCATTAGAAACTTGTTCTCCAGGAAGCCAATTTTGAAGTAGATCGACTTCTAAATGGATTTTTATTTTGAACATTTAGTCAAGACACAATCTTAAGGATATCGCCAACAACCAAAGAGGTATACCGATTTGGGTGGATATACCGCCACCTGTCGGTTCCTGTATCTTAATCATCTCTTAGGACACCCGGTACAGAGGGAGGTACTATTCTACCCTGCCCATATTACAATTAAAAGCACAAGGAAGTTGACAACCCGCCTGCCCTTCCAGATGGACATGCAAGAGTTGATCGACGAGCAGATGAAGCACAAGCTGACGTCGCAGGAGAAGCGGCGCAAGCTGCCTGAGCCGGTCGCGCCCACGCGCGCGTCTCGCATCCTTGGGTTTTTTCAGCGGTGATCAGGTGCGGGTGCGGGTGCGGGTGCGGGTGCGGGCGCGGGTGCGGGCGGCGCGGGGCGCGCGGGGCGCGCGGGGGGCGCGCGCTGCACCGCCGGGGCGCGACCCGGATGCTCGTCGTACTCCTCGAGCCTTGTGATGTGTACGCTTGCGCCGTGATAGTTAGTGTCGTGATCGTCTTGATTTTAGCTAGTGTACTCGCAACTTTTAATGTTTCTCTCGGCTTTTTACAGCGCGGACAGAGTCCGCGCTGATGGATTCTTTTCCTTTTTTTGTTCTTTTGGGCATTCTCGGCGATCGGGTTAGGTTGGGGCGGACTCGGTCCAGTGGATCAAACGTTGCGACGGACGTTGAATCCAGAGCGGCGTTATACCGTCTTGTTGTTTTATTAAATACGATTCGATACAGCGAACACGAACATCTAGTTTATTTCTTTGTATATCTTATGATTTATTTATTTTATTATAATTTGCTGTTTACTTAACATCGAAATGATGTGGCGAGTCGTTCCGAATTAGAAAGTAATGCGCTTAATTTTTTAATGCTTTTAAAATCATCGGTTTGTTAGATTCAATTAACAGATAGTGATTAATAAACACGAATTACCCATTTCTTTTAAGCAACTTTTAAATAAGCTCATCGTCTTATTTACTTAATGTAAACAGCAGCATATTTACAGTAGAACAACAAAAACAAAATGGCGTAGCAAACAACCATTTACAGTATCACACTTTGACGGGAAACGTGACTGCAAATCATATTACCACCAATGAAATACAAATTAAGACGCCCATTGACCGTCTATATTTACCAAGTACTATGACGCTAACATTTGCCCGATTCAGCGTTAGGTTCGCAAAAAGATAACTAAATAAGAAGATATATAAATAATAATGTTAATAGTTTTGCCTGTTATTTCAATCTAATACCAATTCACGTTTTTAAACAAGCTGACGATGCGCGCTTTCATCATCATCATAGCAGCCGTAGATCATCCACTGCTGGACATAGGCCTCCCCGAGAATGTATGGATGCTCATAACTACCGCGTTGGGAAGGCGTCGTAGCAATCGTGGAACTTCGCTTCGAGACAGGAATGCTACCCATCATCAACCTGTTATATTCGAGCTACGCTGTCTCGGGTGGATATACCGCCATCTGTCGGTTGCGGTCAGCCGCCTTTTTCAACGCCTGGTACAGAGGGAGGTACTGTTCTCTGGCTACCACAGCGCCTTGTCAGTGTTCAAATGACGTCCGCGCGTTACCCGCAAATATATATCTATAATCTTATCATCGCTTATGTCAAAAATATGTAAATACACATTAATTAAATAATGAGATTAAATAATAATGTATGATACTTGGAATCACCTTAAGTGAACTTGGTGCACCCTAGTATATAGTGCATAGGTAAATAGATATAACAATAGAGAATCATTTTAATAGCCATATTACTTATTTACAATTATGCGAATTATAATGATCTGCTACAATTTAGCGAATTACTTGAAGTCACAGATTGGATGTTTCATACAGTAGTCTATCAGTTTGGATATCTGTAGCCAGAACCCAACACCTCGATTGAATATATCATCATCATCGTCATATTAGCCATAAGACGTCCATTGCTGGACGCAGGCCTCCCCAATTAATCGAAGCAGGAATGAGGAGATTCGTAACAGAACCAATGTCACCGACATTGCTCGGCGGTAAGTTGAAGTGGCAGTGGGTTTGGTATGCAAATCCGATGGCTGACGGAGTCGTAAGGTTCTTAAGAATGGAGTGGTCTCAGCGAAGCGTAGGGCGTCCACTCGCAAGATGGACAGACGATCTGACTAAAATCGGTCCTGTTAGAGATTGATACAGGTACAAAAGAATTCCAATTAAAAATTCCTATTATTTAAATCATAGCAGTCGTAAAACGTCCACTGCTGGGCATGGCCTCCCCAACATGGGAATTTTATCCATAATTACCGCGCTGGGCACAGAGCGTAATTATTGGCGGAAATGCTGCCCATCCTCGCCCCTGATGCATATAAGTTACGCTGTTTCAGGTGGTTCCATTTGTAGTTTCCCGTACCTCAGTCGCCTCAGAAAACGCATGACCATTTAAATCGTCAAAATAAATATTATTATCCATAAACATAAATGCCATAGACAATATTATATATTTCCAATAAGAGCTCGTTCCCACTTGTCGGGAGTCGAATCCGTATATCAATCGGAGGTTGTAGTGGCAGAGCATTGTATATGAATCTATTCACATTTATCGGAGACCGATTTTGTGTCGGCTCCGACAAGAAATGTCGGGTGTTTTGCCAGCCCTCTACGCCCGGAAAAAAATCGTGTACGATCTCGCTCGCCTATGATGAAGAATGACGCAGTTCACATTCGTCGGATGTCGGGGCCGATAACTCTTAACGCATTCTCTAAATCTTGTATTTTGGTAGTTTGTGCTCACTGATATTTGAGCCAATAGTTCGATGAATGTAGTTATCGACATTCGAAAATAATTGAAAAACTTAATTTCGTCACTCCTCAATTATGTTATTAAATTCTGAAATGTTCCCAAACTAAATCTTACTCTCAGGATTGGGTGCACCCAATATTCTCTTTCCTTGGCTGTGTTTCCTGGTTTTCTTCTTAAATAATAATACATCACAACAAGAAATTCTTCGACGTCCATCGTGCACTATCGTTTCGCGTAGAATATTTAAAATACTAACTTCGACCGTGGCCGACAACCGATTTTTAATCGTGTGTGTGAACAGAGGCGCCGACATCCGATTAATTTAATACGGATCCGACACCCGACAAGTGGGAACGAGCTCTGATTTCTATTCTTTAATTTTGTATTATATCCTCCTTTTCTATTTTTATTTTCGTTTCTATAAAATATTACTGTTTTGGTGAGTGTTTCTTTTACTTAAAGTCTGGGAATCGGCAGATTAAAAATCACACTGACTACTGAAGTCAGAATACCAAAATTCTAGTTAATTGATCGCAAACATTTACCTATCTACAGTCCATTCCAATCAATAATGCCCATGGCCGATATATATATATATATAGCACCCCTAGATGAAGACTCAAAATAATATCTATGCCATAATTCTTAAAACAAATTTAAATGAAAGATCGAACTTCTTCATGCACTTTCAAAGTAGGTCTGAAAATCGGCTACTATCTATTTTTCATACCCCCATTAAAATACATACAACCTGGGGGGGGGGGGGGGGGGAATAGATGTTTTAGTAATTTTACATAATTTAAATGGCAGAACAACGTTTGCCGGTACAACTAGTCTATGTATATAATTGCATACTAAATGTTCACATCAGCAAACTTAATTGGAATGGTCAGTAGGTGTGATTCGATTTACCTAGGCAATGTATTTGTGTACAAAAATACACATAGTATGTTTTTAACATTTGCGTGTCACTTGACATATTCTATCCTGAGTCTACCAGTCTTGAAATCTCTAGTCTCAGCTTGACCTTTTCTTCTTTGATGTAGTAATCGAACTTCTTGACCTATCATACTTTCGAATTAAGCTTGATCTATAGACAATTTTATAAAGGAAAATACCTCCAATTACGGAATGTTCCCGCTCGTTGTTTTTATTGACTATTGATTGACGTATAAGACATACATTTAAAGGTAAGGTTTGATTTAAAAAATAAAACACACTATTTCTTGTTGTCAAATTTAAGGTATTTATTTGAATAAAATTGTATAATACTTTTTCAAATGCACCGACTCGATTCATAATAAAACGGCTTTTTAACGGGTTCGAAACGCGGTTCATTTCACATCCAGTCTCTATGGTCGCCCTTTTGGTTACGTTTCAGCAACCGCATTTTCAAGCTGCTAAAAAGTTGTAACTAAACAAATTAAAAATTTATAAACGATATACACTTTTTCGGATGGATATACCGCTATCAGTCGGTTCTGGTACCTCTGTCGCCTCAGACACCTGGTACAGGGGGAGGCACTTGCTCACCTCAAATCGTTAGACTACTGTACGTGACACATTTCCGACTGTGCAATAATTGTAGGGGATTTTGCAATAGTTATAAACAATGTTTTATAATCACGGTGTTTGTACTGTGCCTTACTAAGTACCTAGCGGTCAGAAGTGCCTTTTTGTGTCAATTGTACTTAATTTCTTTTATATCGGACTAAAGTTTACTGGATACTTAAATATTGGCATGTATTGAAAATTTATATATAAGTTCTTCAGTCTGATGCGTGTTCTTATTTAATTAATTCTAAACAAACATGCTCACAAATACATTGTATTCTATATGATACCATATTTTGTATTTTTACCATTATTGTTTTATCTTAATAATATTCAATGCAATTTTATTAGAAATATTTTAATGTACATTTCCTTTTCCGAATAAACGTCACTATGTCTCAGAAATACAGTCAGCAAAATAAATATGTAAACATTAGAGTGCAATTTGAGAATCATCTTGGTAATTCGTTTCTAAGAACACTGACCCAACTCTAAATTAACTTAATTGCAAATAAAAACTCTAACGAATAGTAATAAAAGAGTCTATTTTTTATTTTTTGTACTGAGTTGCGTCCTTATTCTTGCATAGCTATCTATGTACACAAGTACTAACTCAATTTTAACTAGACCAAACTATAAATCTGTCAAAAAATGTACGACCAATTTTAGAGATATCTTAACATCAATAAGAAAGTTGATACAATTCAGTGAACTAATAAAATGACAGATTTGTGCTTGTGTACAAAACGAATAAACCAGATGTAGCATCTAAAAGAACGTATGATAACATTTTATTTTGCTGAAAACGATCAACTTGTGGAGTTGAACAAGAATGAATAAGAGAATTGGCGTTCACGGTCTACGCTGACACGCGTCGACCGATCAACGCAGAGGCGTGCTCAGTATGTGGCGTTCCGTAAAAAACATAGATAATTTAGTTTTAATATCGCGGTTATCCTTGTACACCGCTCTTGTAATGTGTCATACACAATACGTCAAATCAATATAATTGCATATATCAATAAAAGTATAAATGGCACAGACAAATAGATTTTAAACAATACTAATAATATATCTTTAATTTTTCATTATTCATTATTAAAAAAGGAAATAATAAGAAAAGACATATTTTTATTAATTTATTGTTAAGACTGAACTAATTATGAAAAATATTAAAATATTAATTAATACTATTATTTCATATTTTCCGTTTAATTCTTACGTTACACAAATGAATTTAACATACCGTTGGAAGATTGTAAAACTCAAATATGTATTACAATTTGGAATTGAACGTGGAAATGTAAAGAACACTCAGATTCATTATATGAAAGCCTTAAAAGTGCCTTAAAATATCTATGAAAATCGCGTAACAAGCTGAATTAAAGCTACCAACAATAAATGAACCTGACTGTACTTATTGAAATAATTTTTCTATCAAAATAATAATTTTCTCTTTTAAGCACAAAATCTTTGTTCTATGGCGAGTATAACTTCTTAGTCATTCCATTTTTATTTCTTTACTAGGATATATTCAATTGTAAACACGTAAATTGTCAATAAAATTATCCACAATAGTGAAACGAAACAGTTCAATTATGTCAATTTAAATTTATTTATATGTTTGGACAATTAAAATTTATTCAAATTTTTTATCAATTGAAATTTATTCAAATAGTTTGTCAATTGAAACTTATTCAAATATTTTGTCAATTGAAATTTGTTCAAATATTTTGTCAATTGAAATTTGTTCAAACATAAATGCAGTGCCTTATAAATATAGCAAACATTTTACGTGTATTACAATTTACAATAAAAAATGAAACATTGTATTAAATTTATCGTTTTACACATGAACTAGTACGTCACCTATGTAATTCTAAGTGCAACTGTACTTGATATGCACTCATCGCAAGTACTTAATTATTGTAATTTAAAGTGTAAGATCTATTATGACTAGCTACTTACATTATAAATAATTTGTTTGTGGAATTAATAAATAAATGATGGATTTTATTTTGTATTTTTATTGATTACCTGCTTTATACCTACCGTAATACCTGATTAACATATATTGATATTATCTAACTTTTACGCGTTCACTGCTCATAATAAAACTACTCATTTTACGGCTTTAAAACATTTTATTGAGAAAGGTTACGGAAACGTCGAACAAAAGTGTAAAAGGGTAATAAACCGCGTTTTATGAGTAAAGAAATTATCTAACTGAAGAGTAAATTAACATATAAAATTACTGAAAACATTTTATAAAAAGATAAATATATATATATATATACTTAATGTATAAACTTTATAATGGCCGGATCAACTTGGCTAGTTTAAGTCGTAAAAACTGAAGTACATAGTTTGGGGAAGTTTTGAAGTAGGGGAACCTGTTGTAACTTGACAAGCTTTGTACCTAGAGCCACTTAAATTTTTTAAATTGTGCCTTTATTCCGTTTATTTGTCGATTGTAAAGTGAACTTTAACAAGACTAAACAACATGAAGTTAGTTGCAGGCGGCCATTGCATCGAAATCGCATGGGAGATCATTTTAACGTTTTCGCTGCAAAAAACTTTTAATATAGTTAATATTTTTAATTTCTCCCATTACTTTTGTTATGTACTATATATTTTTTTTAAACCATGTGATTTAAACTAGTGCTTTAGCTTAGTTTAGAATGTAGTATGCTAATTTGAGTTAATCATAACCTCCAATTTTTTATGCACAATTAAACATAAAAGGGTGTTGTACCTTGACCATTTGATTGGTCGTATGATCAAGGTACAACTGTTAACGTTAAAACGTATATACTTATTATTTTGTTGTTTTTTGAACAGGTAAAATGCCTCGTAGCAAAAACAATATCAAACGGACTCCAATTGCTAAAACAGCTCTTTCTAGTGCTATAAAACTAGTTAAAGAAATAAAAATATCGTTAAGAGGGGTTGCCAAATATTTTATCTTGTCAAGATGTATTTTAAAGAGGCATTATGAACACTGCTCAAAGACTGGTAAAGTTTCGAGCGACCTTCATGATAATTTAGCCGTGAAAAATGTTTTTACAGGTAACGAAGAGCTCTTGCTTGTGGATTACATATTATAAGAAGCAACAAAGTGACATTATGGACCCACTTTAAAGGATGTTAATAGGTTTGCATATGAGTTCGCGACGAAAAAGAAATAAAAAATATCCAGCTCAATGCCAAGCCACTAGACTTGTATATATGTATTAGATAAGCTTACAGAGATATTTTTAGAGGTGTTGAAGCTGGAAATAATACAAATATTTGCTATTCGTCGAGAAATATGGATTTTTTTTATGGGTTCTATGACCAAGGTACAACATAAGCGGATCTAGGTATATCACCTCTGCTGTACCTTGATCAACGTTTTTTTTTAGTTTATGTAAAACATGTAATAAAGATGATCTATGCTTTTGTATAATTTATATTATGATCCACATTAGTTTGTATAACAGCTAAAATTTGTTTAATCGCAATAGTAATAACCGTTATTTTTTTTTAAATCGTTGAATGAAAATGTGACTAAGATACAACAGGTTCCCTTATACTTCTTTTGTGGACTCGGGAATTACAACAGTTGGTGTGATACCGTCTCCGCTGTTTGTCTGTGCCGCAGATCCCATCAGGATAATTTTGGTATGTATAATGATAGATAGGGTCCCACCCTATCTATCTTTGATAAAGAAAGTAGGTTTCTCGAAATACTAATAATGCATAGAAAAAGTCGCGGGCATCAGCTAGTTTATTATATTAGCTAAACTTTTACTTTAAAATAATTATTTGAAACGGCTGCTATGTACAGATCGATCTATTACTTCGTGTACCGATCGGGCCATGAAGAATATAATTAGACACTTAATGACTGAAACAAACTTAAAATTCGTCTTTACTAATAATATTATGAGAGAACAATATGGTTTGAAAGATGATGTTGTGACAACAATAGAGAAAGAATGTTGAGATGGTTTGGACATACAGAAAGAATGGATGAAAGTAGAAAGACACAAACAAATAGAGCAGAAGTGAATGGGAGAGACGGTATTAGCAGTGTGCGCGACTGTAGCGCCGCGTAGCGTTTAAAACATTTGCGGAAGCTGTCAAAAACAAATATAAATAAAACCAAAGATTAAAATAGTATTGTTGGCATTATTTTAATGTTCAATTTATTCAATAGTTTTACTGTAAAATTAATATAATAATAAAAACCGGGTTTGAAACTATGACACATAATATTAGTTTCCAACCACAAACTGAGATAAAAGGCAATATATTAGTATTAGCCGAGCATGTAAGAAATGTGGAAGAACTGCGACATAACGGCTAGAGCTACTTGATACGAGCCCACGTAATTTGTCAGTACAGTAGCTTTATGAGTTTGTTCTGCAATCAACACTTTTGACAGCTGAGCATTTGTTTCCAATTTCCGCCGTGTTGTGCGCTGCGGCCGTTATCTGTCCGCCACTACTCGCTTTGCACATAGACAATAGGACGACCTATGTTGAACATATGTACCTTAACCATGTAGAAGAGGTGTAAAATAAGGCCTACAAGTACCAAGAATAAAGGAGCGTGTATGAAAGGACTAATGCCGGTAAAGGAAGCGGGAGAAGTTAGCTTAAATCTGTCTTAAATCTGAAAGTTTGTTAGTTTGGATATATGGCACCTTTTCATGCAAAAACTACAGATTAACGACACTTTATAATTATATATCTTGTATATCAGAGTAATATATAAGGCTATAATTTCTAAAGATTCAAAGAAGACTCTAAAACATAACGATAAGTGTTATTTGTGCCCCAAACGCCTGCAAAGTTTCATCCGCAAATCTGCTTATCATCTGTGTTTGTGATGCAGAATGGAATATAAAAGTTAAAAAGCTGTTTAAGGTACATGTTGTTTCTATGGGGTAATGGAATTACCGAGAGGTACCGGCAGAGTAGAACAGTAGGTCACCGTGTACCAGGTATATATGTACCGGTATGGTATGAGGCGATTGCGGTACCAGAACCGACAGATAGCGGTATATTCATCCGAAACAGCGTAGCTTCAATGCAACAACGCGGAAATGGCCAGCAGCATTGCCAGACGACTCTACATGTCATTGACAAGAGACAAGCAAAATTTTAAAAACGTCAAGTAAATATTTGAATGTTGTATTGACAGTCTATTTCTTTTTATTTATTCTTCTGAAAACTGAATAATATTCCGATATTTTTTTACTCGTTTATTATAAATAGTAGTTGGCTAGTTATTTCACATAATGCCTACGCAGGTAGAACAGAAAACCATTGATCCAGAAGCGGAGCTCAGCTATGTGCAGAGGACGGTAAGATTTACATAAAATTCCTTCGTATCATCAGTATCATCATAACATATGTTAGACGTCCACTGAAAAATTTAGCCTACCCAAGTGATTTCTAATAAGATCGAAGGTAAATACTAAATAGTAGATGATTAATATTCACTAAATGGGTTACTAAGCCGTGGGGTACCGGCAGAGTAAAATAGTACTTCTTTTTATACCAGAGGCGACTGAGGTACTGGAACCAGCAGATGGCGGTATAGCCATCTGAAAAAGCGCAGCTTAAATACTACAAGGCAGGGATAGGCTTGCCAGTGACTGCCACTTCGCCTGCTCAGCGTAGTAATTATGGGTAAAAACCCCCCCATTCTTCGGGAGGCCTATGTCCAAGAGTGGACTTTAGATGGCTGATATGATGAAATTGGTTACTTAAGTTGAAAAGCTAATCATGGGTAAAATGGCACTCTCGGCCTTGTACTAAAAGGGGCCTTGCAAGAGACCCCCTTCTCCGTATCATTTGACTAACTTAACCGACCGTTTTATCATATATATAACTAGCGATGCAGCCCGGCCCCTTAGCACGTGTCTTTAACAAAAGTAAAAAAAACTATATACTAGTTTTTGCATCGAGTTATTAAAGAATAGAAAATTTTTAAAGAAATTTAGTATACTGTTGTTTTATAATTTTTTTAAAGATTACATTGTTTCATTTTGTGTAGGAATTGGAGCGAATTTAAAATATACTCCATAGAAATTTTAATTCATGTTTTGCATTTATATCGAATCAATGGCTTGAAAAATAAGTTTCAAGTTTCTAGCTCCAAAAATAGCAATACTTCTATACAACTTTTCAACCCCCCTTTCGACGCCTTGCAATAATTTTTTCGAATAAAAAAATATTTCTCAGGCTTTAAAGATTGTCTGTGCCAAATTTCATCAGAATCGGTAAAGAGGTTTAACCGGGAAAGCGTAACAGACAGACAGACAGACAGACAGAGTTACTTTCGCATGTATAATATTATAATATTATATAATATAATATACCAGTA
Organism: Heortia vitessoides; assembly: GCA_020976665.1. Lineage (NCBI taxonomy): Eukaryota > Metazoa > Arthropoda > Insecta > Lepidoptera > Crambidae > Heortia > Heortia vitessoides. The sequence continues at coordinate 2,653,584 of JACJUM010002809.1, forward strand.
GGAATATAGATATCACTATTATTATTATGGGTAGATATGTTCTTGTACATGTTACTAGAAACGTAACACAAACCAAATAGCAGTCGTAGACCATGACAAAGGTCTCCAAGAAATTAGAAAACTCGCGTATAAGAGTCCCGCAGGCGTAGCAGTAATCGCATAGCTTCGCGACCTGTGTTTTATTTGAGCTACGCTGTCACAGATGGATATACCGTCAAATGTCACTTCCGGTACCTTACTTACGACACCTGCTACAGAAAGAGGGTACTATTCTCTGCCGGTACCGCTCGGGTAACAGTCTATCTATTGACTCTGCGGTGAATTACAAAATATAGACTATAAATCTAAAAGATAATACATGTTTTCTATCCGTATATTGCAGTTTCAAAAGTTGGCACCGATGTGCAGTGTGGAGAAACGAGCTGCTGGTATACCCCAGCTGGCGCCTCAGGAGAAGCAGCTCGGCATCCTGGCGCATGAGCTTAAAGAAACCCTGCTATGCATCAATGTAAGTAATAATAAATCTATCTCCCTTTACCTAATGTTTTAAAAAGGTATCCATCCATCCATTAAGTTATTAGCTTAGAAGATCTAAGCTAATTGATGCTACAGCGCGTGCTACTTTTCTTTTACTGTGTAAACAATTTGGCATAAATATAAATAAAGACTTCAAATTTTAATTTTATACAGGTACATTAATATACCTGTTAAAACAGTAAAAACATAGTCACATAATTTTATTAACAGGAATTAAAAAAAGAAAAGAGACAAAAATATATTAACTCCTATAGATGTTTGTCAAGGACATCTATTTATACAGACTTCGAAATTCTGCGACCGTATATTCCTAGTATATAACTAGCATTACTATATTTACACAGCTTGCCAAAAAAGGGCAGCATGGCCTCCGCGACAACCAAGTGAAGAGTGGCACCAAGCAGTCCATCGTGGAGTACGAGCACCTGGAGTCGGAGCTGAGGGACGAGCGCGCGCAGCAAGCGGAGCTGGACTGTCTCAACTACCTCGCGCAGAAGCAGCTTGTCGAACTGCTGAAGAGGGTGCCTACTGAAGCAGACGTATGACTCATTTGACTGTATTGAGATAATCATTGACTGTTTACCAACACAGGTAGGGTTCGTGTAGGACATATAAGAAGTGGAACATGTGCCACGTACATGACGTCAAAATAGAAGAACATTTCAGTGTTATAAAATGTACTACTTCATATAGTTTGTAGCGAAGTCGCTTTACTGTTTACAAGAGTAACTGCGAAAAGGAATGAGGCACATGTTAGACTCCGTCTGCGTATAACAGACAATGTGTGAAGGCAATTCGCGAGCGGGAAAGAGCATTCATCACCATCATCACAACATCTATCGGAAGTCCACTACTAGTCATAGGCCTCCCCAAAAAAGGGGGAGTTGTGCCCATAATTGCCTCTGGGCAAGCGTGTTGGCAAACGTAGAGCGCAGCTTTCGCGACGGGGATTCTGCCCGTCCCGCCATGTGCATTGGAGCTGCACTGTTTCGGATGGATATACCGCCACCTGTCGGGGGAGGTACTATTTTACTCTGCTTCTACCTCACGGCGTAGCGAAAGAGCATTAACGATAATATTTAATAGAAAAAATGCCAAATTGTCTCAGGCACACATGAGGTACACCTCATACAAAAGGTCTTCTGCATTGCTTCCTCTCTCTCACCGATTTTTACCGGCAAATAACAGTGTTTTCATTGCTGTGTTTATGTTTTAAGGGTGAGAGAGGCTCTAAGACAGGTTGGAAATGCGCTAGTGATATCCCTGTGATATTACATGCATCTTATTAGCTGCATGCTTGTGACGCGGACTGTGCGCTTGTTTGTCGAACTAGTCTAATAAAAAAAGGCTTCAAGCAGGACTGCCTGGAGCCTGAGACAAGATTCCTTGAATTCAGCATTTTCATAACCTTTGACGTTAGAAAGACCATGTTTGACCGCTGAGGTTACATCAAACATGTCATACTTGTTTTCTGACCTTTCTAATTTATTTTAAAATTTAGTTAGTCTCACCTCATCTCAAGTGGGGCATGGTAATAATTCAGTACAAAATAGAGGGTATTCTCATAAATTCTATCGTGTCATGTCCTACACAATATTAATAATAGAGTGGTTATAGATGAATAAAGTCTCTGCCCACCAAGGTAAAGGGGATTAGAAAATAAAATAGGCGGGAAGGATGGGCTACGAAAAATTAAGGCCTAGTATACGATGGCTTTAAACTTTGGGAGTTTGGTAGTTGGAAGTGCGTACCGTACCAACAGTGCTAATGTCCCAAAACTAAAAGTCTATGAAGGTAAAGGGGTAGGCTGTTCATAGCCTTCTGGGTAAATGACTAGTGTATTCATCGTCTCCCTTGTGCGTAGTCCTCGGATAAGAGACCTCTCTCTTCGTCCCTGAAGTGTTCAGTATGGTATGCCATTCCAGAAACTGTCAACATAAGTTACAATACCTCATGCGATATATTCTAAGATTCATTTTCGGTTTACGTAAGTTTGATCATGTGTCCAACTTTCGTACTAAGCTCAAATGGCTACCTATTCAACTTCGCAAGAACGCTCATTTCATCTCTTTGCTATACAATTGTTCTGTCCTTTCCCTCTTACTTATCTTAAAAGTCGCTTTGTGTTCCTTGGGGGCAGACATGAAAAATCCCTAAGATCGTCAGAGAATTTATCACTCAAAATGCCTCTGCATTCCAAAAGCTTCTATAGCAAATCCCTTACAGTTTAAGCTGTTCGTTTGTGGAATGCTCCCCCTTGAAGTGAGATCTGCTCGTTCTCTTTCCATTTTTAAGAGAATGGTGAAAGAATATTGTCTGTCACTTTGATTTTGCTTTTTGATTCTGTCACTTTCCTTGTTCTGTAACTTTATCTTTTATATATATTCGAATGTATGTGTATTATATGTATATATGTATGTTTATTATTATGTATGTATGTACTAATTGCACCTCAAACTTCCACCAGCTCTAGCATTATTTCTATCCAAAGGTTGCTATAAGGCCGCCTCGTGTACCTACTATTCCATGTTTTTGTGATGTTCTTGCGTTGTTTTCATTGGTGTACAGTAAAGAGTATATTATTATTATGATGACATAGATTTGAGTTTGTTCCCAGGAGTTGGCGATGATAGAAAACGCCAATAACTCCCTGCGTCGGATGGAGAACCGACTGGATCTAGCCACTAAGAGGTTCTGCGTCGTCAACTCCGACAACAAGAGGGTTCGCAATGAGATACATCGTCTTCTTGTAGAAAGGTTTACTTTTAAGTTTATATGAATTTTCAGATATTTGTATAAATTGCCAGCCATTCAACTTGAACGGTAACAATATTTTCGTGATAAAAAAGTGAGATTATATTCTGTGTTTAATGAACTTCTGAAAGTCAATCAGTAAATATTGCACAAATTAGATTTGAATAAAAATAATTAAATAATTTATCTAGAAGTGCAGCGTGACCGGTAACAGTATTAAAAAAATAGTGGCGTGACGCCGTTATCTCATAAATTGACCTAACTTCGAAATAAGCTGCTTAAAGCATTTGTGTAACGGATATGAGACAACAGAGAAATGACAAATATAACACTTAAATTCATAAACCCGAACCTAGAACAAACACAAATATCTTCATAAAAATATTCGTCCTGGGTGGAGATCGAACCCACGACCTTTGGCGCACAAGATGGATCACTACCATCTGCGACATCGGGCCTGAAGATCTTTAGAAAGTCCGTCAATATTGTTAACATAAAAAGAATCCATAACAAATCACGAAAATTATGCCTGTAAAAAAAATTGGATACATAATAACCGTCCTTTTTTTAATTTTAACATCGTTTTATTTAAAATACAGCTTGTTTATATATTTGAGAGGGTTGTTATCAATCTTCTTTTACAGGCCAAAGACTTTTTGTCTCACTCATTCATTTACAGAAATGATTTCAACATCCAATGGAACCGTACGATTGGTAAGCTGGTGAAAGGCAAAGAATACCTCATGGACATCTTTGAGATAGCAGCCGTCGCTTTTGGCGACCGCGACGAGTGCTGCAGGAAGTTGGAAGCTCTCAAGTGGAAGGGCTTGTTCCAGCTTAATCGGGATATATCTGTTAGTTGTTTTAACGTGATTAGAAGTTAGCGTAGACTGTACCTTTATAATGTAGGGTAGAGTTATTCGTATGCCTTTAGGCTCTTCCTTACTGTGGTTTTGAAAGGAACGAGGTGAGAATGATTGATCTGAATGATTTTGGGTCAGTGTAGTTGCTCTTACCTAGCTTTGGGATGAAGTTTGATCTAACTTCTCTCCATTGCTTGGGCACATAACCGTAAGTCGTTGATCTTCTTGGGACAGAATGATTGAATAAGTCTGGCAGGAGTGCGATCATTATACCAGCCATTAAAGGTCCACTATTGGACATAGACCTCCCGAAGAAAGGGGGCTGGTGGAGAGTATGTTGTCCATAAATGCCGCGCTGGGCAGGCGTGTTGGCAATCGCAGAGCGCAGCTTTCGCGACGGGGAAGCTACTGCCATCCCCACCCTGTAAATGTGAGCTGACTTTTTTGCATGGATATACCGCCATCTGTTTGGTTCTGGTAGCTAAGTCGCCTCTTACGACACCTGGTACAGGGGGAGGTACTATTCTACTCTGCCGGTACCTCACGGCTAAGAGTGCAATGGTACTTCCGAAGAGGTGGCAACCTCTTGTCGTAGCAGCTGAAGGGAAACCTCTTTTCTTCACACCTGAAGGCAAACCTTATTGGGTTTAGAGCGTTATAAATTCTTCCAAAATACATAGCGGTGAGTCAAACAAAATGGTTGTTTGACTCACCACCGAAGCAGTACCAGCTTAGAAAGTCATAACAGAGCACGATCGTTTCCTCCTTGAATTGAATAGTAGCTGTTAAATGTTATTGCATTAACATAAATTTTGTTGGCTTTTTATAAATATTTAAAAGTCTGGTTAAGCCAAATGTAAAGACAGTCGTCATTATTCAGGAGATGCAATCATACGAAGGTGAGTTGAATCACTTAGCCAAACTCGAGGAGTTCCTGAGGGTGAAGGGCTCCCGCAGGATCTGCGAGGCTGATGAGAAGGAGGAGATCAAGCGGCAGGAGGAGATCCAGCGGTGTGGACAGGAGATAGCTAGGCACGATGCTCTGCTCGAGGCTATATTTGTAAGTAACATTTTGTTTCTCAAAATGCTCCATTTTTTATTTTTTTATACTTCATTATATCAGACATAGAAAGTCTACTGGACATACGAGATGTATGAGAGGGAATCAAGAAAAGGGGAAAAATTCCCATAGTTGCCGCGCTGGGCAGGCGTGGTAATTATTGAGAATGGCTGCAGCTGCAGCCAACCTTTTGTATTTGAAATTACATATTTTTTGCCTATATGTCCCTTACGCCAGTTGAATTTCTGACCGTCGATATGTCATGGAATTATCATATATACTTAATATCCAGTTATTGTGAAAAATGCCTTATATGAGTGTGCAATTTGATAATAGTTATTCAAATAATCAAATTAACTGGTCATTTTATGTCCTTTACCTCTTGGCTAATTAATAAAAACACATTTATTCCTGTCGACCATTTCTTAGAGTTTTTGTTATTGTTAAACAAAAATCGGATTTCATAGGATCATTTCGTAAACATATTACTTTTGAAAGAGTCACTTGGAATTATACAGGTTCCGCAAATATTTAACTTAAGAAATATTTCAACTGTTACAATATCATTTTTCTATTCTGGCCGCAGTATGACCGTTGTGAACTTTCAATTTTGTGAAATAATGTTTGGCCATAATTTATTTTTTAGGAAATAGGTCAAATTTCTGTTCAGTCTAAATTTTCATAAAAACAAGTACCTGTCACGTAACTCGGGGTTGCGGCGCTGAAGTCGACCATATGACTTCGCGGAAGATCTTCCATTTTCGCAAACGCAGCGTTCCCTAAGAATTAAGAAAATAAATTAATTCCTACTCCCCTCTTCCCACATCACATACATACACCATGTCACATACTATCCTGACTATATATTTCCGTTTTAAACATTTCTACTTTAATTTCTAATAATAAATACTTAAATTTTGAGTTGTTTTTGAATGCAGTTTTTATTGACGTTCCGAACTAAGAAACTTACCGTGAAGAAAACGAATTAATCTTAAAAAATAGAAATTAAATAAAACATGATTAAATATCTTGTAAAGTAGTTTTATTATCTTTTAAACCATATTTGTGGCAGCAATACGCCGGCACAGACCGAACCACGAAGATAATAAGCGACTTCAATAGAGACGAGATCAAAAACTTCTCGATCTTTGTGCTGCTCTGCGAGGTCCTGCAAGAGTCTATAATCATACGTCGAGAGCTGGAGATTCTACGGCAGAGGATTCGTGAGTGCTAAGAGACTCCATTATTTATAATAACTTAAGATGAGTTAGACCTCACACTTAAGGTCGTCTGCATTGGTATCTCACTCTCGCCTATTTTTACCGCCAAATAGCAATGCTCTCTTTGCTGTATTTCCGTTTGAAGGCAGTGCAATTACTAGGTGACATATCTTCAATTTACAAGTTGGGCCATGTTCTAATGATATCCTTGTGATATTACAAACATCTATAGACCTGCTGTGGCGTTTATCACGCGGACTGTACGCTTGATTGTCGACCTAGTCTAATAAAAAAAAGATTATTGAATGTTATTGTATGTGTATTTGAAAATAGAGAGAATTTTGGTGTTTCAAAGAGAAAAATTATATTTGTCGCAGTCTTCAGGCAGGGCTCGAACCTAAACTTTTTCCCCGCCGAAACACTACCGTTGTCACAATAGTTTTCTTTTTCAATAATTTTTCAGTGCACATCTATAAAAAACTTTTGGTAATTTATCCAAAAACTGATGGATATATGACGATCACACTTAATACGATTTATCTTCTGGATGTATGACGAGCACGCTTAATACGATTTCTCGCATAATACGCCACTTCACGCCAGTCCCTTACTATTTAAGGGCCATAGTACACGGCGTTTTTTAAACGCGCCGACGACGCGCAGATGACGCGCGTATACGCGCTTCAAACGCAATTCGAACGCAACCTAGTAACCTAAGCACACGTTACCTATAGCAACAAGCAGCGTCCACGGCGCCGAAAACGCGCGTTTAAAATACGCCGAGTACTATGGGCCTAAGACATATTTTCATACATTTCTTAACGCTTAATACGATTCATCGTGCCGTTTAATACGCCCATCAAAGAGCTGGGATAACGGTGAAACTCGAGATATTGCGGAGTTTTCCTAGTTATTCTTCCATTGACGACAAAATTTAAATTCAATCAATTGAACATCTTATTGATAATGTGAACAACACACCAAATGAGGCCCTAAGTGATAATGATAAAGACGAAGATGAGTCAACTCCGGTTTTGTCAAACGCTCAGGCGTTATCAGCTGTTAATGATTTGAGACGTTAAGTAGCTTCTTTGGATCAAACGCGAAGACGCACTGCAAAAGTTTATTTGTTACTAACTCTTATTGAATCAATTAATATTATAATAAACATAGATATGTTGCAAAATTTTAAAATGCAACACAGCACTAAAAAAAGTGAAATTATGTTGAAAATCTTTTAATTGCTAATGCATCAAAATCTTTCCGTCAAACCAAAATAAGTAATTATTTTAAATTATATAATTATAATTACACTACGTATTGTATGTACACAATTCATAAATGTATAATTTAATACCTATCCAACGTACCAAAATTACAATATAATACATAATAATATGTAGTAGGTACGTTTTATTTTCCCTAACCCGCATAATACGGTTTCTCGTTCAAGACGCGTTTATGGTAGGGTACCTGGAAAATCGTCTTAAGTGGGTTTTACCTTGATGTAACGAAACATGAGACTCCTTCCATGCCTTGTTAAGTAATTATGTTATCATATGTGTCAAGGGTCGATGGTTCGATCACAACAAATATTTATATGATGAAAATTTGAATTTGTTATGTGTCTGGGTGTTAAATATATATTTCAGTACTATAGTTGGGATTCTTCTGTTGTCTGTTGTCCGTAACACAATTGACTTAACTCGGAGTCAAGTCAATGAATGAGATGTGGTGAGAATTTAATATTTTTGTCACACGTCTTCATTTATCTCTTATCTGCTTAAGATACATTTTTCCTATAATAAATATTACTTGACCGCTTCATTTCTCCACCTACTCAGTGGACCAAAGAGACATTAACGAAGCCCGTGAAGAGAAGCAAGACAAACGCATAGCCGCTCTGACCTTGGAGCTCGAGCAGCGAAGATCACGGACCATGCAGATACAAGACCTGAACTATGCCGCCGACGCCACCATCCTTAAAGTATTGAAAGGCATCGACGACCTGATCAGGTATCCAGGCATAATAAGAAGTATTGCGTCTGGTTATCTAAATGGTGAAATAGATCGAACAAACGAACGGTCCAAGGGTTTGATTAAGGTTCCTCTGTAATATCATTGTACGACTACAAGTGCTTTAAGCGACTTATTTTAGAGTTAGACAATGTATAAGATGATTTGTGAATTAATTAAAAAACAAAGAAATAAGCAATCGATTGACGTGATCTAAGGGGAGATATCCCTGTTATCCAAAGCACTTGGCATATTTGGTTCATGGGTAGGTTCTCACCGTCCTATGTGTATATATGGGTGTGGTTTTTACGATGGTTATACCAAAACTGTATGTATATATTTCATCAACATCGTAACAGTTGAAAAACGTACACAGCTGTACTTAGGCCTCCTTAGGAGGGCCATTATACGCGGCCTGCGCATCCAGCACGATCCTGCGGTCAGTCAGATCATCTGTCTACCTTGCCGGTGTGCGTCCTACACTACCCTTGCCGGAACGTAGTCTCCATTCTAGAACCTTACGGCTCCATCGGCCATTAATTCTGCGTACTATGTACCCTGCCCACTGCCACTTAAAAATTGCTAATCTGGTAACTTTGGTTCGTTTCCGGATCTCCTTATTCTCGATCCGCACAAGAGACTCCAGCACTCGCCAAATCTTTTTGGGCTATTATTTAAATAGGCTTATAAGGCCCATTGTATAAGACTTTTATATATTTACTCGTAGATAAATTAAGAATAGCTTATTTAATAGATCTCGATCTCGATAGACTAGCGAAATGTGACTGCACTCCATTGCTATCACTCCTCGGGAACCACAAGGAGGTGACCAAATGGAATGTGTCCAAGTTTCTGCGTCTCCTAGAGTCTGAGGTGAAGACGCTTATCGAGGTGGCGTACGGTGCTGTCAAGGTGACTGATAAAACTTACTTTTGCATTAATTCATAGTATTTGCATAAAGTTGTCATCATATCAGCCATTGGAAGTCCACAGTTGGACATAGGAATTTTGCCCCTAATAACCACACTGGGCAAGGGTGTAAGCAATCGCAGAACGTAGCTTTCGCGACGAAGATGCTGCTGCCTATACCCGCCCTTTGCATTTGAGCTGCACTGTTTTGGAAGGATGTAACGCAATCGGTTTGTTCCGGTACCTTAGTCGCCTCTTACGCCATGCAGGGGGAGGTACTGTTCTACTCTGCCGGTACCCCACGGTATAAATTTACAATATAATAATTTTGATAATAAATGTAAAATGGAGCACACAAAACGATTGCCCATAAACAAGTGAGATAAACAGATCAGGTAACGTCAAGTTGATCCAATTCCTTATCGTCTGGCAGTTAAATTGTAACTTTCTCTTATTCAATCAATTAATATTATAATCAACAGATATGTTGCAAAATTTGAAAACGCAACACAGCACTAAAAAGTTTCGCCTGTTAGTTATCTGTGCATCACTATTCAGGGATAACTAAAATATTCTGTTACATAAAATATTAGTTATCTCTAAATAGTGAAATAAAATCTAGATTGTCTGGGTGTTAAGTGATAAAAGTTTATTTCGATGTATTTCACAACTAAGATAAGTCGTTGGTATACATAATATGAACTAGCTAGTACCATAAACAACATTAAAATAACATAGACAAAATGTTTTTAATCATATATGTCTTCTTTTCCTCGTACATACAATATACATCCTCCCTCAGCCTCCAGCACCAACACCGACGCCAAAAGGTCGCAAAGGGGGCCCAGCGCCTGTCACCACGAAGCTGGTGGCTGATCCTTACGTTGCACCGCTTAGGCCCAACAGGATTGAGAAGCTGGTGCCTTATCAGCCCTGCGCTTAGTAAGTCTTGCCATGATTAAGCTGTAACTGTAAAAATTGTGACGTATACTCATATATTAGCTGCTGCTGGCAATATATGAGGGCCAGTGGTCGGGCAGGGAGGTAGGGGGAGAGTCAGTCGGCTCCCATTGTCTCCCCACTGTCTTATGATTTGTACATTAAATAACAGTACATTAAAATGGAAAAAAGCATTATTATGGAGTAGTGTAGATGACCATTAATTATGGTTTAAAAGGGTCTACCTAAGGTACTGCATTCACTCTCACGTCTGCAGTCAGTAATGGCAAATAATATAGCGCTGTGCTTTCGAATATTTGATCAACTTCAAAGTGTACATAAATGGTGCACCAATGTTATACCAAGTTTTCTACGTACATTTACACAGGCACAGACATTTCTTTCAATCATGATAATGAGTCTGATGTATTATATTGCTTTCTTTCAGTTGCGTAGAAGATTATATAATGAATCTAGTGTTCGAGACGCCCGCCGTGCTTGCTGACAAGGAGTACGTTGAGAGCATTTTCCACCTCGAAGACGTCAACACGAAGTTTGACATCTATACGCTTACCATTCCTGCGTAAGTTTAGAAATTCAGTTCAGTTAGTTAGCCCTTCAGTTGGCAATGCTCGACAGACAGTTAGCTCATTAGGAATTGACAACCTTCATGTGGTTTTGAAATAGGAATGTTCTTGTTATTTTAGGAATTTATGTATCATTCACCACGTGTCTAATTAAGACAATACTAGATAAACTAAATAACTAAACAGAACTGAAAGATTTCTTGGGTAATAATAGTACATACATTTCTTAATTAATAATACAACTGAAACAATTTTAGAAATAAAATAATAATTATTTTATTTTATTTATTAAAAATAATTATTTACTAAATCGATTGTAATTTAAATTTATGATTTACAGGAAACGCCACCCATACCGCGGGAAAAAGGATTAGTGACTATCAATTTAGTTTTATTATACATACCATCTTTGCTGCGTAATTCAGTGATTTATACTATCTGTAACACTGTCTAAAATAAAAGTTTATTATATGTATTGTTTGTTATTAATTAGATGATTGATGCAATTATTAAAATGTATATTATATATTATTTAAGAAGAATATAGCTAAATATATCGAGAAATGAATAGTTTCATACACAGTTTTAATCTATAATTATGATTAAAATATACAGGCTGGCAATGACGAAATCATATATTATTTCTCGCAACATTTAACTTCATTTGAGTGTGGCCATGTTAGTATTTTTTACCAATATTTAGGTAACTACTAAGTAATTCTTGAAAGTCTTCACTTTTAAACATTTGTTAAATTTTTCAAAATTGTAAATAATTATTCCAAAATATAAAAATAAATTTAAAAATACAACACTAATTGGTTATTTATTACTTCATAAATCTATAGTATTTTAATGTGTATTACATTCTGATATGGTACTTATATCTAAACAATTTTCTTTTATAACTTTTTTAGAATATTTGTATATTAAATTAACGCAAAAAGTAGTCCAATAAAAACAACAATAAATTTTATGATAAAGGAATTTTTTGTTTTAGTCTGGCCACACTGATGATGTGTTTCTTTTGTATGTGTGAGTGAGTGATGTCTCCGCCATTGAAACTCATTTTAGCCGAGAATTGAAATAGGTTGTACCATTCACAATCGGCAAAAATCTTAATAATCTCTCTTCTTTTACCTATTCTATTTATTCATATTCCGTGCACAAACATTATATCCGATGGCTGACAGAGACACAGATGAGTTAAACATCGATATCGTAATAAAAAAATTACTAAAAGGTAATTGTTGATATTACAAAATAGACCGAAACAATTATGATTAACACTGCATTTAGTGAAATACGTGAAAACAGTGTTGTGCAGTGCATATTTTTAGTGATTATTTTGTGTTGTTATAGTGTCGGTGTCATGTTTATATTTGGTTGTTTTCAGTGCGGGGCGAGAAGCCTGGCATGAATGTTCAGTTAACAGAAATAGAGATCAAAGGGCTGTGCTTGAAATCGCGGGAAATATTCTTGTCACAGCCCATATTACTTGAGTTAGAAGCTCCGCTCAAAATATGCGGTAAGTATACAATTGTATCCGTGAGAGGCGTTACAGAGTCCTGTCTACTTTCAAAATCCAACATCGTTATTTCCTCTTCCTGCATCTCAGATTGTGTATGATAGTTAATTCTATTGTTAAAACCATTTATTAATACGGTAATAGAGGGTATTTTTTACTTTGTTTTTCTCTAAATAAGGTAGATAATTTGGTTTTTTAAATTTCGTGTCATTTTTACATATTAATTGGCGGTTACCGTTCAATCTTTGCTACTGTTAATACTGCTCATGTGGAAATTTTTCCGCAGACATAGTCTTAATAAAAGAGTTTGTTTTTCTATTTATATTTGTTAAAGCTTTAATAATAAAATACAATGACAAGCAAATGACTCATTCTGCAAATGTGAAAACACATTTATCGAAATAATACTTTTAAAATCCAAATTAAATTACTTTATTTTCCCTTTAGACCAATGGTTAATCTTTTAATATGCTGTGGTATTATCAATGTTATCTTTCATTCATTCATATATTTACTTTAGGCACTTACTGTGGTTTAATTCTAACAAAGAATATAATATTTAAACAACAGAAAATTCTTTATTTTTCAGATAATTATCACAAAATATGATCAAACCATTATTATATTTTATTAGTTATAATAATTATAATAAAATTATACATTTCATAAATTGACCTAACCCTGAGATAAGTAGCTTAAACAGATATCAGGGAAATCACAAATACATTTTTAACAGCCAGACACAGGAGAAACACAAATATTTATCATATTTATTTTCCTAGGTAGGGATCAGATCTATAACCTTTAGTGCATAAGATAATATTACTACCACCTCTGCACCATCAGGCCTATTGATAAGTTGACCTAATTATTTTGAGTAACATTAACATTTTTTTTGTAGGTGACATCCACGGACAATATTATGACTTGCTTAGACTGTTTGAATATGGAGGGTTCCCTCCTGAGTCCAACTATTTGTTCCTTGGAGACTATGTGGACCGTGGCAAGCAGTCCCTCGAGACAATATGCCTCCTGCTTGCATATAAAATCAAATACCCAGAAAACTTCTTTCTGTTAAGAGGGAACCACGAGTGTGCTAGCATAAACAGGATTTATGGGTAAGTGAATGTTTATTAAATAAGCCTACCAATGCTTCAACTGTGAGAGATATAAGAATATTAGCCAGTTTCACAAAATTATATTGATTAATAGAGCTAATGTGTCCGGAGTTTTATATACTGATAGAAAGAATATAAAACATAAACATTAACATTTTTAACTGATAGACATAACTACATTTTCCTGTTTAAATTCATAATAGTTTCATTTGGATCTCATTGTATTTGCAATATATAACTTATCATAACTTTTTACATTTTTTTATCAGTATGTACTTTGTTTTGTTCAAATCTAAATAACTAATTAAACATAACATCAGCTATGGTGCAGTACAATTCCAAACAAAATCAGTCGAGCCATTTCAGAGATATCTAAAATTAACAGATTCAAATTAGTTTTTGTATTATTTATGCACTTTGATGTGGTAAATCCACAGTACCAGTTATTTGGACATTAGAAGTAGACACTTTTATTTATTTGCTAGTAATTAACCTATAATAAGGTTTTTTGCAAAAATACCAAATTTTTTACCCTAGATTAGAAAAGACTTGTAATACTGACCTACTTGCCTAGATTATAACTATAAAAAACTACAATCTCATAACAGAGCACATAAGTGTAATAATATAATTATTTTTTCTTATAGAGGACAAACAAAAGTCAAACTTAAATCTATTGAGTTTGGATTTGCATAATTTAGTATTTAAGATTTAATTTATCTTTAATATCTTATATTAATCATAGCAAAAGTAATTATCACTTAAATATCCGAAGTGTATTATGATAACAAAATATTTTCTAATCAATGTGATAAGAATCTCATGGTACATTTTGTTTTATATATACTTCAATTCTTTTCTAATACAAAGATACTTAATTATTTTGCTGAACTTATTTCCTATTGGAGTTGGATTTTTATTAATATACTATATGTATAAAAAACAGTTTTATGATCTGTTGTATTTTAGCTAGTCTCTTAAATGGCTGGATTGAATGTGATGGGATTTTTGCTAGTAAATAGCTATATGTTATATAAAGTAACCCAGGGCATATTTATTAAGTATAGGAACTAAATTTATCTAGTTATTTAATTTATATGTCAAACATAGCTTATTTCTATATTACAAAATAAGGAAACAAATAAAAGTGTACCATAGTATATCTATATTAATAAACAATGATTTTTTTTTTATATTTTAAAAACATGTAACTTGGCATAAACGAAAATGTTTTTATCAACCAATGTAACATGTTTATTACATTTATTATTCTGAGCATAAATGGAACGATCAATCTACAAGGAAATTGTTTTGTTTATAAATTAACTTGCTGGAAGGGAAACATTTATAGAGCTAAACATTTGTTATCTGTCTAGACTGAAAATTATTATCATAATTATAAGAGTTATAATAGCATTTGAAGCTGGAATGCACTACAAAAATAAGATATTATTGTATTCTTTTCTTATTTTTTAAGGTACAATTACTTTGCCGGATTTGTTATGGTCACTTTTTTAATCATTGTGCTTTCTTTTTGTACAAAAATTGCCTCACTGCGTTTATCTGGAAAGCGTTGTCAAACTGCTGAACCGATTTTAATATATTCTTGCTAGAATAGACCCTTTATAGTCACAATATAATTTTCATATAACATGTAATTATACATAAAGATAAAAGCACAATGTTCAAAACAGTTAACCATAACAAATCAATAAAATAACAAAAAAAAATTGTAACAACACAATAATATCTTATTTTTGTAGTGCATTCAAGCTTCAAATGCTATTATAACTCTTATAATTATAAGTAAGTTAAATAAGACGCGTTTTGACGTCGGTCAAAAGTAGTTTCATTATGAGTAGTGAACGCGTTAATATTAGAAAATATAGTACCCAAGCCCTTTCTGAGACTCGGCTAAACTTTTAGACCCCATACAAAGCGATGACACGTCATGGGAACTGAACACGACCAAGTCATGGATCGCTAGCCGTCGCGCCAAACCTTACCTGACGATTTTGAACTGTACACCCTAAGCGGAAAACTGATATTAGATTACTACGCTCGCGTGTCGACCTATATCAATATTTACCTGAATAAATGGTAGCGTAAAAAAATAAGCGGTTTGTGTGAACTAGATTTCTTCTTTGTGCCACGCATTTTTACGCTCGTAATGAAATTTTAGGTCTTAGTAACCATAGTTTATTAGCCGATTTTGATGAAATTTCACATGAGGAAGGAATGATTCTTAAGGGCTAGGTTACTTTAAAACCTGGATGTTCTCGTGAGGCGTTAAAATATTACATATTATTACTATACAGTCCTAATTTAACACTGAGTAACGAGTAATTTGGAGTATGTCATATATTATTAAAGCACCATCCAAACAAATGCCTTGAGGTACCGGCAGAGTAGAATGTAAAAACGTAAGAGGTGGGTGACTAAGGTATTAGAACTGACAGCGGTATATCCATCCGGGACAGTAGCTCAAATGCATCGGGTAGGCCATCCCCACAGTGAATCCCTGTTGCGAAAGCTGCGCTCTGCGATTGCTAACACGCTTGCCAAACAATGCAATTATGGGCTAGATTCTCCACTTTTTTTGGGGACGCCTATGTCCAGTAATAGACTTCCAATGGCTGTAATGATAATGATACAGATAAAATGAGAGGTTTTGAATATTTTTAAATACATTTTGACAACTTATCTTCTTTATAAATTATAATATTCTATTTATGATGAATTTTTTATCAATCTGTAAATAAAAATTACATTATTGAAACAGCTATGTCGTTGAATGAATAATAACATTAAATAATGAGACCCAATATCTTCATAAACTCAATGAATTTTTAATGGATTTTGAAAGGATCTTTATTTTATACAGTACATCAAATAAACTTAGTTATATTATCAATATCTTAGTAAGCGAAAAAATACTGAACCAGCCACCCTCCCTTTCCACCACCACCACAAAATGTTCGTACCTTAACGCGCAATCTGTCAATCGTGCCAACTGTCAAACGACTGTCAGTTACGTCAAATGACTTGTATATTACAAAAAATTATTATTTTCATTGTTATAGGAACACACACACACACACGTGTATATGTACGTATAACTGACTATGTACGTATGAATGACTTGTTTCTTATTGTGTTCCTATAAAAGTAAATATAAGAAAGTTTCGCTAAATATATATACATATATACACAAACATTCACAACCACCAAACCGAAAATGTGCAGACCTATATTTATATAGGTACTTAACGTTAATTTCTCTTTTGTTGCGTTATCCTTGCCCGATCTTTTAGCTGTGTCATTAAATGTGCATGCATTTTGCCGTGCCACTCTGACTAAACCTACCGTTACCTGCTTATAAAGGCTTGTATAGGTGCGTGCCAAACGAACCTTATATGAATCGGAAAGTATGAAAATCGTATCGCGCTGATAAACAAGAAACAGGACTGAGTCACCCGATTTGATTCACGCAAGGTTGACGCCGTTCAAGTTCGTGGTTGTGTGACTATCGGTTACATTTGTATACCTTTATGTGCAAAATTTGTACATGTATGCACGTTTTTTGGCTATGGTATGATACCTTGGCGTTGCAGGTCATGTGCTTGTTTGCCACCATTGTTTTAAAATAATATTTACTAGAAAAAAGTCAATTTGTCTCGGGCTTCAGGCGGGAATCGAACCAGGGAATCGAACTTACCTTTGCTAAGGGAATGCACTGCAAATTATATTTAAGTTTGTTCTGTGACTGGATGTTAAAAATATGTATCTATGTAGTATATTTGTGATTTCTCTGTTGTCTGATGGTCAGTTCAATATATATCATGTGGGAATTTATTATTTTTATTTTTGTGTTGAGATAGCATCGCCATCTTTTCAATGTTGTAGGTATTTACCGACAAACACTCGAATGTCTCGCCTGAAGCCTAAGACAAGTTGTTTTTTTTTCTAGTAACTATTACCTATGTATTTAAATCTGTTTTAAATGCATAAAACAAGCAAGCAAACCAACTATTGTTGTATTTAAAAAAAGTATGGGCATTTTAAGTAAGCGCTAAATTTTAGGACTAAGACCTAAGATAAAAGTAGCCCTTGTATATTTTTTCACTGGTCTAGTTCTTCTGACCTATATGCGTGGGCGTTGCGGTTCCCTTCTTTCACTTGTGTGGCAGCTTCTTTGATAAACGCCGTAGTTTAAGTTGTATTTCTCTCAATAGACTGGTTGATTTGTTCTACATCACTTTTTTGCTCTATCCTTAAAAATATTAAGTTATTTTACCTTAACATAAAAAGATTTATGAATTGATTGGTGAAGGGGACACTGTACGAAATTCTAAATCATAAACAAAGGATGTAAACAAATCTAGATTGTACCCTATCTGATTTGTTGTCCAAAGTTTTCGAAGTTCAATGTATCTTGAAGCCGAGATTCAATCTGTCGGATAACTGAAGAGATAAACTTAAATCTGAGTTCATAGATTGTTGCCTCCTTTATCTTATTCATTAATTTTAAAACTGAACTTGCCATGAATTCTAATTGATCAGCCATCCGGTATTTGGTTGATTTGAACCTCTTTTTGGCCTTAGTAAAGGCCACGAAATAATGCGTTGCGAATGGCCAGCAATGTATTAAATGCTATAAATTATTTCCGATTCAATTTCAAAACTATGGCCTATCCCCATCATAGGAATTAATACGAGTCTTAGTCACGTTTTTTCAGGCCTTGATAAAGTGCACGCTATTAAAGTTTTATTGTAGGAAATAAATGAATAGTTTACACTACAATTATAATTTTATCACGTTATTAACTAAACATTTATTTTGATCTATGCTAATATTATAGAGAGGAAATAGTTTGTTGCGTAATACTGTACCTGTTGAAAGAGTCATGACGATTATATACCTATCTGCACCACAGCTCAGTGCCGTGTGGTACCGGCAGAGTAGAAAAGTACCTCCTCCCGTACCAGGTGTCGTAGGAGGCGACTTATGTACAAGAACTGACATAGCATGTAAAAATAAAAAAGAAAACATATGTACTAACACTTCTAATTTAAATATACTAAGTCTTTCAGAGTAATAATATTAATAAGTCAGTCAGACCAGGCCCTAAATTATATCTATAAAAAAATATATCTCTAACTATAACGGAAGTTATGTAAGCTGGATATATAATTTTGTACGTTTGTAACAAATAATCTTTCAGTAATAGATAGAAAAAGTTATATTATCGGCCATTAACATAGGCTATATCGTCATCATCATTACAGCCATTGTAAGTCCACTGCTGGACATAGGCCTCCCCAAGAAAAGGGGAACTTAGCCCATAATTTCCGCGCTGGGCAAGCCTTCTTGTTGGCAATCGTAGAGTGCAGCCTTCGCGAAGTGGATTTTGACATTTGAACTATACTGTCTCTGGTGGATATACCGTCATCTGTCGCTTCTGGTACCTCAGTCGCCTCTTACGGCACCTGGTACAGGGGGAGGTACGATTCTACTCTGCCGGTACCTCATGACTTATTCTATAGGTTATAATTCTATCCTCATATTCTTTCGAGAAAGATCATTTCGCCAGTATTTTCTTTTTATAGTTTGCTATTAATTAGTGAAGATTCGTTTAGTTTGTCTAATTGACTCGTAAGTGACATATTGACATGTCTAGATTAAGATAACCACGTGTCACGAGCATCCGTCAAGTAATCATTAACAACAAGTGTGATTGAATGTTGATCTGTTTACAGTACTAGTTCGCAATCTGTTTGGTTGGCAGTGTAAACAATGGGTCAGTTTGATAACGTGGTATTTGTTTATCGTCTCCAAAGCGAAGCCTCGACCGCTTTAAATATGACGATATTTTGTTATGCTGTGGCAACGATCTATATACCTATGCCTTATTCAAACATTTACAATATATGCCACAATTTTAGCCATAATTGCCGCGCTGGGCAAGCGTGTTGGCAACCGCAGGGCGCAGCTTCCGCGACGAGGATATTGCCCTTGTGTTACAGACATCAGATAATAGATTAATTACAAATATAATACTAAAAGTTACAACACTCGGACACAGAACAAACACAAATATGATCATGTAGAATCCAAGGTTCCACCCTTCTAGTTTAGGCACTGCGTTGATGTTGATGTTCAACTTAGATGTTGAGATCAAAGTTACTACGAGTATATGGCGAACAGTTTTGACTCTTATCTGAGCGCGCAAGATACGACGGAGCATCGTTCTTAGAATTTTGTGAATTTTCCACAACGCGTTATCTTATATCGAAGGAGATTATCCTCTTCAAATGTTTGAATCGAACTCGTATTACACCTCTCGCTGAACCATGAGTCACTCAATAAACATAAACGCATTGCGTAAATAAAACACTTGACAATCAAGTAATGTTTATTCGCTTGTTTTCGTACAACAATATCGTAAATATACTAAAGAGGCTAAATTGGACCAGATTTTTTTATTTGTACAGTAATGGTCTGCTTTATGGCACTTGTTTTTAAGCTAAGTGAGAGAAATCAGATTAGTTGTTATTTAAAAATATTATTATTCATTATTTTTTTTGTTAAACGAACTCTATAAAAAACCATATACTTTGTAGAAATCGTTTCACTTACTTAATATATTTATTTAAAAAAAATGACATTTGTACATAGTGCATTGGTAATCGTGTTTGCCACGTGATCATTGAAGTCATGTAACTATCGAAATTGTTGGTATTGGGATGGGTGACCCGAAATAGATTATCTGGTGCTTCTGCGTGCTTCGGGAGGCAGGCTAAGCTGTAAGACAGTCCTAAAGAAATACCCACTTTTACGCATCACATGCTATGAGGTACCGGCAGAACTGAATAGTACCTTCCTATTTAACAAGAAGTGGCGGCTAAAGTACCTGAACCGACATGTCGGATCAGTTCGTCCATCCGAAACTAGTTCAAATGTACGGGGCGGGAATGGGCAACGCCATTCCCGTCACAAAACACGATCTGTGATCTAATCTAATGTCCAACAGTTGTCGTCTAATGGCTGGTATTATATCATCGGAATCACGATGCCAATTCACTACTACCAAATATTAAATTCGAGAATTGGAGATTGCATCAGTAAATAATTATCAAAACTTGGCTCGATCAGTTAAACATTTTTAATAAGAAGGTCAAGCTTGCAATGTCTTTGAAGGATGTAATCTTCTAATCTTATTTGTGTTTATGAGTGTAGTTTTAACTTTTTATTTCCAAGTGTTTTCGTAAGTTTCTCTTAGATTTAAACATTTTGCCATCTCCTCGAACGTTTACATTTATTTAATACATATATATAGAATCTGTTATGAGGTGCAAGTTTCAAAATAGATCTGTAAAATATTTTCAAGGGCTGTGGATTTTGAATAAAAAAAATAATTTACTATAACCAAATATGTTTTTATAACTTTTCAATTTAAGTTACACCTATCAATCTCCGTACAAATTGCCTTTATATCGGCCCATCTCTCAGCTCCCGAGTAGATAGATGTACTTCAAGCGGCGGTTAGACACCCTTGAAATTGCCGTGTAAGCATCCTTCACCCTCGCTGACTCTGCTATATATTGACTAAGATATTATATTAAAAACTAACCTTTTTGCAGAGTCAAATTTTAGTTAGTCTTTTATCCTAACGAGAAAGCTCAAGTTTTGTAAGTGGATCTAAAGCATCTTCACATTTGTGAAATTCAATCAGATAAAAAAAATAACATTTACGTACGCATAATAAAACTACAATAATCTTGAGAACGATTGCTGTTAGGTAACCGAAACGTCGAATAGAAATGAAGAAAAAGCGTTTTAAAACTGTTAAAAGAGTAGTTTTAGTATGAAGAAAGTATATAAAAACTGCTTCATTCAGGTCTCTGTCCAAAGTTTAATATTTAGTAATATAATAATAATGTGAGAGAGATGGACGAAGCCGGGCGTTAATATTCGACTCTATACCTTATTGTACCCGCATGCCCTGCAAGGGTAACGGGACGCGTAATTGAAGGTTGAAAGTGCAGTTTGGTTTTGGAGTGAAGTTTAATTAGCAATCGCAGTGTCAGACGACCTGTATATAAGGTGGACAAACGTTTTATCTAAGTTACTGTGTTATTTTTTTTCTTTGGTAGATTTTACGCAATTTAGTAAATATCATCTTAAATATAATACAGCATTTTCTATGCATAAAACCTCTCAAAGATACTAAGTATCTATTTCTTATTTATCGATTGCTTGGCATTTGAGTGTTAGGTCAAAGAAATTGCGCTGACATTCCAGAACAAAATGTCCGCTAAAGTCTCAGTAGCACGACGGTAGTGCAGTTCTACGGTATGGAAAAGATGCGGGTTCGAGTCTCGCATGACATCTGAGACAAGTTGATAATTTTTTTCTAGTAAATATCATCTAAATCATCGCTAAAATCTTAATTGGAGCCGGCCAATAAAAAGCTGATATTATAAATGCCAGCTTTTTAGTTTAGATCATAAATCAATTCACTGATAGAATCTCTCATTACATTATTAATTACTACGAAAATATTCGACTAAAATGAGGGTAACTGGTCCTACATCTTGATAAAGTACTTCAATTTTCTACAACAGAATATTCATTACTAGCGACCCGCCACGGCTTGGCGCGCCTTTATTGAGGATAAAAAATAGTTATTGTAGGTTATCCCTAAAAGATTTGCCACCGCGGACTTTTTTGAAGACCTTTTTAAGGTATATATATAATACTGTAGTACAAGCGACTTACCACGGAGTCAGGTCAATTTATGAGATGTTGTGAGAATATTTAGAAAAGAAAAATATTTTGATCTTTCTTGTCGAGTTCAGCCAGCGTTTGCGATTAACCCTTGACTGGTGTCGTAAAATTGACTAACGTAATTAAATGGTTTTGTGGGGGTCGCGCGGCCCATGCATAGAATGCAAATGTGCGCAATTATATTGTAGTTTTATTTAAAAATTATAAAAAAATCTTTTTATATTGAATCAAACATTTCATTTCACATTCGTGAAATTCTTTTAACATAATTTCTACCCGAAATCACATGTAAATGACAATTTTTTTGGTATTTATTTTCTTACATTATACAGACCAAAAAAACAAAGACTTTTTGACTGTATTAGGCAAATATATATATATGTTTTCTAGCATCCGCCGCGACTCGCGACGTAAAGAGATTACTCAAAATGGCATCCGCGCACGGTGCATAGTTTTAAAGTTATTCATAAAAATATCACACTTGGGGGCCGCGCCACCCCCACGAATCCAGTTAGTTTTAGGGTTAAATCGCAATAGTATGTGTTCATTTACGACATCGTATTGGAAAATTATAAAATTAGCGTTTCTTTACTATATTACGTATATATTATACAAAAAACCCTTCCTCTTGAACCTCTCTATCTATTAAAGATTAATTAATTTACAATGTAGTGAATAAGTAGTAATATATCTAGTAAATATCCTTGTATACTTTATTCGTACCTTGTAAAGTTTATAGTTTGATTTTATGAAATATAATATAGCGCATGCTACCCGGTGATTTTGTAGCTTTCTAATAGTGAAAGATTTATTTGAATTGGTCGAGTAGATTTTGTTGTCGTTGAGCTCGTCGTCAAAATCGTACCAAACCAACGAACAATCAAATTTTTCCTCTGGGTATTTATATATTTACCCACCAAGACTAACTATTTCACCCTATTATCACCTATCTTAACGAGCGAGTCGCTTTATCTCGGACGCCGCTCGTAAATACCTATCGGCCTAACTTATGAATATGTATGCGCCTCTAACACTTCTATTTATGTTAATACATACATGTCGATATTTGACAGCGTAAACATTTACGTGTTTATGTACTATGCGTTTGGCTTGTTACATATAACTGCAACATGTTTAAATTTTAAATTTAATATTATGAAGTCAGTAAACATGCATTCCTTCTGCTTGATGGTGATCGTGACCGCAACCTAAAGACGCTAGGTGTCATCTGAAGGATTTCACTAGTCTGTCGCTAACCCTGTGAACTAATGATACTATGTCACATTAACCCAGTAATTTCACTGTCTCTCTCACCCTTCAAACCGGAACGGAACACAGCAATGCAAACGCTGCTATTTGGCGGTAGAAATAGGTGAGAGAGAGGTCTACCTCATTAAACATGTATCGCCTATGTCGCATTAGTAAAATTAATAGGTAATGTGACATATTATCTTTAGGTTACAAAGTTGTCGACGCGCTGGTGATACCCTTGTCATAACAAGCGCCATAAGCTGCGGTCACGCCTACTATTACGCAGACCGTGTGCTAGTTTGTCGACTTAGTTATATATAAAACAAAAAAATTATACTGATTTCCTTCGATCCGGACGTAATAATATATATATGTATCTTCGTGCACGAACCCTTCGAAACTTCATGTCAATTTAGTCGGCTTACATCCATCAAGGTTTGATTTTACCAAGCGATTTATTAAGCCTTATAAATCACTCCCAAACCACCTTTCATCCGCTAGGACTATATTTCATACTTGAGGAACTCTTGTCATTCCGGGAATAAGTCTTAGTTCCTACAGGAACATGTCAATAAATTATGTATTTTATTCCAGACTATGAATAGTCTATGCTAAATCTCAACCAGATCGGTTCAGCCGTTCCGGCGCGAAATAGTGACAAACAACCATACAAAACTTTTGCGTAACTGTATTAGTAGGATATACATATAATATCGGCAACACTATGCCAAATTTCATCCAAATCGTTTCAGGCGGTTCGCTGCGATAGAGTTACAAACGTTGGAATTAAGAATGTTTGTAAGACGTTATCAGTAACCTTGATTTTAGTTCGTTAAACTTGGAGATGATTACCGTAATTCTCGTATAGTATATGCTGAAATCTACCGCCTTATCTAGGTATGATTACGTACAGCGAGATGTTAATGTTTAAACTCGCGGTTGTAAAGTGAGCAAGCTCTCGGGTGATGTAAATGTTTGCAGGCGGAATAGGCTGCTGTGAAACAAGCCGGTGGTTGTGCAAACATGTTGTTTTAGAACTATTTTTAAATTATTACCATTGAGCTGATCGAAATCGCTACCACTGAGGATTTACTGGATACGCCGTGAGGTACTGGCAGAGTAGAATGGTACCTCCCCCTGTACCAGGTGTCGTGTAAGGCGACTAAGGCACCGGAAGCGACAGATGGCGGTGTATCCATCCGAAACAATGCAGCCCAAATGCACAGGGCGGGGTTGGGCAGCTGCAACTTTTTCGCAAAAAGCTGCGCTCTTTGATTGCCGATACGCTTGCCCAGCGCGGCAATTATGGGCAAAATTCCCACTTTTTGGAGAAGCCTATGTCCAGCATTGTGCGTTCAATGGCTGGTGTGATTAAAGAAAATGGAGTAATTATTATTTCATTCATACATACAATATCTCATACATTGATCTGACTCCGAGCTAAGTGGCTTAAAGCACTGTTACGGACATCAGACAATAGAGGAATCACAAATATACTACTTGATACATATATAACTGTGTCTGTGACACAGAACAAACATAAATATCATGATTTAATATTTATTCTTGGTGGGGATAGAACCCACGACCTTTAGCGCACAAGGTAGGAGCACTACCATCTACGCCATCGGGCTCTTATACTTTATTCAAGTAGGCTAATTACAAGCAGTTTCGAATCGTCATATAAGTACATATTATAAATAATAACAATAATATTTCGATATATCCATTCGAAACAGCGCAACTTAAATACTTCAGGGCGGGGATGAGCAGTATATTTGCGATTTCCACCACGCCTGCCCAGTGCGGCTTATGGGCAAAAATCCCCTGTCTTGGGGAAGCCTATGTCCAACAGAGGACTTTGCATAGTTGATATGAGGATGACTAGTACTAGATTCCCTTATATTTATGACACTGACGAATCTGATGACCCTACGATATCATGAAAGTCATCTAACATTTGTGAAGGTTCATTACTCGAGCTACCCGAAAGCAACCTGCAATAAAAACTGGTGGTAATAAAAGTTCCATTAACACCAATTAATTAATGCTAAACCTTTTAATTAATTAACTAATTGAAACCTTTGCTATAAAACACCATTGTTTTGGTTGTTTAGTTCATCGAACGGCTATTTTCAATAATATATTTCCCGCCAGATCGCATAAATTCTATAATTGCTTCCCTTAGTCTTCACAAACACTTTAAATAATTTATACGTACACCACTCAAATGCGTGCAAGATCTACCCTTCTAGCAAATATCGACCACAGTATAGCTGCCAGGTTCAATCAGTCTTCAGTATTCAACGAGGGCCACTAGCCACTAGATTACTAACCGCCGGTCTCGCTGCGATCCCTGCGGTAAATAAGTAGTAATTTAATTGAGGTACAGACACTGTTTTGGATGAATATATTACCATCTGTCGCTTCTGGTACCTTAGTCGCCTCTTACAGCACCTTGTTCAGTGCGAGGTATTATTATTATACTCTGTCGGTACCTTACAGCAAATAAATAAATATAATTAAGTTTTTTTATTTGTCCACAGATTCTACGACGAGTGTAAACGGAGGTACAACATCAAGCTATGGAAAACATTTACAGACTGCTTTAACTGTTTACCTGTTGCGGCGATAGGTGAGTCTAGATATATATTAATTGATCTAGGTACTAACAGTGGAGTCTTTACCGCTTATCTCTAAAGGGGTGTTTGATTAGATAGTTACTAGATTTTTTTTAATCGTGAAATGTGTTTGATCTTGAAAAGGTATTACATAAACTATATACATATACTTTCTCATTTATTATATCAGTATGGATTCGTTTATATTATTTAAATTGCACAGGCGAGAAGCTATTGCGCATAGATAATATGTGTTAATATCGTTTAATAACAATTTCTGATGTCTAGAAATTAATCAAGTTATCCTGGAACATGATAAACTTATGACATTTGCTCCCCTTTTCGTGTACCTTTCATTTAGGCCGTACGAGTTACCGTTACTAAAACGACTCTTCGTACTGCCAGATTATAAAATTCAGTCAGCACCTACTGCGTGTAGGAACGCGAACTTATAACAACTAATAATAAATAAAAGTTTGCGAAGATTGGAACTTTGAAATTCTGACACAACATCTTTTGTTAATCTGGGAAACGGTTACCGTAAATTAACCGAAACGAGAAACAAAAAAATGTAATAAGTTAAATAATTCTCATTTAAAAGCCGTTAAAATAGTTCTTTTATTATGAGTAGTGGACGAAGTACCGTTTTTCAGACGCCATTCTGTACTGAATGAAAGGTCATCGACATTTCGATGTCAACCTCTATCTGTTGCAGATTTGACATGTACTCGTCAATTTTAATATTGAGGTTACACGTGATAATAGTGCGTGTCATCAACTTCATGATTCGACCGCGTCAGTAGACTTTTGAGTACAGTGTCTCTTGGATTTCAATTTTGGGTGGCTCAGTACGTGGTATTAAATGGTGATCACAGAGATACACCATTACCTTGTGTTTATTATGAAGTAGTTGCCCCCGCGGCAGTATATTCGCGTGGATCCTGTTCCCGTGGAAATATTACAAAAGTTCGATCCAGCTGAACAGACACAAAACAAATTTAAATTATTTTTGTTATAAGTACCGTACATTTCTTGCATCTACTTTTACAATGTATTGTAATTTTGATGTTACATAGGCACTTCAATATTATTTATATGTGTTAAGTAGATAAAAAAATACATTCTTAAACAAAAGCCTAATAAATTTGTAAAGCAAATATAACGTTTAACATCTGAAATCGTATCTATAAAACTATGTCAAAGTTCTTCTACATTGATAGTTGTGCATTAAGGTTTGGTTTTTTTTTCTTTTCCAAAAAACATACAAATATTATTTTTAGTCAAACTTAAATTTATGAAGATAGCTAGCTAGCCAGACATTTTCGTGATATTATTTACGTAATCTATGTCCGCAAATATTCAAGCCTTCAATATGCCGAATTTCTTTTGAACTGGTTCAAAGGTTAAGCCGTGAAATGCAAGAAACAGACAATCACACTATAAAATGTATAACATTAGTATGTACGTACGCAGACGTAGACGCGATTAACCTCGTTATAGTGGTTGATATAATTAAGGAAAATATATCGCCAGACCTACTAACACGTTGCTAACCCAGATGCACATAAAAGCAACGGACCTTATAGAGCGTTATGGCACGATTAAGGGAAAGCATAGGCTTTCTTCTAGTCCAAGACTAGACGTGTGTTTGTCTATCTGTGCCATATATATACTGCCCGCATCGGCTTCGCACAAGTGCAATGATTATGAAAAATTGTTATTGTGGGGTATCCCTAAGAGATAGAATTCATCATCTTACCCACATATAAATCTTCCTTTTGTATCACTCATATATATTAAAAACACCTTATCAAAAATAGTTGCGTAGTTAAAGATCTAAGCATACTCGTACATATGGAGTCTATGAAATCTGATACAGTTTAATTTAGTGTGGAAAAGTCCATAAAGCTCCTTTTATACGAAATGCACTAGAAATGCAAATTCATTAAACAACCAAACACAGTTTGTATGACAAATTGACATACTTTGTAAACATTAATTGTTCGTTGTGTGAAGTACAAGTTTTAATCTTCCTTATATTCAGCCTTTTATTTAAATATTAAAATTAAAACCAATTCAAATCCGTCCATTGGTAAATCTCAAATAAAAATCCGTTCTCAGGTTCATGAAGAACATTCAAACAGTTATACTAGAGCAATAATTTTGTTCTTCTATATGTAATTATTCTTTATTCTTCCTATACTTACACCTTTCAATATTTCCAGGTTTCTAGAGTCCCACAGAGTGATATACTAGGTCCTATACTTTGTCATGTATATTCCTATAAATATATAGAAACTAACAATGAAGGTTTTATACTTTTAATATTCACCTGACCTGTATTTAGGCGCGTCCACTGTTCCATCTGATTAGACGCTCACTGAACAAATTCACTGATGCACTAAACTACTGAACTCTTTAGCCTGCAAACTGAAACATCGAAAGCACCTATTGAATTTGTAACTGTGTTCATTTATCTGCATCTATTTGATATATAACGGTAGTCTTACATGTTAAGATGTAACTGACATATACGCCTGCTTAGATAATACATCAGAGTGAATGTAGAACAATATATTTCATCATCATCATCATACCAGCCATTAAAAGTCCACTGTTGGACATAGGCCTCCCCAAGAAAGGCATATGTTGCCCATAATTGCCACGCTGGGCAAGCGTGTTGGCAATCGCGCAGCTTTCGCGACGAAGAAGCTGCTGCCATCCCTGCCCTGTACATTAAGCTGACTTTTTTGCATGGATATACCGTCATCTGTCGGTTCTGGTACCTTAGTCGCCTCTTACGACACCTGGTGCAGCGGAGGTATTCTACTTCTGCCGGTGCTTACCTCACGGCAATATATTTATTTGTATGTATTGTGCAACAAACACGCTTTTAAATTTGTATAAATAGCAAAGGAATTTTGAATTGTCTTTGTACGTTTGACAATATAGCTATTAAGGAGGTTATAAAAGGCTTATTTATCATAGGCTGGCTTCCCGTGAGCTCACGTGGTCATCTTTATAGGTATATCGAGTTCCTGCAGAGCTCTTGTTATCCCGATAACCTACTTATGTGCAAAAAAAGAAACAATTCAAAAGAAGCCAATGTGTTTCTACACTATAATCACAAAGATACAAGGGTTCATTAATTAGTAGAACGTACTGGCACGGCGGGGGAAGCGAATCCGTTAAATCACTAATATTTAATTATAACTCAATTATATGTTTGTTTCTAGCAATCGAACTGAAGGATAAAAGTTTGTCTTAAAAAATCTGAACTGTCGAAACATATTTTGGTATTTTCCAACGGCTCTAATATCGAAGTTTGAAAAAGATTGCAAAAGTTTTTTCCAAACAGTCATGTAACATTCTACGAACAGAGAATCCATAAATATGTACAAAGTATATTTTTTGGTCGAATCCGCAGACTTTTGGTTTTCTTTATCATAAAAATTCACGTAAATTATTTCGTAAAGTTTGGATTGGAAAATGTCGAGATAAAAATAGTTTTATCTGATGTACAGTGATCGTTCAGGCCGGCGCATGAAGGTCGGAGATACGATGCCGCTATATTTAATACACAATTCTAGAAATATGTACGAGTATCTGTGCCCTGCGGTTACAATCGCGTTAATCTGAATAAAATACCTACTATTATTTATAGTACTCTAATATTTACACTCCGGTATGAACTTCTAAATTATTATACCGATTTTAATTAATGTTTGTTTATTAGTTTCCTATAGAGATACGATAGTTTATATTAGAATTGTAGTAGTAATTTTTTTTTCACGATAGTTATATAAGTATATTTAAGACAGGACAATGTTTGTCGGGTTAGCTAGTATATGTAATGATAAATAGCTGCTCTTATTTTTCTATAGTTGAAATTTACCTCTTCACTTTCTATCTAATTGCAATATTTTCCATAGTGTAGCAAATATACAGAAAATATTCATTTATTATTTATATATAACTCTTACGAAACATCAAATGTAATAGTTTTAGAGTTTATCGCGAACTCAAATATAGACAGAAAATAACAAATTCCGATAGCGACAAACAACCTTCAACCTACCCCAGCTATATCCAATTACTACTCCACTCGTGTGATATAGGATCTGATAGGTCTTAACCCGTAAGTGGTTTATATCTGTCCTCTTAGGCCACTCTCGGATTTGAACATCAACGTATTTTGCACGCATTTGTTAAATTAGAGAATAATAAAATAACTGTATTACATTGACTGTTTACCCTTTTGGGGTATTTAGACTTGTTATAATTTTGCCTAGATTCTCACATGCTTCCCTTGCTTCCTCGACGTTCATTTATTTTTAGTTACACGAATGCTGGTTGACTGTACTCCTCGTTAGATTGTTTCTAATCATGTATATTGATTTGTTCCGTGGGGTACCATGATTCGTGAGAGGCTACTAAGCTATGGGACCGACAGGTGGCGGTATATCCCGAAACAGCGTTGGTCAAATGCAACAGAGCAGAGACGGAGACTGCGGTTTGGAAAGGCCTGACATATGTGCGGAATAAACGAACGGTTATATCTGGAACCTTCGAGAAGGTTTATGTACTTTCCTTGCTATTACCAATATTGACAACATCACATTTATGACTTAATAGTTTTAACATGTTTATATTATTGAATAGAAGGCAAGAAAATATCGGATACATTAGGGAAATCGCGAAAGGTACAAGGAGAAAGCATTCTCCTTGAACGTATCGCGATTTTATAAAATTATCAAGGAAGATAATGAAAAAATCTCTTCATATTTTATTTCAACGTTGTATACATTTACTCCGAAGAATACACAGTGCTGAATAATTCATGGGCAAGCGAAAGCGAAAGGCGAAATATTTCTCTGTCTGTACAAACCAAATGTCAACGACTTCCGACTGCTGAGGAATAAATAAGCCTTCATTAATATTGAATACGCATCGGAATAACTAGACCCACTAATTAGCCAGAGAGAAAACTAGATTTATCTGTTTTTACCTAGATTTCTGGTAATATTATAAATTTTATTACCGTTTTTATGAGTATTATTTACAAGTAATGGTAAAGCCTCAGATTCATTAAATCTAATGTAAGAAATTGGAAATAATTAACAAATATAATAAGCTTAAATCGAGGTCGTGGTAAAGAAATTTTAAAAAATACGCATTTTAAGTTGTAAAAATAAAAAAACCCACTTACTGTGAGAGAAGCAACAAAAGTATATTAAAATCGAAATTGACGTGTTACTGTATTCTCAAACATCTCAAGTGAAAGGTTTCCTTATAAATGATATCTGTTGTCTCCCTTCAACCTTCGTACCTTTAAATAGCCCGGAAAGAGGAAGTCTGATCTTCCAACAATACCCGACTGAATCTGCTGCCGGAAGCCAGCCGTTTATATTTAGTGCATTTAAATTACTATTCATAACCATACCATAATACACCTTATGCCATTGTATTAAAGGTGGTATACATTTTAAAACAGCCGGTACGTAGGCTTTTGTTTTTAATGACGTGCGGAATGAACGAACTAAAAGACTAAAAGTTGTCCTATACAGTTTGAATTGAAATGAGGAAGAACGTTAAAACTAGATAAAGAAGATAATAGGTACAAAATATTAATAATAATTTAGTTTCGATCAGGACTATGAATAATTTTTTTTTGTGAAAACTACAATAAAAAAATATGGAATATTTTTGGAATTATGGAATATGGTTCTTACACTGCGTGTTCACTAATATAATATAATTATTTTTAACAGCTTTTAAACGCAGTTTATCTACTCTCCGTTTTCAATAAATATATGCTATGTCAGGGATTTTTAAACCGAGGTCTAAAAAAGTTTAATAAAAACTTTGAATTAAATGGCACCGGCCGAGTAAGAATAAATAGTAGCTCCCCGTAAAAAGTGTCGTTAGAGACGCCTAAAGTACCCCACCCGACAGATGGCGGTATATCTATACGAAGCAGTGCAGCTCAAATGTACAGGGCAGGGATGAGCAGCACCATCCTCGTCGCGTGGCAATTATGGGCAAATATCCCCCTTTCTTGAGGAAGATGTACTTGGCTTCCAATGGCTGATTTGATGATGATGATGTTTGGAATAACAAACGCAATACTTAGATTTGTTAAGAATTTATCTATGGAATTTTAGTTTTAATGCACAGTTGTGTAAGTTCAAACATGGTGAATTCCACAAAGAAGACAGCTTTGAACTGTCAAAAAACTAAATAGATTTGTCTCCTTCACGAATAACCTATTTCATAAGTCAAATATCTCGCAGTATCTGGGCCAGCGCTCTGTAAATTCGCTCTATTTATTTGACGTGATATTAGTGTCGTTGCTCGGTATGTATATACATAATATTATTTACTAGCTGAATGCGCGGTGGCCGGAATGCTCAAGTCGATATAGAGGATATATATTTAGAAATATATATGTTTTTATTTCATCTTCGTATGCATTTTTTTCTGCTTGTATGTCCTTAATTAATATTAAGAAGAGGAAAGCTTTCATTGATTGTTTGTTATGATTTGACTCAAAAACTACTAGACCTATTTCAAAATTATTTTGTTTGTCCATCTGTTTCTACATCTTCACCGAATACCATAGACTATATTATTGTAAAAAAGGACTATACCTGAAATGGAACACTGTATTAAGGATTGGTGTTCGAACGTCTGTAACGAACACTCGAAAACCAGAATGGACGCAAATTAATTTAAAAAAAAATCCATTCATGGAAAGCAATAGTAACACAAGCTTTATTTTATCCACGTATCCGTTTACGGGAACTCGGGCGAAACCGTGGGGCGCTACGTATGTTGAAAAATAGTATTTATTTAAATAAATAAATTCGCACACCATTTCATACATTGACTAGATTACGTGATAAGTCGCTTAAAGCACCTGTGTTACTGACATCAGACTACAAAGGAAACACAAATATACTACTTAAATACATATATTTAACACCCAGACACAGAAAAAACAATTATCATCTTATAAATGTTTGTCATGGATGGAGATTAAACCCACGACCTTTGGCGCACAAGACAGGACCATCTGCGCCATCGTGACCGTCAGTTATTTATAACAGTCATTAAGGAAAATTTTAATTATTGAATCCTTAAAATAGTATATCAAACAACAGTAACTTAACAATAATCAACAAACAATTTAGTGGCACGTAAAAAGATTTACGTGAAAACTACAAAGAGTAGTCTGAAGTGAATCCATCGCAAATTAAGATAATGTGTTTGCGTCGTTGTATGTGACGATTTTTCAACGATAACCGTGATTGCTGGCACCGTATCAAGATTAAAATGTCGCGTCACTTGATGTTTATCGTGGAGTTGGAAATTGTTGGGTAATGGTCGCGACCGTTAAAAATAAAAGAAAATAACCTAAGAGTATGCGCAACACAGTATGCTCAGGCGACACGTCCGGTCTCGTCGGTGGTTCGCGCTAGACTCCCTATGTGCTTTTTTTCTTTTCCTCTATCTGTAAAGTTAGTACTGGATCATTCAAACGCCACTGGAGAGACGAAAGAGGCCAATCAATATTAAGCCACCCTCTTCGCGGGATCTGAGCAGGCGACAATCACCCGAGGGCGCCTCTGAGGCACGGCCTCGGCCCGAGTGGCCGTCGTTAGGGACAGTTTCCCCATGCGCAAGGAACAAGTTGAAATTAAACGTAGTATAAGCCGTGAGGTACCGGAGGAGTAGACCTCCCAAACAACAGGTGTCGTAAGATGCGCCTAAGGTACCAAAACCGATAGATGGCGGTATATCCATCAGGAATAGTGCAACTCAACATCAAATGCACAGGGCGGGGATGAGCCGCCGCATCCCCGTTGCGAAAGCTGCGCTCTGCGATTGTCCGAGCACGGCAATTATGGGCAATAAACCCTCTTGCTTGGAGAGGCCTACGTCCAGCTGTGGACCTTCAATGGATGGTGCGGCTTTTTCGTGTAGATACAGGATCTATTATAAATAATTGTTCGTCTTTCTGCATAATCCCAGCAAACGTAAAGAGGTAGCATGAATTTTTTATTTAACAATAGATTAATTATGTGCCCCTTAATTTAAATATACGAAGTGGCTTTCAGCTAGCGAGTTGGCAGTGAGTTCTTTTTTTATATCTCATCCTTAGGTCTCGTTAGTTCGGGAAAAAGTATGGCGCTCTCTGATAGCAAAACTGCAAAACCGTGCCGATTGCTTAAAGAAAAATATAAAGTCAGATCAATCTTATGTGTTTATCAAAGCTTATATGTTATTAGTTGAACGATCGAATTCGTTCTATGCATATTCCACTGTTGCCATAGCATTTGATTTGACTATGCACCGCGAGTTGCGGTACAATCGCAATCAATGACCCCCTTTCGCATTTCACGTGACTTCTTATTAGCTGATTAAAATCGAATTCTAGTTTTGAATTATTAATATACATATTATGTATATTGAAATACATTTATGTGTGTCGGTGAAACGAGATTTTACCATAAGTATCTTAATTAATAAAACGAATTATGAGATATTTTATTTACATTTACTTATCTGTGCTGTTTGAACCCAATTTCTTCTATCTGTTTCGATTGAATGTTACTCAAACTCGATCGGTAACATTATTATTGTATTCCAAAGGTATGTTTGTCTATTTGTCCTCTTGTCCCTTTCTCGGAAATTCCTATGAGACGTGAGGAAAGAAAATTCTTAATCCATGAGGTAGACCTTATACAAAGGTCACCTGCACCGATTGTTACATCACTCTCACTATTTCTACCGCCAAATAACAATTTTCGCATTGCTGTGTTTCTGTTTGATAGGTGAGAGATGTGGTGAAATTACTGGGTAATGTCATTCAATATCTACAAGTCACGAAGTTGGCTACGCGCTAGTGATATCCTTGTGATTTTTCGAGCTGCAGTGGCGCTTACTATCTATACTCTCACTGAATGCTTGCTTCGGATTGTATGTCGACCTATTCCAATAAAACAAAAATTAACTCAATAACCCATATTATATAGTGACTAAATTCCGCGTGAAATAATACGCTGTCAAGACTTGAAACTTGTGAGTGTTCAGTTACGAGAACTCTCAAGTGTACGAGTACACTTGTGACAAGTATAATTACTCGCATACTTCTCGAATTTGTTTGGTTCGTTAAACTGTTAAGTTTGATTCGTGAAAAGATGTTTCTTGTCTGATTTAACTTCACGCTACGCCGCGCCGTGGCGAGTGATAGGATACAGTATGCAAATCTATTTATATCAACTATCAGAAATCAACTGTTTGACATATACCTCCCCAAGATAGGGGTATTTCTGCCCATTACTCTTGACAAACTAAAGGAAACCAGATCGTCGTCTGTATAATTTTTTCCTAGTATAACCTAAATTTCAAGTAATTGTATTAGTCTGTTTTATAAAATGTCAATAAATCTCATCTAAAAGTAAATCTCAATTAGACGACCGAATCTTTTTAAGGCTTAGAGGATCTGAAAATGTTTCGCCCCAATTGGCAAGACGTTTCACAATCACACAGGCCTAATTAATTTTCAACTTCCATCTGGCAATCCGTTTTATTTGGCTTCAGAATTGAATATCAGGTATTGGAAATGTTGATTCTATTTTTATAAAATGAACTTTAGAAAGAAACTGGGTAATTTGACAATATAATATAATATCTTCAAGTCAAACGGTTGAAAATGGGCTAGTAATATCCTTGTGATAATAACAGCGTCTATAGGATTGACGTCTGTAGGTGACGCTTACGTGGAGCGTGTGCTTGTTTATCGACTTAATAATATAAAAAAGAAAAAATTGAGCCGTCATATCTCATGCCGAATTGACTGACTGGTGACCAATAAGTGGAATAGCACACGAATTTCTTTTTAATTTGAAACTAACAGATGACACGCTTGAATTAAAGTTTGACGATTGATAAAGCACTATATATTTATCATCATCACTGTCGGACATCGACCTCTCCGAGAAAGGAAGAGTTATGCTCATGATTGCCGCGCTGGGCAAGCATGTTAGCAATCGCAGAACGTAACTTTAGCGAAGAGGATTCTGCTGCCCATCACCGCCCCATGCATTTGAGCTACGTTATTTCGGATGGAAATACCGCCACCTGAAGGTTCTGGTATATTAGTACTATTACGACACCTAGTACAAGGAGAGGTACTATTCTACTCAGCTGGTACCTCACGGCCAGCATTATAATATAAAATTGTTTC
This sequence comes from Heortia vitessoides, assembly GCA_020976665.1. Lineage (NCBI taxonomy): Eukaryota > Metazoa > Arthropoda > Insecta > Lepidoptera > Crambidae > Heortia > Heortia vitessoides. Next base: position 2,690,027 of record JACJUM010002809.1, read on the forward strand.
ATCCACGACTTTGCCCGCATGTTCTTAACTTTTATAGTTCCCTGTCCGAATTCTTCTAGGTAAAAAGTTCCTTATAGTATCATACGTCTCTAAGGTTGAAGGTGTCTAAGGAATGGGTCCTGCCATGAAATGGGGAATTTTGTTCATAATTGCCGCACTGGGCAGGTGGATAATAGTAGCGTAGCATAGCAACGTTAATGCTGTTGCCCAACCTAGCTTTGTTTCATATGAGCTAGTCTTCCGGGTGGATATAACGCCATCAGTCGTTTCCGGAATCTGCTATTGATTACTTCATTTCCATTGACGTGAAGAAAGTAGTATGAGTTCGAATTGATGTCGATATTTTATTTCAAATACTAATTTAGACGTTACACATATATTTTTGTCGTAGAAACAGAAGTTTTGTATAGTATATCTCTTAGAAATAAGTTCTGTAGAACCAGGATGGGTAGTAACTCACCTATTAACCATATATCCTGTCTGTAAAATAGTCTAGCCAAAAGTCTGCCTGAACTTTACATTAAGTTTCATACTCTTCCCGGATTTTAGTCATTGATAAAATCTTTTGATGGCGGATGGATGTAAGATTTCAGATTTTTTATTTTCACTTATTGTGTATTTTGTTATTTATTTTACATCCTTTTTGAGTGATTATTAACTTTTTTATATTAAAAATTATGCATGATGTGATTGCCTGTAATTGTAAGAACAGTTAGTTAATATATTTTTGAAAACACAAATTGTTCATAATTTACTTCCAATATTAAATAAATAAAACAGTACAAAAAGTCGGCCAACCGGCATCGCACAATAAAAACAGGCACAGCAACTTGAGTCTGTCCGTCCAAGTGTCGGCTATATAGGTCGAGAGCGCATCAATACACTCGCGGAAAGTTATCTAGTTGATAGCGCATTAGAGAAAGTCTAGCGGTCCCTTACTCTCGTCTCCATTAGTGTGGGATTACAGTGAACTTAAACCTGGCCTATGCGTAATTCGCATTTACTGTCGTAGAAAGCGAATGTTATGCAGATGTCGTGCTAAAGCAATCGACGTGGGGTTACATGGACAATTATTATATTACTAGTTGTGCCCGCGACTTCGTGCGCTTGGAATAGTTTTTGTGGGTACCAAACCTCTTTACCTTAACTTACATAAACTTTGAATGTCATTTTTATTTATATCGAATCAATGGCCTGAAAAATAAGATTCAAGTTTCTAGCTCTAAAAATAGCGATACTTCTATACAACTTTTCATCCCTCTTATCAACTCCTTGCAACCCTTATTTTGAATTTAAAAGCCAAGCTTCTTTCTCAGGGTCTAATGATTGTCTGTGCCATATTTCATCAAAATCGGTTAAGAGGGAAAGCGTAACAGACAGACAGTTACTTTCGCATTTATAATATTAGTAGGGATTACTTTCGCATTTATAATATTAGTACTGTACATACTTTTATAATATAATATTTACGCATCTTATAAGTTGACCTAACTCTGTGGTAAGTCGTTTAAAGCACTTGTGTTACGAAAATTAGACTACAGAGAAATCACAAATATAATACTTAAATACACACATCCAACACCCAGAAACAGGACAAACATAAATATTAGTATTGTTAATAGCATACTGTTTTGTTTAGAAGAAAGTAGTATTACTCAGGCATCTTTGATGTCAATGTTTATTCAGTATTTATTGTATAAAGAGTATGTCCTACCTATTTATAGAAAACATTATTCAGTGCTGGATAGTTCAAGATGCATTTTTTACTGTTATAGTATAAAATATTACTCAATTTTCCCTGTATCAATTGTTTCTGGATGTGCCTAGTGTCCCATTTGTGCAACATAAAAAAATTTACTATAATTCAAAATCTTATACTACAATATTATACATACAATATATTAGGTACTTACCCATGGTAATGTTATAAAAGCGACCTCCTGTGCCAGATGTCGTAAACGGCGACAGGTACCGGAAGCAGAATATGGCGGTGTATCAATCTAAAACAGTGTAGCACAGATGTAAGGCGGGGGTGGGCAGCATTGCTCGCCGAAAAGCTAGACTCTGCGGTTGCTACCACTGCTCTTTGAGTTTCTTAGAACCCTGTGTCTACCAGTGGACGTACTACGGATACTGCAATGATTATAAACGATATTGTGTCTTTCAAACGCTTTCGAATGTGTATTTCATGGATCATAAGGCTGTGGCTACTTTTGATTGCAAAAAAGTTTCGGTCGATCGATAGAGATCGCAGACGGTAAGTAAGTCTACTAAATATATATAAAACGCGCCGCGCCTCGTGACCGCCAAAGTTTCGCAAGGCACATCCGTCACGTTGACCACTTTCGATTTCTCGAGACCGGAGCCCGGCAGACAAATCGGAAATGGCACCATGGGAACGAGAACCAGTCGTAGAAATTATCGTATTCTTCACAATAAGTGCATTACATCCGATAGTCATTGCAAGAAACTCGGCAGAGGATCTGTCGCGGTAACCAGTTCTAGTAATGCGATAGGGTGAACTGCACACCTGCTGACCTCGCTAATCTTTTTGTACAAGCAAAAGTATATTGCGTAAATTGTCACACAAGACAAGTCGATACTAAACATTAAACATGCTCCAGTAAACTTCAAGTTCAGTCAGTTCAAAAAGGTTTAGTTCATTCGTTTCTATTAATTGATTTATTACTTAATTATAAGATATCATTTATCTTTTAAACATAGTATTTAAAATCCGTTTCAATAATTTCATCCTTAAGCCCTACAGTATTGCTTAGGAACAGCTTAAAGAACTTAATTTTCATTTTTTAACCCGAGCTATAGAAATTCCTGGAAAGTTTCTATTTTCAGTAACTTTCCCCAACAAAAAGCATTGTTTTATTTCATGTTAGCGAACTTATAAGAATGTTGATGGTAATAATGCTTTTATTCTGGCGTTTCTATTTAAAACATCGGATTTATTAAACATACCGTAATGAAAAAAGCGGCCATGTAGTTTTCTTTACCGGTCTAGACAAATTAGTAAAAAAATGAGACGGTAGATTTTGACGGGCCAAATGTTTGAGAGCATCTTTACGAGTGTTTTTAATTTGATAATTATCAAATAAAACACTCGTTTAAAATATAGGTAATATAGTTTTTGACTATCCGTATTGATTCATACAAGGACATCGCTCTGGCAAAGGATAATACAGAAATAACATATAAGTCAAACAACAGCTGCTATTGAAGTACCTAATTCGCTAAAAAATCAAAACATTTCCCTTTGTTTACCCAATCAAAAGGCAACCCCTTTGATAACACACACTGGGTTTGGGACCGATACGATAACAAGTGATATTAAAAAAAGTTAATACCACTAAAAGCTACCATAGTTATGCAGTCGGGCGACTTAACGGTGTGACAGCTGATAGATGACATCACGACGTAGAGTTCCTGGCTCTGATAGCCTCGGCATAGACGTTTACGTAAATATGAAAGTTTGTGCCATAACCGAGACGAAGGATCAAACTAATTCACATGAGGTAGACCTCATACCAAAGTCGTTTGCATTGGAACATCACTCTCAACTATTACCACCGCCAAATAGTAGTGTTTACATTGCGTTTTGGTTTGAAAGGTGATAGAGGCAATTAAGCTACGGGGTAATGTGACGTAATATCTTCAAGTTACAATGTTGGCGCTAGTGGTATCACTAACGCCTATAGTGCAGTGACGCTTACTTTCACGCGAACTGTGTGCTTGTTTGTCGACCAGGATTAGTAAAAATAAAACTAATTCCCGAATGTCACTTAGGCGGTATTTGACAAACATCTGTGTAATTCTAAACTATGCTATGAAGCGAAACAATAAATGATTCTTATTAAACATGAATTACTATAGGAAACGTTCTAGATTGAAACAGATATTCAACTTACAGAGTTCATAGTAGAAATAAATTCTTTAATTATCTTAACAATACCATAGAGCATGTGTTTCCATAGGGATATTCTTTGTTTTTTTGTCGTGGGGTATCGGCAGAGCAGAATAGTATTTCCTTTTGTCTGTTGCGTCTAAGAGACGACTAAGGTACCGTAGATACTATACCTACACACATAAGGTACCATAGGGCAGATGCACAGGGCGCGGAATGTGCAGTACCCGTCGTGAACGCTCTGCAACCACGCTTGCCCAGTGCGGCAATTATAACACTCCCCCTTTCTTGAGGAGGCCTATGTTTAGAAGTGACTGTGCAACGGTTGATGAAATGTTTCCACGGCACGTCGTTTACGTCTTCAAATGTATACATAAGAGAAAAAAAATGTATCTTGTAATGCGATGCAATTGCCGCGATACGCAAGGAAGTGTAGAAACAATGCGTCGATGATGTGATGATGTTCGAGTCATTCAACACCGCTCGCAATCCGGATTTAACCAGACGCTTCTTAAAAGCAAATTTCCTGGTGTAAAACGTGACTGATGGGGCGTTTTGGAACGGAAAGTTATGTACGAGTTACAAATAAATCCTCAATGTTAGTAGGGAAAACAATTTGGGGGGAGGGAGGCTGGTTATATAGAATGCATTACAAATGTCAACTTGTAACATATTGAAGTGTCAAGGACAAATACTTATATGATAAATATTTGTGTTTGTTCTTTGCCTGGGTGTTATTTTTAATTTTTCTTTAAAAATTCCTCTGCTATGTGATGTCCGTTTTACAGTGCTTTAGGTAACTTATCTCGAATTCGGGTCAATGTATGCGATGTTGTGTAAATTAATAATTAAATTTAATTAATCTACGGAACGCATATATTTAAAAGATACATTCTATGCTTGTTGCGTGTTTGAAGATTATATACCCCGCATTTTGACCTGTAATTTATCACATAAAACATAACCTCTCTTATATTCTCAATAAGGACCGGTTGTGAGCGGCTTACATCCGGTCACGTTGTCTGTCCACCTTTTGGTGATGGAAGACCAGAACCATCTGGGTTCTCCGACCCCATCGTCCATTGGTTCTGCGATGTTAATATTTTTTTTATTTTTCGTCGTTCTGGATCGCGCAATGGCATGCAAAGTTAACATAACACCGTACAATAACAACATCCATTATTGTATATCATACATAAATATTGGCAATGCGATAAGCGCCGCTTATCATTCACGAGGAAGTAAACAGCAACGATCTCGAACATCACCTACCTCCCAATGTACTGAGAGCACGTGAATCGTTTCATATTTGATGACGTTATCTCTAATTAAACTCTACATTGGCACGTCTAAAGGCCACTGGCCTAACTTCCTCTCCGAAACCTTGCAGATAAAATTGATACTTTTTGTAAACCGGCCCCCGGGCTGATAAATTGGGTCAAGGTGGAAGACGAGGCGCGTCCTGACTTATGGTGCGGTACGGAATTATTTTTATAGGACTATTTAAAACTCGGCATAGATGCTATTAAAATTAACGCACGTGTGTTGATGTTGGATGGATTTTTCATTGATTTCAAATTTGGAGGTCAATTTATTTATAGACAATAGTAATCGGAAGGCCCACTCGTATAGTTTCAATTGGCTAACAAAAAACAATATGGCATGATCCGGTTCACGTACTTTAAAACTGAAGGGGAAAAATGTACCAGAAGGAATGGTCGGGACATTATTAATACTATAGTTTTAAACAACTGGCTTTAACTTAACCGCCCGGGACCTACGCGTCCTGTGGGAATTTGCTTTCCCGGCATCTAATGTCACCTGTTACATTCTCCGATGGCTTAAATAACTATGCGAAACGAATCACGAACTGATCTATCCCATTATTAAAAATAAGTTTTCCATGGGAGCTGAACTTTTTGCTGGAATAAATATAAGTACATATTTATGTTTTTCACAGCTTCACATATGCCAAAGCTCATAAATATCTGCAGCTTAGTAATCAAAAGTTAAGAAATTTTTAAAATAAATAATAGCTTCACACTTACTATACAGTTGAATAAGTCGTTTAAAGCACTTGTGTTACGGACATCAGACTACAAAAAATTACAAATAAAATATTTAAATATACATATTAAATCCCAGAAAGTAGTTTTCCAAATACACATTCACCATATAATTAAATAAATAAATTAGTTCCCACAACATTTTATTACTGGACCTGATTCCGTGAGTCGCCTAAAGCGCCTGTGTAAAAGACATCAGACAACAGAGGCATAACAAATATACTACTTAAAAACATATATTTAATATCCAGACACAGAACAAACATAAATATCATCGTATAAATAATTGCCCTGGGTAAAGATCGATCGAGACCTTTGGTGCAAAAGACAGGATCACTACCATCTGCGCCATCGTGCATATCAAAGTTAAAATGATATGTACATCATATATAAAAATATATAAAAGTGACCTTCTTGTTACTTTGCAAATCAATTGTCTTGAAGCCTAAATAATATTAATGGTTCAATGTCATTTATTAGGCTTATAAATAGCTTAGATTTCGTCATTGACTCACGTTGACAATGGCTGTGTTTTCAGTTCAGGGTCGGCCGGCCGGCAATTTCTTTTACAACGTCCTTATCTGCTGAACTGCGCTTTTATTATTTGGTTATTTCACTATCTACTTCATATTTGTGTTATAAAGATGAACTATCGATATTTGCTTACACCAAATTGGATATATATATTTTTGTTGTGTTTGACAAAAACACTTCGTACGCAATCAACTATTTTTTGGGCGTTTGTATTGGAAAAAGAGTGTTTGTATTTTAGTGGTTCCTGTATATATGAAATAATAGAACAGTTGAGAAAAAGTAACTTTGTCCGACGAACAAACAGGCTACGAAACTCCGAGGATTTCGTTTACATGGTACATTTATTGGGCGTGCATTCATCATATCGGCCATCAAAAGTCTACAGATGGACATAGGCCTCCCCAAGATAGGAGGATTTTTGCCCATTAATGTCGCGCCGGGCAAGCCTGGTCGCGACGAGGTTGCTGCTGCCCATCTCTAACCTGTTGTATTTAAGCTGCTCTATTTCGTATGGATATACCGCCATCTGTTGGATCCGGTACCTCAGTTGCCTCTTACGACACCTGGTACAGATAGAGGTATATAGCAGTCGAGGACCTTCCATTGCTATATATAGGCTTATGATAATGGACGCCTGTGGACGTTCCGTGTCTGGTATGATGAATACAGTATCAGAGTATAGATTATATCGTATCTAAATGTGCAGTATGTTGGCTTACAATGCTTGTTTACGTTTCGCGACATTGTGTATTGTTGTTTACGCAGCGCCAGTGTATCTCGTGATTGACCACAATTATGTACTATCTTGTTTGCTTACTTAGGATCATGTAGTATTGAATTTCGACGTAATAATTTTTGATGTCGAAAAGTTCCTTTACATGCAATTTTTATTACTTCGATGGATCTGCTTTTCAACTCGGTACAAAATTCGAGACAAATATACAAGTGACTCGATATCAAAAATCTCTGATTAAGCTCGTTAACGAGGTCAGAAATATGCTATTAATTGAACTGGAATTATTAAGTTTATTACTAATGGCCAATATTTCAGGCTGACCCTTCATAATCCCGTTGTACTATAATAGCCCGTAATTCCCCCGGTACCTATAGCAATAAATAACGACTCTTTTCAAACAGCCTTTTATACTTGGGCATTTAAAGTTTACTTTTGCAATCTACTTATTTACTTTCTAGATAGAGTTGAACTTGGCCAGATCTGATACGAATTCACCTCGGAACGGAGCTGTGTAATTTAGATTTCCTAGAAAGAACAAAGAGTTTGTATAAATATTGTTGTAATCAAATTAAGTTGGGAGTCAAGTTAAGCGACGAAACAGGCAACGAATTTATATTAGCAAACCTAAGTTGTTGATATAAACAGAAATAAAATGAACACACGAATAACCTAAAATTGAATAAAAATAAGATTTAATCGATATTACAATTAATACAAGTACCATACTCTACACGTAGGTACATGTAGGTTGTTATTGATACGGACACTATCGAATGCGTCAACGGGCCCTTCAATAATGCGCACGAACGCAACTTTGTGTATGATTTTACTCCACTTGGAAAAAACACAAGTGTCAATTACTCCGCGTAGAATTACTCAGTTAATTGGATGCACGTGCGGCCAAGGCTTCTGCTGTGAAGATGTGCTATTTCTGGAACGCGCCGCGCCAGCCCGCCTCACTAAGGAACCTGCCTGCTTTTGCTTCAATTGTTGTGAATACCCTAGCACCAAGCTGCCTTTACCGTTTTGAAACGTTTTGGTTGTAGTTAGTAGTCTGTCAGATTTAGATAAATATTATTTTGCTTGCATATTTTAATAAAAAAAATGATATTAACGGAAGCATTTAAATTCAGAGGGTTTATCAGTGACCCAGCAGGTCTAAAACCTAGTCGAGTCTACAAGTCGTCTGTTAGATTTACATAAATTGCTTTTTTGCTATAGCCAAGTATAAATATAAAATACATGAGAAATACATGAGGTTTTTTTTAATTAATTCGACGGAAGCATTAGTGTACTTTCATTTGTTATAAGACACAAATATTCACAATTCGAAAAACAAGACTGTTATAGTGCAACCGTTTCTCTTTATTCTCAGAGCGATATTGAGATGTATGTCTAGTACATAAGCCAAGTATCGACTAAATACGTTTAACCTCCCAATTCTACTACCATAACAATGTAATTCGACGAGGCAATACACCCATGTCAGGAGAACAATTTGCACTCACGCTAACGTCAACTCTTACTATAAATAGTGTTAAATTTGTCAGACATGCGATAATTCTGTATTTTTATAAAACAACGCTATAGTGTTAATGTACGCAAACATTATTTTATACCGAATATAAACTGGTCGTGTGGTGCCGGCAAAGTAGAATAGTACCTACCCTTGTACCAGGTGTCGTAAGAGGCGACTGAAATACCGGCACCGACAGATGGCGGTATATCCATCCAAAACAGCGCCGCTTAAAAAGCAGCAGCATCTTCGTCGCTAAGTTACGCTCTGCGATTGTCCCCAGCGCGGCAATTATTGGCAAATTCCGCCTTTCTTGGGGAAGCCTATGTTCAGCCGTAGACGTTTGCGGATACTATGGTGAAGAGGATGAAATATAAACTAGTACTAAATATCATACTATATAAGGAAAGCTAGATATTATACAACACTTCCCGTTGACGGTACAACGTTGAAGTCGTGTGCAAATTTGTGAACGAAAAGGTCGATGTATGTATGTAAACCCAAATCGATCTTTTTTACACATCCAATACCAAGAGTTGCAATGAGCAAAAATTTGTCGGTTACGGAACTCATCTCAATCGCCTCTCACGGTAATATCTGCTAAGCATTATCACGGATATTTTCTATATTCGCCGAACAAGTTCTAATATTGTAGCGTCTCCCGTTTAGGGCCGCCATGTTGACTAACGGGAAAGAGGAATAAACAAAAGTGTAATATTAGTTATTTAAAATTGACATAAAGGGCACTTGTGCGAACTATTTAAACAGAACAGCTGTACGATTCCAAATATAGCCACAGCCGATATTTGATGCGATATCGTATACATTAGTCATATCGGCATGGAAATCACATTCTATTTCTGAAGTCAAACGACAGACGTCGTGAGTGATTGAGTACATCAGTGCACAGGGTTCAAGGTCGACGGTTCGACCTGATATTTTTGAAGATGCCAACGCTCTTTGCGGATAGCATGACAGAGTTGACCAAGTTGTGAAGCCAAAGACTTCGTGCTCGTACTAGCTAATCAATTTGATCAATAATGCTAATAAACTATTGCTATTTCTGTATAGAACATATCGAATGCGGTATTTTTGAAGGTTATTTTGTATTAATCGATTTACATGTGTGGCAGTTACAAGTGCTCAAATATCGAGCGGCAATGAAAAAGCGCAATGAATGATGATGTTTAACTTCACAAGGAACTTGATAAATTTCGCTGTAACTATCGTAACTGACACGTCCAGATGTTGTTGAGATTCCTGATGAGGATAAATAAATCAGTCTCTGTATTTGTTGTTAGAAGATTATTACTAAATTTTAAAAAGCTATAGTCTTTTTGAACGTGTACTGCGAAATCGCTGTACAATATTTGTTCATTCCTTTCTTGGCACCGTGCGCAGACTTCAGAGATCACGACGTTAAATTTATGGTACGATATCAATTAGTTTTATTAACTGCAGTAGGGATTACGATTTATATGACCCTGGTCTGGTGTTTTTTCTTTTATAAAGTGTTTTGCCAATTGTTTTATTCCATAGTCATTTACGGTTGGTACCGTACCGTTCACTAATGGATATGGGAGTAGAGTATTCATTCGTTTCAAATGGAATCACCATCGGCCGGTTCAGTCACCTCGTACGACACCTGGTACAGAAAAGAAGTACTATTCTAAATTGAATGATTAATTCTATTTGCAATCAGCCAAAGCTATCTTGATTGTCCTGCGAAACGGAATGAGCCAAATTCATCATCAGAGATCAATATTTCCCAATGAGCTATGTAACAGCGAATACATGTGACTGGCACCTGTCTAGTTCAAGGGTCCCGAAGGTCAGCGTGGTCTATTTGCGTGCCACACGTGTGCAGTTCACCATCAGTTAACAGCTGCTCGTAAACGGGTTGGCGGGCAGCGCATTATGTTCTATGTACATTGTATTTTTTATTATCAACAACTTGAATGTTAACTGGAGAAAGGTGTGTGTGTATGCTCGGTACATAGTCATTTTAGTCTTTAGAAGGTTCGCGCAGAATTTACAAAGATATGCGCAGACGTCGCGTAATGACTGAGTGGCCAGCTTAATTGTGCAATATGTGGTTATGTAATGTTATATATGCATACAGTATTTTCTACAAAAGTTTCTAGCCAATTTTTAGTTTAACATATTTAATTGGAACACATACATCTTACTCCGAGGTAAGTCGCTTAAAGCATTTGTGTTACGAACATCACAAATACTTATCATATAAGTATTTATCCTAGCTTTTAATTGCAAAAGCTAATATTTGTTTTATAATATAAACATAATTTGATAGCAAACAGTAACAAAAAAATTATAGTAAGTAAAAATGTATAGTACTTAGTAATTGTTTACGTGAAAAGTTTCCACTGGGACACAGAACAAGAGTGTTTAGAGTAATTTGCATAAATATTTATCAAGTTAGGTTCCTTAAACGCGAGTTAGGAATAATTGTATGAGTGAGTGCGCCTCGTGGATTCACCCGCCTTTAGTTGCAGAATTTGCATACTAACTTTACAATCCCCTTGTACCTTACGGGATCACTTTCAAAAAATAATTCTTAACGCGTTTCATGACTTTATTTGAATATTTTCAAAAACAGCACAGTTTTATACTAAGTTTTAAAAGTATGTTTTTAAATTTTCTGTTAAAGTGCAAGAACTGTAAAGCTTTAGAATAAAGCGCGTGCCTTTTTCGCAGGAAATTAGTATATCCAAACAAGAATACCTGCCAAACCCCACAGAGTATACCCTCTTATCTTGAGGGATAAGATGATAATCTTTTGCGGATCTTATATGTAGGAAATACCCGGAACTCTGAAGACTTCCCAGGGAGGACGAAAAAAAATAGTAAATACTATGTGAATGTAGAGTAGGATGTAATAATAAACATGTCGTGAAATATATATTCTAAAGTAAATGACCTGACAGGTGTGGTGTGTGCACAGCTTTCTGTCTGTAGCATTTTTACAAGATTATTCGGTTCAGTTGTACTGTCATCAGATTTTTATACAATAGTTACGGTCACCCAAAGTAAAATCATAAAGGCCAAACCCCTTACACTAAATAAGGCAGATGAACGGCAGACATGTATCTAGTAGATTTTGGCCACCGTCCAAATTTCAATACGCCAGCGTCATACATTTTTATTACAACAGATTAAAGGTCACCGACTTCAGACCGACCCTGAGCTGGGTGGCTTAATACTTGCAGATGATCCGCTTACAGAGACGATGACGCAAAATGTATATATTATATTTTGAATAATTGTTTAAAAAAATATTTAGAGTAGAGTTAAATTTGGTACACATAATCAAAGGTCGTCTGCATTGGTACCTCAGTGTTCGTATTACAGTGTTTGAAGGGTGAGAGAGGCTGTGAAATACTTGGTGATGTGATATAATATCTTCAAGTCACAAGGTTGGTAACACGCGAGTGATATCCTTTGTGATATTCTGAGCGACTATAGATTGCCGTGATGCTTACTATCACGCGGACTGTATGTCGACCTTGTCTCATAAGTAATAGTACCTCTCCTTGTAGCATGTGTCGTAGGTAGGCTATTTAGGTACCGAAACCGACCAACAGAAATGTATCTACCCGAAACAGCGTAGATGACTTGCATCACGGCGGGGACGGGCCGCAGCAATCCCGTCTCAAGGATTACCTATTGCTAATGTTAAGACTAATGTTCTGTGACTGCTATGGTGATAAGTTGATGACGAGTTTAAACCCTGTGATTAGAATAGGATTTCATTGACACAAGTTTTGGCCGTAGTGATTGCTCGGTATATACAGCCTTCCTATTATCACATAGCGTAGTACGAGGTTTATATTTAGCGGTATGTCTTCACGTTTTGTGTAAATTAATTTACATAACATGATGAATTGAATTTTCGTGACTCTGAAATTCGCTAATATGATGGTCAAGTAAGACACACCTTTTGCGATGTGCCGTACAGCTTCCCAAGTATGTATTTATGAGAGAACAAGCGGGCATCCACACGCATTTTATAAATCATAATATAATCAAATCGAGCCCTTACCGCCAAATTATCGTAAGCGACACATTTGTCGGAAATGCTTTTTTTAATCTTAACTTGTATTTAAAGCCGTAACGGACATAGCCCAGTCGACGTTTCCCTCCAAAAAAAACCGTTATAAAGTTATAGCAATTGCTAAAATTTAATTGCTGGATAATATTTATAAAAATCCTTCTCCTGTAAAATTTGGTTTTATCGGTTACGCTAAGACGGCGGTAAAGGCTCGTATATTCACTCAACATCTCTCTGATCTGACTCCGAGCTTAAAGCATTTGTGTTACGGACATGAAACACCAGAGGGATCACATATATAATACCTGAATAAATTTTTGTAACTCCCAGGCACAGAACAAACACAAATGTAAACAGAACATTATTCCTGGGTGGGGATCGAATTCACGACCTTTGGCGCACAACACAGGACAGATAGTAGTGATCTGCGCCATCGATTCCGTCGAATATGTTTTTAGGATACATTCAGAAAATCGTCCTTTAATAATCCTTATGCAGTGACCACTTTAAATTGAGCCTCCACTTTCTCCCACTGCTTGGGTCACCTCTTGTTGGGACCAGACACATTATCAGATCGTTGACCTAATCCTTGGCTCACATTTTAGCTGCAACTCGAAAAATCGCCGAATAACTTTCAAGTATTCACTCGTGGCTAATGTATTGTTCGTTTACCCATAATGGACCGTTTACAGCTCATCGAGCAAATATAAAAACTGTGACGGGACGTTATTACGAAATAATTTCGCTTAGTAGGTACCAGTAAATCGGCACAACAGGGCTATTGACATCATTGATAAAGTTGTCAATGTTTGTTGATCAGATACACCTCCTTTAACTAGTTGACACACTTTATGTAATTGCCAACTACGCACGTTTATTTGTTCGAATACGCCTATTTGCTTTGTCAGCTTCACATCATCATATCAGCTATTAGTAATACACTGCTGGAAACAGGCCTCCCCAAGGGGAATTTTGCCGCGCTGGACAAGCGTGTTGGCAACCGTAGAGCGCAGCTTTCGTGGCCTTGTGCATTTAAACCACACTGTGTTCAATGGATATACCGCTATCTGTTGGTTCTGGTACCTTAGTCTGTTTCACTTGTCAGTCGAAATATAAAAGCGGAGAAATCAAATGTTTCTTTAAATTAAGAAAGCTCGTATTTCCGACTTAATTAACATGTCAATTCCTTAAATTTGTTTTCCTAGTGTTCGTCGTAGTTTATATAATTAATATGTAGTCAATTTGAGTCAGCTGTATAGACAGATTTCCTCTAAGCAAATGAGGGATCAAGGAGGAAAATAAGATTGTGTAACACGAACGTGAAGTTCGACAGCCAAAGAATTTGGAGAACATAATATTTACGGTTGATCAATCGTTTGTAATTGCACTGTTTTCAATGAGTTGTCTCATTGTAAGGATTGAGGACAACATTGTTCTGACAAGGACAAAAATATGATGAGGGTTCAATACACCTCCTGCGGATAAAATTAAATATAAAATCGAACCGATTTAAATATAACACTTGATACCCGATAACAGTATTGATGTTTTTATCAATTGACGTCGAAAGATACGGTGCGTTTATCAATAATACATAATATTTTTGTTCTTCCAATATTAAGTGCACATGTACATGCCGCATATGTACCGGACGTGAACCCATCATTTCTTATGACGAAAGCAAAACAATATATACATTTGCGGTGTGGTACCTCCCAATGCACTAGGTATCGTAAGAGGCCATTAAAGTGCCGCAACTGACAGATGGCGGTATATCCATCCGAAATAGTGCAGTTCAAATGCACAGGTCAGGGATGTACAGCAGCGTCTACGTCGCGAAAGCTGTGCTCTGCGATTGCCAACAAGCCTGCCCAGCGCGGCAATTATGAAAATGCGGCAAAAAACCTCCAATCATGGAGAGGCTTATAGAGTCCAGCAGTGGACTTTCAATGGGTATGATAATAATGATATATACATTTATATACTACAGGTAATAAGTGAACTCTATATCGAGTTTTTTTACATGGTACTTAGATTGAAAGTTTGGTAACGCCTATCCTGATTCCAAGTTTAAATAGTAACGAAATAAAATAGAACCTCTTCCGTCTGCTTTGGAATCAACTGTCGTTATCGTGATTCCTAAACGATCTGACCTAGCAAACGGCTTGCATCGCGTATAGCAAGTAATATTCATAATTACGTTTTTTCTATGGAAGACTTCATCTTAAATTTATAATGAACAAAATAGCAGTCGTATAACAGATCCACTGTGCGTCTGTGTATATCTATTTGTGAACCAACTCGGCCGTTCAATTATGATTTGAATGCGAACATTAATGAATTGGTTGTTTTGTTCAGAAAATACAAACGTAAATTAGTATGAAGGCAGTCATGAAGATGTTATTTAAATGGGTCTATTAATTAGAGTTATTGAATCCTAATATCAGAAATTTCTGAAGGGATTTTCTTTTACATTTATAGTCTGACGCCTGCAGACTGATTCATAGAATTGTAAGTGTTAATTTGCAAGCCGGTAGCTGTTAGATTTATATGTATTTTACCAAAAAGTTATTGAAACGACGAGTTGAGAAACCGTTGATTCACACAACCCGCAGATAATTATTTTTCTATATTAAATCCCATTATAGTTAATATAGTATAGTAGATTATATTAATAATTCGATAAAAAACAAACAATAATAAAAGTGTTACGAACATCAGACAACAGAGCGACCACAAATATAATACTACACATAATTAACATCGGACACGGAACAAACAAATATTTATCGAATGAAAAGGGGTGGGAATTGACTTGAGAGATTCCCAGTTTTCATCGATGTAGATTTAGTTATTTCTTAATTCATCCATTACAAACGAACATATTCTTTTACTTTCTTTTAAAATTATCATTACTGTTATTTAAAAAAATTATTAATGGATGCATATCCTGTGTTCCGGGGGACGATGAATTTTACATATTCTAATAATAATCAATAACATTAGACATAGTTGCTTAAATTAGTATGCTTAAAATGGAGATTCAAAGCCGTATATTGATATTGTAAGCTACAAAAGCACTGAAGTAGGTCACACGCAAGACCTCCTAGTATATTTACACGGTAAATAGCGGCACACACAAGTGGAATGTTGGTATGTACACGCGGATGTACATAAACATGTCAGAGACGGGATACCGCCCACACGCCACCGTCTGTGTGCCTGCGATTCCTAAATTGGTAAGAGGATCTCGGGCTATAATGCAAAATTTTATATTCATGAATTTTTTTACTGGATTAATTTCGACTTGTATTTGGTGTCAGGCGGGACTTGAACCTGCACTCTTCCCATTCCGGTGGACTGCACTACCTATTATGGAACCGAGAACTTGTAGACAAATCAATTTTTTCCTTATATTGTTTTTTTTTTGTGCTGAGCAAACAGCGGCATTATTATTTGTCATCAGCGTCAATTGTATTTTACAAATTACGTGTTCTTTCCTATATAATGCTATTGGCATTTATCAAAATCTACACCCCATAAGCCATGAAATTGGCGAAAGAACAAACACACTTTAACACTTATAATATTGCTATAGATGTGTTATTCCGTTGTGTGAGTTATATTATTGTTTATTTGCCTTTGCAAATGCGCTTCTGTGATAGATTCATTATAAAAAAATAAAAATGTTTTCATTACTGTGATTGGTACTATGGCCATAGGATGACCATATCGATTAATGCAAAATAATCTGCTATAATTTCAACATGCAGGACTCGAAAGTAAAAGTTTAAGAACCGCTGCTGTAGGCAACTCTATAAATATCCCAGTGTCAACCCAGCAAACATTAGAATTAATTTGACGCCTGGAGCTGACACTTGATGATTTGGAAAAAAACATAATTTTATTTATTTTATAATAATGTAATAACAAACACCAATATTCATCATATAAATCTCATCGTGGAGATCGACATGACATATCGTTAATATAGTAACAAAAGGCAATAAAATTTGTGTTATAGTTATGTTGTTTTCTCCAACAAATATTTTGATCTTATTCTATTGTCGAATTTTTGTTGAACATTAATCAAAGTAGTGAAAATTTACGATTTGCTCTCGAAAAAATGTTCTTAGTAGCCAATAATTTTGATTTACATATGTTTTACAGTCAACAAAGCCACTAAGTAAACAATATTTTATGTTAACGTTCTGGGTCAATTATTCAGTCCACGAAATTTGTACTAATATATCACGTATTTACTATGGATTGTTAATTGATTCGCTAAATTCTTTACATAGTTTGCTTGGTGAAGTTTCACAACTGTTAAGTCATGGGAGGTTTTGAGTAGTTTTTTCGGCAATGTGCGATGCTTTGGATAGATTTGCATTCCACGAATTCGAGGTTAGTGAGTCTGAAAGTAACCAGTTCCCAGAGGAGTTTTATAAAATCTCTTGGTTAATAAATTCCCATAACATCTTATATATCGACCTGACTCCGTGGTAAGTCGCTTAAATCACTCATGTTACAGACGCCAGACAACAGAAGAATCAGAAATATACTACTTAAATACATATAATTGACATCCAGACACAGAAAAAACACAAATATCATCATATAAATATTTGCTCTGGTTGGGAATCGAACCCATGACCTTTAGTGCATAAGATAGGATCACTACCATCTGCGCCATCGGGCCCGTCAGAGACAGATATATTTGTGCAATAGTGAATTTGGCCAAAGATATGTACTTTTTCAAAAAGTACTTAATTTTTCTAATAGTAATATGATTTGTTAAAATTAGCTAAGTACATTCAGAAGTCTTCTTTTATAAATAATGTGTATTAAGTTACTATTTATTTTTAAAGTATCTTTTTTATATTATGAAATGAGCAAACAAGCGCACGGTCCGCTTGATACTAAACGTGACCGCAGCCGTGACGCTCGGTCACAAAAATATCAGTAGCGTGTCACCAACTGAACTGAAGATATTTTATCACATCTATCAATTAATTTACTGCCTCTCTAGTTTGAAGAGTGAGTTCCAAAGCAGAACACAGTAAGAAATAGTCGACCTGTGTAAGAGTTCTTTTTTTAGTAAATATTTTTGATAGGCGAATTCTATAGATATTTAGATTGCTGCTTTTATATTTTCATCGATATCGATTTGCCTATAGACCTGTTAATTAAGTCACGAATATAGGTCACCTTGCTGATATAATAATACAATTCAATTATCCTGAACGGAGGGTCACCCACACCGGTGTGACCGGTAACCGTTGTGGCGGAAATCAAATAGGCCCAAAGGGTCGCCCCGAAATGTGGAATTTGCCGAAACAAGAATATTCAGACGTTAATGTCGAATTGAGAACACCGCCAGCTACGTGGGGATTGAAGAGGTTTTTTTACTGGTCGTCATGTCGCTTATCGCAAGGGGCTTTAGCTAGCTTTAAAGGTTGCGGCTGAGGGTAATTCTGTGCCTTGGTACAAAGTCCAATAAATGTGATATTATATCTTTAGTTCACTAGGCTTGCGAAATTCCATTGGTATCTTTGTGATGACACGAGTGTCTATAGGCTGCGGTCACGCTTATCATCAAGCGGACCGTATGTTAGTTTGCTAACTAACTTCATATAATAAAAAAAAAACACTAGCAGATTTTTACCTTTGTTATGAAGGTACAGATCTGTCTCTATGCATTTAATTTGCGTTAGGAGGATTGTCAGCATGCTAACACGCTAGATACAGTAGCGCCGAAACCATACGAAATGGGGTCACGTGACACAATAATACAACGCGGCACTCCCACAACCCAAGGGAACTTGTTTACTATCGCTGCGGCAATGTCAACAGACAGTTGTAATTGGAAAAGTTCTCCTTAAATAGCCCTTTCCTCTATGATCTGTGTGAACAAGTGTTTTAGATGATCCAAATATAATTTTAAATTTTTATACAATAATGCTACGCTCAATATCTTGACATAAAAATTACGTGTCACGGGTGTAGGATGAACTTCTAAACCTTTTTAATATTATTTTGTTATCTGTTCAGTTTAGTTCATACCTATATCAATTTATAGGAGCAATATTTATTTCATGATAAACATAGATAGGTATATAATTAAGACAGGACAACCGTCAATTAGTTAATTTTTTACATTTTAATATTGTAAAAACTGGTACATAAAATATTTAAAATAAATTAAGTTTTTTATTGAGTAATCGTTGTAATTGCAATGAAAAGCAAATAATTTAAATCAATTATCTAATTAAAAAAACCAATGTCAGAGTATACTTAAAACTCCTGTAATAACGTTTCTGTAGGCTCGATGCTCCGACTTGAGCCCGCGGTATGCCGTCGTGGTGACGTCAAGAGAGTACTATTTTTAACCGGGCCCGGGTGATTTACTGCAAGCTCCTGTTGTGTTGTCAAATCAATTAAGGAGCACTCGCCTTTATTAACCTCATAATTAGCTGCACTAGAAATACTCTTGTGCGCTTCCTGTTGATATCTGCGTGTCATCGTGCAGTTCAGATTGCTATCTAGGTATAATCATTATCATACCAGCCGTGGAACAGATTCTGCTGGACAAAGGCCTCCCCAAGAAAGGTGGAAATTGTCCATAAATTCTATATTGCATAGTGTAAAAGCCCCCTGATGAGAATACTGCTGTGCATCCACGCCTCGTTATATTTGACCCACATTGCTTCGGATGCATACACCGCTATCTGTCGGTTTCGTTACCGTCGCCTCTTACGCCGCCTGTTGCAAAGAGAGGGTTCTTACCTGGAGTACCAACCGACTAAGTCCCTTACATTCGATCTGTCAATCAATCAGCCATAGAAAGTCCGCTGTTGGAAATAGGCCTTCTCAAGATAGGGAGACTTGCTGATAATTGCCACTAAACATGTTTTTTTTAAATATTAACTAACAATAAATACCTACATACATCAACATGCCTGTGTCCCCCACCAGGGTAGGCAGAGACTATTGATCTTGCTGCGATCTTAGCATACCTCTCTCGCATCCCTTACTCGCATTAGTCCTTTTCATACGCGCTCGTTTGTTCTTGTTACTTTTGTTACTTCTTTAGTACCTAAATGAAAGAAGAAGCGGTAATATTGTTTATTGGTCTATAATTTAAAAATATATGTTATCCCAGATACCTCTTGAAGAGATTCAAGCAATACAGCGTTCCAAATAATGTTCTAGCAATAAATTGCGTCAAACGACGTCGCGGCTCAAAAAACCTCCCCAGATATCTTTTACAACATCCATTACGTCGCGTTACATAACTTTCCCGCTCCGAAGTGAAGCCACAATTTTACAGAACAAATGTCTAAAGGCAGTCATAGAAGTAATTTATTATTCAGTTGTGACACATACATTTTATGATGTCTCATGTACTTATAATTTTGGTAAAGAAACAAAGACCTTCTTTGAGTGCGCTTAAACAGTTGTCAAAGAGGAATGAGAAATTGTGGTTACATATTTTCTTGTTAATCTTCAACATCTTTTTTTTTGATTTAACACTTCATCTCCTCAGAATGTAAGCATTACTTTGTAAAGGCTTGTTAATACCGACCCAAGTCTTGCAATAAACTGTCATTATTAAGTACCACAATATAATATAAATGATCAGATTGTATGGCAGTGACATGAGGTAGTCTTATACAAAAGGTCGTCTGAATTAATACCTCACTCTGACATATTTCTACCGCCAAATAGCAGTGGTCGCATTGCTGGGTTCCGATCTGAAGAGTCAGATAGACAGTGAATTCACTGGGCAATGTGGCATAATATCCTCAAACCACAAGTTGGCAACGCGTTAGTGATATCCTTGTACTACGTGCTCCAATGACGCGCTTACTATCACGCGGCTTGTATGCTTGTTTGTCAACCTGGTCAAACAGAAAAATAAAAAAGCAACCGTTAGATGTAAATTATACAAGTATAGTTTGTCAGGATATCTATACGTTTCTATTTAAGTTCGACACAGTTCTAGGTCACATCAAGCCACGTGGCCTCTAAGATCAAACATGCTTTGATCTCTCTTTTGGAGGGGACTTTCGATATTTGCGTAGGCTAGGGAAAAACAGGCGTTATATTATCTCTCTCAATTTTGTTCCGTGATCTCTCCCTATTCGTCTATAAAATAATACTTAAGTCAGAATGTTTAGGAGATATCGGGTCTCGGCTCCTTAGGCTTTCGACTGTCATTATTATTGCGGCAATAAAACGTCCACTGCTGGACATAGGTGTCCTCCAAAAAGTGCGAACTTGCCCGTAATTACCGCACTAAGCAAGTGTGTTGGCAGTCGCAGGGCGTAGCTTTCCGACGGGAATGCTGCTGCCCACACCCGCCCTGTTGCTGCCCAATCCCGCCCTGTTGCTGCCCAATCCCGCCCTGTTGCATTTGAGCTATACTGCTTCGGATGGATAGACCGCCATCTGTCGGTTCCTGTATCTCAGTCGCCTCTTACGACTCCTGCTACAGGGTGAGGTACTATTCTACTTTACCGGTACCATTGATTATAGAAATTATGGAAATCCATCCTTGGAAGTAATCAATTTCTAAATCTGCCCCTGTGACTCAGGTTTATATAGGGTTTTCCATATATTATCGTTCCAAAATGTTATGTACACGCCTCAGGCACTAATCATTGCTAAAAACTTCTATTCTATATACTCGTAACCGTGTGCGGATCATGTCTTCTAAATATTTACAAATATAAATAAATATGTGTTATTTGTTAATTTTAACGTATCAAGCGAAATAGTAGCAATAAGCTTTGATTTCTATCATATCACTCGACACGACTCGATACAGAAATTAGTATATTGAACTTATTCTATATTAAAATGTTTTGCTATCTTTTTAGATAGATGAAAACGCAGCAGAGTATTTAATAGGTTAATGTACTCAAAATTTCTAAGGTAATGCGACCCTATTAGTGTTTCAGTTTAAATTATTGTGATTTGATTCAGACAATCCGTTTGCGGCATACGTTAAAAGCAAGTACACAGATTTCTGTCTCATTATTTTCGCATTATAATATATTTCTTTGTTTATTTTTAATAAGTTTTTCATGTTACGTATATCGTTACGTATAATATCAAAAAGGTTTGAAAGTTTTTAAGTATTTTAATTATTCTTATTAAATGCCTACTAAATTTCATCGTGATATTGAAAAAGCTAGGTTTTCAAAAGCATTTAGTAGCCTATGTTTGTTACCTAGGGTTGGTGCAGTCAACCACCATTTGTAATACTACTAGACTTGTTTATATTTGTGATTAAATTTACTATTTTTATTGATAAAATCTTACTTCGTCCGAAACTGAGTCCAGTACCTTTTCCGTATAGATATATCACAATGGATTATCCATGGCGTGCCACCATCATCGGGTAATGGAAGGCCATCATCCAACAAACATCAATTTCCCTAGTGCTCCTCAAGGCGAATGTCAAGGCCGCGATGTCACTCACAGTAACACCACCGCCATAACGCGAGCTTTTAGCTCACCGTGCAAATGAAGTGACGGTTGTAAACGTTTATAGTTTTGTCAAGTGCAAGGTGCGCCGGTCCTGGGTCACGGTCAATATCATGTAGCAGTGCCCCGCGATTTCGTCCGCGGGGAATAGTTACTTTGGGTATTGTAGCCTCCTAGATAAATGGACTATCAATTAGTGAAAGAATTTTTCAAATCGGACTAGCCGTTCCTGAGATTAGCCCGTTTAAACAAAAAATCTCTTCAGCTTCATAATATTAGTATAGAATGTTCAAAAAATCGTGTGCTGTGTTTAAACTCATCATAATATTACGCTTTAACGTACTTTTAAACGCGTTAAAGGATCAGTTTTATTATACAAAAGTCTACTGTTATAATTTTGCGTTAAAGGATTAACCGCTACATTACGCAGGATACCTACTAATATTTAATCAAGAGGCGACGTAGCATAACAATTAATCTGACCATTAAGGTTGTCAGGCTGACTGTTTTTTATATAATAAAATATCAGCAGGTACGATAACGTAATTTTATCGTCCACTGTGAATCCTGTCATATTCTCAGATGATATTTACACAAACTTACTACAACATCTTATACATTGACTTGACTCCGTGATGAGTCGCTTAAAGCACTCGTGTTAGACATCAGAGGTATCACAAAATATACTTCAATACATATATTCAAAACTCAGACCTAAAACAAACAGAAATATCATCATATAAATATTTGCTCTGGGTGGGCATCGAACCCACGACCTTTGGCGTACATGATAGGATCGCCACCATCTGCGCGATCGGGCCCGCCGAGTTATGTCAATGCTTTCCACAGTCGCATTGCGGCTCAGCGATGAGCTGCTTTCGCGGCGCGTTGCGAAACCATAAGTCGGTGATTTACGCGCTCAGATCGGTAACACGTCTGCTCCACTAGCGGTTACTCAATATCAGAACAACCGCTTGCTAACATTCCGCGTGAATTAGTAACATTCTCACAAATAAATGCACCTAACAATGCAATGGCGTCGGTTATACTTCGGTAAACTTTTACTATTAGAATATGTGTAACAACGAACATGAGCTGTTGCGCCCTGTTCATTTGAGCTACACTGTTGACTGTTGTATGTACCGCCATTTGTCGGTTTTGTACGGCAGCTGGTACAGAGGGAGGTACTATTCTACTCTGCCGGTACCTCACGGCAAGCCTTGCTTGGTAATGTGACTTCTTTAAGTCACTGGGTTGGCAACGCGTTCATAGCGTCAAATAAACTTTAGACCAAGGAAATAAATAACCAGAATTATTAAATCTTATTTCATGGTTGCTTGAAACCTTTTTGGTATGTACCGAATAGCCTATTTACTGCTTCAGGCATCGCTATAAAATTCCAAAGACCTTTTAATATTAGCATACGCTTGGATATAAATTAAAGACGTTATGTTAATCAAGTCGTCAGCTTCTGAAAGTTTTGCATAAAGTTTTTGCACTTTGTTAAAAGTTTCCTTTCTGAGTAAATGTAGACAGACGCGTCACAAGATTTCTCATACAGTGTATAATATTTTTAATAAAATGTTATGAAATCTTGAGAGTTTGTTTCGAAACACACATAGGTGCCTTTCCCGCTTGTTACCTGTCCCCCAGAGAGTCATTGTCATAAGTGCGACGGGGGACCACCCACTCAGGAAGGGGGGATGCCTCCATCCACGTGAAGCGACTCTTCGCTCGGAACGCTAAAATTGTGGTTTGATAAACAAAATCTATACGTGGTCTAGTTGAGAATTCGACGTTTGTCGTACACTTGCTGTAACAAAAGCAACTGCTTTAAACTCCGAAACACGTTACGATAATACTATACAGTACTCGAGAAAAAGTCTGGAACTACAGTTAACGCGATATCACAGTGTTTGAGCGGTTCCTAAATTTCATGCTTATGTATATATATTATACATATATATTAATATGGTATGCTTATATAATACATATCATCATCATCATAGCAGCTGTAAACGTCCACTGTTAAACACAGGGACCCCCAAAAAAGGGGGAATTTTCCCATTATTACCGCGCTAGGACAAGCGTGGTGGTAATCGCAGAGCCCGTCCTGTTGCATCCACTTTTTCGGGTATATGTACCGTCATCTGTCCTCAGTCGCCTCTTAAGACACCTGATACAAGTGGAGGTACTATTCTGGCGGTACAACACAGCTAAGTAATTCATAAGAATCCGATTAAATCTAATGAAGATGTAATCGGATCCTTTCCTTGAAATTGCTACGCGTATCAGCAGGCTTGTAAGATAGCTAATTCAAAGTACCCTAATGTGTACTTTAGAAAACAATCGCCGATTACTACTCGTTTCCTGAAACTCGTAAGTCATCCGCTTGTTATACACCCCGCTCAGATCGTTCTAGTAGCGTGCATTTTTATTTCACACGCGTATCATTTTCATTTCATCATTCGCATTTTTATTTCACACTTTAAATCTGTCCGCCCAATGTTTGTTCAACGCCGCAGCTCTTAGTATGAAATCGTTGTGCAATTTTACATCGTCATCTAAACAATTTGAACGCGTGTTTGTATTTTCACTAATGGATACTAATTTTACACTTGATTGTTGTCTTCTGTTTTGCACGCATCAAGCGTCTTGCGTAATCTCGCAAAAAAATGTTAAAAATCGTTAATGAGCTGCCTGTGTACGAGGCGTGACATGACACCAGCAATGCTCTTTAATTAGCTGGGGAAAGTATTGAATTGTAATCAAGATGCTGTCAATCTGTAACTTTATACAAAAGGCGAATGTACATTCTAATTTCTTACCAATAGATTGAAGAATTCACAGACCCGTGTGGATTGCGTCGCTTGTATTGCGTATCAACACTGGGCACCCTCATCAAAAGTTTACGAAGAAGTCTCAACTTGGTTTAGATAACTTTTCGTTCGTTTTGTATCGTTTATGTATCTAAGGCCTAATCTGATAATACTGATGACATTGGACAAGTTCACCCTTGGACCTGACCGTGCTAGACATACCCGTTATATGCAATCTATTGCGGCCGCTGATTCGTCCCCGCCCGATCGCAAGATTGATGTGGACACTTGGAAAATTTATTTGTGTACGGGAAATGGAGGATAGATATGAAAAACTGGCTTACGAACCTACTAACGAACAAACAATCTGATGTAGACTTGATGTCGGGCATATATCTGGGTTATTGATTACTATTAAAGATATAACTTTTATTTATGCCAATTAATATAATGAAAGCGTGTGTTTGTTTCGTCATGTCATTGCCTGTAATTGTAAGAACAGTTAATATCTTTTAAAAACACAATTATTTTTCATAATTTACTGTTAATTATGTTAGTAATCCAATATAAAATAAATAAATAAATGTTTAAAAAAGTGTAGGTATACACCGCATTTGAATTATAAGGATTAATCAATACTTACAGAAAATTAAATAATAACTTAACATTGACGAAGTCGTGTAAACTCGTTAATAAAAGTATGTCTGGTCGTGATTAACTCTGAAACTAATATTGGGTAATTTTAAATGTACTATTAATTAGTATCAAACGGTCAAAGTTAACATTAGAAACATTCAGTAATCAAGTTTTTTTTTAAATATGTTTACCTTTCATGCCCTCAGCAAACATTTCTTGGAGCGGACGTAAGAATCAAGCTATACTATACAAAACTGTACTTTAAAAATAATCGTTTTTATGAAATGATTTATCATCCATACCTCATCACCCGCTTCCTGCCGCGTGGCAGTATGACGTCAAGGATTAGGGAGATTCGAAATGCCGGATTGAATGCGCACTGGTATCGTACGGTCTGTGATGTTTATTTATATGAAAGCCGGCATCCAGTCTTTTATCTTTGGACTAATAGCCGGTGGAGTAACATATCGATCTTTCATATTGCGATTACTGCGAATGGACTTGTTTGTTATGGTATTCGATGTTCGACAAACCAGACAAAGGTGTTTTTAGTAAGACTATCTCTGTGGACCCAATTAAAAGGTTTAACCTTGTGTTACAGAAAGCACACCTAACACTGCGCAATGCGGGTTGTCACATGTTAATGACCTTTGGTTACTGTTATAAAAGTACACTATCCCGTAGTATTTTAGTCTGCATATTCCCTCGGGAATTAGGTTTTATAAATTACTAGTTTTATTTTAAGGTACTATTGAGAAATATTGGATTATGAGAAACGCTTGCGGGGGTATTCTCATTGGCAAATTAAAGATTACCACGGGGTTTTAAACCTCGGGGAATTGTCTCTGGACTAACTTTCCAGTAATTTACGTTATGTTTATATGAATTAATCCGAGTGTATCCCAATCTGCACAACATACTTTTTCAATATGTTTTCTGACATGAGTTTGAGGTACTTAATTATTATTATTTTTTTCTCATTCTGTATGTATTCATCATCATTCATCATAATAAAATACTTTTTATGTTTCTACCGACATTAATATTATTTTGTATTATTGTATTACGTTTATCAAAACCTAAATTAATTCAGATAAAAGGTGACACGAAGTTCGTCGGGTAAGCTAGTATATATATGCACAGACATATATGTTGAAATTAAAATAGACGTATAAAATAAAATACAGGCTAGCCTCTTTAATTCAATGATACATATTGTTATTAGTAGCAGCGCTACGCGATTTCACTCGCGTAATTCCCCGTCCTGTGACAATATGGGTATACAATATGTTAACTATGTCTTGCTGATAATGTGACATTCTATTTATGGAAAGGTATTTAAAATGAGTTTAGTAATTTCTGAGTTTATTAAGTTATAAACGTACAAAAATAGAAATCCCGTGTACACCTAGTACTATTTTAGGTAGCGAATTCTAAATTATTTTCTAAAATAAAACAGCTGATGTAACTGTAAATAAGTTTCTCTAATGGTGACAGAATTTTTCAAATCGGTGTTTAAAGTTAAAATGTAACAAACAATCAAATCGTTCCTCTTTTTAATCTACATTAGATTTAGGTAAAATATTCATTAGCCTGTTTCTATAAATTTATTAATAAAAGAAAAGTAAATGATATAATGAATCATTTAATTCAACCCCATCAAATTAATTACCGTCCCTCGCGTACAAACATCCATTATTGCAGACTCGTTTTAACGCCTTAATTGCAACTGTTTTGATTTATGCTTCAATACTATCTTATATACTCGCTTCTAAGAAAATTTACTTTCGTCGGGCTTAGTTGTAATTTTTCGAAACATTCATCTACCGTTTAAAATGCGAGCAGTCAATATCTTTTTCTATAAATCGCCACTCGTATTAATGACGCTCGTGATTAAAAACAAGCTATTCGACTTTAATCTCTACGCCGACAGGGTTAAGGTATCGATTCACGTGCGGCTGCGAGGCGTGTAGGTCACGTGGTGAGTCGCTTGCGCTCGCGCATGCATCTTTGTCGGATCGATTGCACTCATTGTGACGTCATTGTAAAGTATGGTATTGATCTGTTGCAGGAGATGAGGAAGTGAAAACCGCCCTGAGTAAACACTCGATGAGTGGCGTAATTTCTCAAAACAGGATATAATAAAACTATAGTTTTGTCTTTTTTGAATGTTGGGGAAAACTCCTTTGTATAATTTCTCATCAATGACTTTAAATCATCGTCGTTAAAATATATTTTTTTTTATTTGGCAATGTTTAAGATAGCTTAAAGAGGCGGGTTTGGCTCTTTCAATCCGGCATTGTGCGCTGAGTGCCTCATATTTTGTAGTATGGTCCACTGAGCTCAGGAAAATCTTGCGATTTGGTACAATTTTTTTTTTGTTACAGGTGTAATAAAATAATACTATGTATTTTCAGTTAAAAACAATCTTGGCATTTTTTTAAACGCGATATCTATTTGACAAAGTCAAGACTTAGCGTTCTAGAAATCTTATCAATTATTCGTTAACAACATACAAAGACCGATACGGATTTTGAAATTGTCAAAATTAAAAAATAGGCGATGACGGCTGATAATTTTTGTTACTTTGCTAATCTAATAATAACTTAAATATTTGTAGTTCGCACTAATCCTTTGAGTAAGATGTATTTACCTATATTTTTTGTTCCACCAAAGCTATATGCTGCGCAATGTTTAATATCTATTTTTAAGTAAACAAGTCATGTAAATAAATATTTTTTTACGCTGTATATCAGTTTCAGATTTTCAATATATAAATCTTTATCAACATGTCACGTGCACGCACACGAGTGGCATGTGACCAATAGAGTCGTCGTCTTGGAGCGTTTTACTGCTTACATGAACTGTGAAGTTTATCGCAATGATACATATAGAAAACTGTCGGGTCTAAAAGCCTATTGTTAACGTCGAGTATTTGTCAGTTTTTATCAGATTTTCCTACTTCTGCTCATTCAAAGTCGGGCGGAAAACTATTATGGAAATACGTTTATTGCTCAGACAAAAGATGAAAATTCGTAACAAATTGTAACCTATTAATTCAAATTCGCTTAGAGCCGATTTTTTAAGCAAACCAAGCACTCCAATCCAATGTTCGTACAATTAAAAACCGCTAATAGAACACTCGAACCACATATAAAATTCATACATTATCATGGATATCTTAGAAGCCTTGCCCTGGTATATTGATGGGAAACCTGTGATCGAAAAACATAATATGATTAACATCATCATCATAGCAGTCGTAAAACGTCCACTGCTAGACAAAGGTCTCTTAAGAAGGGGGGAATTTGCCCATAATTGCCGCGCTGGGCAAGCGTGGTGGCAATCGTAGAGCGCCCTTTCCTGCCCTGTTGCACTTTCTTCACTGCTTAGGATATACTGGCATCTGTCTGTTTCTGTACCTCAGCCGCCTCTTTACGATACCTGGTACAGTGAAGAGGTACTATACAACTGGTACCGCATAACTTAAACATAAAATATAACTGCCGAATTCCTGTAACAAAGGCTAGTGTATTTTGTGTCACTAAGCGCATGCGATTTGAAGTGCGCGTCGTCAACAGATCAAATCAGAAGCCAGGTACGGAGACGTAAACATGTTTTATCGAGTTATCCACTAAAGAAGGTGAATCATGATCCTTGGCTAGCTGCCACTGGCTAGATACATGTTAGATATGTACTTTTTCCGCGCTTCTTTAAGCGAAAAGTGGAAAAACAAGCGCGTTTAGAGCTTTACGATGGCCGACACTGAAATATTTCTTCAGTAATGGGAAGCGAGGCTCATTCAGTCTATGTTTTTTTACTTGGATGTATGTTCTTTATACCTTTTACTATCTAATTTTTTATATGAGATTGAACAGAGAGCGTATAACTGTCTCTGCTATTTGCTGATCTTTTCTAATCGGTTTTTTATCTATCATAATACGTGAGGCGAACAATTTGAACCTCTTTTTAAGGAAATTGCGCTAACGGCGCGGCCGAAACTGAATGACTGAAATTTGATTCAATTAAAGGAAGAGAATGAAGCTAATTATTTCATACTACAAAATATATACATACTATAATACATTCAGTAAATTAAATTATTAATTATTTGAATGATAAATAGTAATGGTTAATACATGATACAAAATATTATTCAAAAGACAATATGTCAATATATTGTTTTTTTAATAAAATTATCCAACATTAACACGCACTCTACTCATAATAAAATGCTATTTGAAACACGGGTCGTTTAACATTTTACATTTTTGTTCGTTTTGGTTAACTTGCAGCAACCTTTTTCAAGATTCTAACTCAATTTAAATAAAAGACGTTTTTAAGTAGTTAACAACTTGACTGCCCATAACGCCGCGAGGCGGATAAGGGTTAAAAGGTAAATAACACAAAATATAATGTTGGCCTTCGCTATACTTCACTTACGGGCAGTCAAATTGTAAAGAAAAAAAATTTAGTTTTAATATATTTATTTGCACTCACATAATAAAAGATTTTACAAAAAATTTTTGAATCACCCTTAGTGACAATAAAGGCGTCAAAATTGTTTTATTTTAGCAAAAACAGAAATTAGCCGTCAATCATTTTAACAAGTTCATAGCGCAGAGAGGAACCTACAAGAACTAGCGATGATACGAACACATTACTTTTATTACATTTAAACTATTCATTGTAAAAGTTCGTGTGTTCCACGCGCCCGACCCACGCTCCCGAGGGTTTAACGGTTTTTATCCAGCATTCATATTATATACATTGCCCTCGCCTACTGTTGTACTTGCGAAACAATACTCTTCGTTAATTAACCTATTTTCCAGTACCAACTCGCTTTTTTGTATTTCCATAATTGTACTAGGCTTTGTTTGAGACGTAAACGTTTTTTTTTTAATTTGAAAGTTTGTTGACCCATAGTATATGTATAAAGGAAAAGCTGACTGACAGACTGACATATTAACGCAGATCCTAAACTATAAAGGTTAGGAAAACTATAATGGTGTAAATTGTGCACAAAAGTTTTGTTTGTAAAGCAGGAAAGCACTAAGAAACTAAAAGGGTAAAACTTTGCAGATTTTGTAGTAATTCGAATGAGTAACTTTAAAAACAGTCTTGCACCAAGTGCTTTGATATTAAATATTTAAGCAATGGCAGTTCATTTTGTTGTTTCTTATTTTTTAAATAATTATTTCAAAATATGGATATGTTTTATCAAAATAAAAAAAATTAAAGATTGTCTTTATTACTCAAAATATCACCTTTGTTTCACGTTTAAATATCCAGCAGTCCAGTTCTCTTAGGACGCTAAATTAAAGATTGCGACGAAAGTAAGAAACAAACTAATTTAACAATCTAATCTAACCAAAACAATTTAGTAATTTATTCACAAATCGAGGCAAAGCGACCAGCCAAAAGACAAAAGAAAGTCTACAAACGGCGTAGCAACAGCTAACTCGATGGAGAACATAATAGGCAATCATTCCGCTTCATTTCCTTGCCCTTGAGCGATATCACTCGATTCCGACTAGGGATCAGGTGGATGGTCACTCAATCATTTACAATTACTACTTCTTTTTTGGAAAGGAGAAGAGTAATTGAAAAAGATGAGATAGCTTGATTAGCACGGGACGTGGATGGGTAGCAACTCTCCGTCACTAAAGCTGCGCTCTACGATTGTCAACACGCTTACACAGCGCGGCAATTATGGGCAGACGTGGACTTCAATTGGCTGACTATAATAATACTCAGTGTTATTGATAGAAAGCAATCTTTTCATCCAATTAATGAATTGCGTCCTTAATGTGCACTGCCTCAAAAGGTCTGGCGTTCTTAAACACGGCAATCAACCCACCTCTGGAGATATTGGCACCGTATCCCAGATGTCAAATTGGCAATAATGTTTCTGGCAATCCAAGTTCCAGGAATTATCGGCCCATCCCAAAGCAACCCGGTCAATTACAGCTTTAGTACGGTTACGTAAATCGATACAAGCAACCTTTTTATTATACATTCAAATCGCTTATGTGGAATTTATCGGCATGTCATGTTTTCATTACCCCTTTCGTACATGCAAATTAGGATAAATCAGTTTTATATTATGTACAAACCTAAAAAATTATGTAAATAAAAAGACAATTTATACCTTTAATTTATTTACTTGAATGAAATTATCATGGCAGAAAGCGGACTAAAACATGCAATTACAACAAACTGATTGACAATGATTGTATTTTTGAAAAAAGTAACGTGAAATTTAAATCAAATACCGTGGATATTATAAAATAATAAAATAAGTAAAAAAAGGACAAATATATTCATACAGTAGAACTACATATACAGTGATTGTAAATATGTATAAAAATACTTATAATGTCGTATATAAATCTATTTATATAGATATAAAGATGTAAAATTTATTCAATATGCGGTGATTTTACATGTTTAGTATATGTTTCTAGCGATCGCCCTGGCTTCGTGATGAGGATAATCGCGGTAAATCTTGTTTGTAGACCTTTTTGAGACGTACAATACTACAGTACATTATTTTGATCTATCTCGTCGGGTTCAGCCAACGTTTGCAATGTAAGCGCATAAAAATGTGTTTATTTGCAACATTAGAAAACTAAAATGATTAGTGTTTTTCAAAATCCGTTGCTTTGTTTTTAAAATCTAAGTCTACGTATGGACAGACAGAATGCGGGAAATGCCTTTGTTTTATGTAGTGATAATGTCATACTAAAACGTATTTAGGTCGGACGCCTCATGTCCTGTAGGACACATCAATTCATCGAACTCATAACAAATTGAGTACACGATGTATCAGAAATTCAATGCATTACGTACTCTATATTAACACATCTCAATTTGTTTATGGAATATTCCAATGTATGATTCATTCATCTTGCTCAAACATTGTACGCGTATTTCTGACCAATAATAACTTTAACACGTGCCTAATAACCCACCCTAAATCTTTATCGCAAGACCCCTCCAAAAGGGCCCTTGCTAAAATATTCAATTCCTCATTCGTCTACATGGATGTAATCGTCCTACCTCAGACTACCAAACCATTCTAGAATCAATCGATACACAGTTTATCTGTGCCCTGGTAAACATGATACCTGAGGTTATCGCGAAGCCGGCAGAACTCTGGAGCTCGTGTTTATTTAAAACAACGTAATGCATCACAGCACACATGCAGTACGGCTGAGAGTCACACAATGCGGTTTAGCCATGATCTTATTAAGTGCATTTCTTTACCGTGCAACACTGGCTTATATTACGTAATACAATTAATAAACTTATCTCACGCCTACTAAACTTGCCCTATCGCGGTATACATATGTTTTATTAGGATAAGCCAACCAATAAGCCACAAAATACTACCGTGCCTAAATAAGGAGAGATAATTGTTTGTTTTTTTGTCAAAATTCACACTGTTCATAACGTCATAGCAGGCGTAGAACGTTCTCTGCTGGACGGACGATTTTTGCCTATAATATTTGCCACGATCGGTAGGCGTAGGCAATCTCAATGCGTGGCTTCACGACAGCAAAGCTATTGACTATTTTTTAAAGTTTCATTTGAGCTATGCTGTATTAGGTAAATGATATAATAACTATTCAATAAAAACAAAATGAATGACGGCATCTCTCTGTATTTATACCTATCCAGTCGTCTTTTATGACACCTAGCGCAGGAGTAGGTACTATGTGTTTATTATACCATTAAAATTTCTCTCGCGTTGTTCCAGTTGATGAGAAAATCTTCTGCTGTCACGGCGGCCTGTCACCCGACCTCCAAGCCATGGAGCAGATTCGGCGGATCATGCGGCCGACGGACGTGCCTGACCAGGGGCTGCTCTGCGACCTGCTCTGGTCCGATCCAGACAAGGACACTGCTGGCTGGGGAGAGAATGACCGTGGCGTCAGCTTCACCTTCGGAACAGAGGTACTTTCGTTATTCCAGACAGAGATACTGACAAGTTATAATTATTTACCGCAAAACAGCAGCGTTCTTTCTCATTATCGTGTTCCGATTTGAAGGGAAAGAGAGCCAGTGAAATTACTGCGTAACGTGATATAATATCTTCATGTGTCAAGGTTGGCAACGTGCCAGTGGTATTCCAGTGATCAATACGGCAACTGTAAAGTAAAACACTCGGACTCACATGTATTGATTGAGACTTAGTAAAAAATGATCACGTGTACACAGATAGTCACTGATAAAAATGAATTGACGTCATGTATGTAAAGAAAGTATTGCAGGCACGAAATAGAAACCTAGACGCCGGTGTAGGTTTCAATAATACCTATTATTGTGTTGGAACCCATATCACCATCAATTTTTCTTGCAGGTTCTTTTCTGGTAGCTCGCATAATGAACCTGCTATAAACTTTGTTATAAGACTTGTCTGGTGCCGGCAGGCAGGCATTAAACCAGGACACTCAATGTATTTGTTTAAATGACTCTTAAAACACCGGTTGTCAGGGATTATAGGTCACTTGTGTAAAACTTGTTTAAATAAAGATATATTTGACTTTTAAATATTTATATATATTTTAATGTTAATCGAAGCTTAAACCAGCATGACTGCTGAGATGATTTAAGGGTTTTTGGTCAACAAGAAGTACTTCGGTTAATACTCATCCTTCTATATTAATATGACGACACTGAACGTTGTCGTTACATTATGCGGTTAAAGAACACGTAGTTGATATTTTTTTTTACAAAATTGAAAATATGACAAGTACTTTGTCATCGATCAATCTGATAGCAATTGTTTTATCGCTAATACATCAGTTTATCTATATGCTGCACACTTCCTGAGTGTCGATTTATTGCGACATCGTGAAGTTATGACTCAACTTAATGGCAAAATCATAAAACTGCAATGTGAGAGAGGGCAATGCTCGGAGTCACTTAGCGCAACGAATAAGAAATGAGAAGAAAGAACCAAAGTCACTAACAGCCCAGCGGTTAATCATGTTAAAGTGACATTGGCCAGTGACTAGTAAAAGGTTCTGTGTTCATCTATAAAATATTGTACATTTAAACTTAATACTTATTTCTAAAGAAGTATATTTTGATATATGTATTAATCTTAGATGATCCATTTTAATAAAATGAAAAATGGTTCTGGACTGGAGACCACGTAACGGCAAGCCCAGCATATGACGTCACATGATGGACACACGATCTGATTGAAATCGCGCTTGACGCAGGCCTCATACAACCGATCAAATAAATGATCTCTTAGTGAGGCCTTTGTCCAGCAGTGGACGTCCTACGCCTGATATAATTTGATAAACGTGGGCAGGTAAACCAAAATGATATATACATATTTGAACAGCATATGTTAGTGATTAGCACGGCATATAGTGTCATATTTATTAATTTTGAGAACGCCATTGAGTATTTTAATTATAAACTTTCATTTTCCTCGAAGACTGTACTGTACTGGTTCCCATGACAAAATATCTTGTTAAAGTATACATAGCCGAAACATATCCATACCGTTGACAATGAATAAAGGACATCACTTCAAACTGGGTTATTTAAAAAACGTTCTATAATATTTTCAAGTCACAAGGTTGGCACCTCGATAGTGATATTGTTGGGATATTACAAGCGTATTTAAGCCAACATCGTGTAATCAAAAAATATTAATAATATATGGGCTGATATTCCTCAAT
Source organism: Heortia vitessoides (assembly GCA_020976665.1). Taxonomy (NCBI): domain Eukaryota; kingdom Metazoa; phylum Arthropoda; class Insecta; order Lepidoptera; family Crambidae; genus Heortia; species Heortia vitessoides. The sequence continues at coordinate 2,725,515 of JACJUM010002809.1, forward strand.
AGTGTCATGTTACTTCAACCACTGTCCTGTCACTTGCAGGTGGTTGGAAAGTTCCTCTCGAAGCACGAGTTCGACCTGATCTGCCGCGCCCACCAGGTCGTCGAAGACGGCTACGAATTCTTCGCCAAACGGCAGCTGGTCACGCTGTTCTCGGCGCCCAACTACTGCGGGGAGTTTGACAATGCCGGTTAGTACGCATTTTACTTTCACACTAGAGTTTGAGCGATAGATTTAAGAATAATGTGATAAGAGATCGATGATGTGGTGTAAAATATGATGTTACAAAAATAGAGAAAGGAATGTTGAGATAGTTTAGACATGTAGAAAGAATGCATGGAAGTAGAATGACTGCACAAGTATTTAAAGCGGAAGTTAATGGAAGAGTTGATATAGGACGACCTAGGCAAACATATCTTAACCAGGTAGAAGTGGTATTAAAAAGGGGTCAGGTCAGAAGTACCAAGAATAAATGAGCATGAATGAAAGGACTAATAAGCGAGTAAGGGAAGCGAGAGAGGTATACCGATATCATAACAAGTGGAGATCCATAGTCTCTGCCTACCCCGATGGGGCTCAAACGTGATGTATGTATGTAGGTTTACTAAAGGCCGCGGGGGACATTGACAGATAGATGGTAGTGATCCTATCTTGTGCGCCATCTCCTCGACCCCACCCAGGACTGGTATCTATATGACGAATATTTGTGTTTGTCCTGTGGTTGTGATTCTATGTCATTTGCAATTTCTCTGTTTTCCTGTTGTCTGTAACACAAGTACTTCAAGCGACTTATTTCGGAGTCAGGACAACGTATCAGATGTTGTGTGATTTTAAAAATAATTATATGTACGTCACTATCGTGAGGTACCGGCAGAGAAGAATGGTACCTTCCCATCTTCCAGGTGGCGTAGAGATGACTGTGGGAACTAAACCGACAGGTGGCGGTATATCCACCCTAAAAAGAGCAAATTCAACAGGACTGGAATGGGTAGCAGCATTCCAGCCCAGCGCGGCAATAATAAATTCCCCCTTTCATGGGGAGGCCTGTGATCAGCAGTGAACGTTTTTAAGGCTGCCATGGTGATGATGATGATGTTATGTACTCCTTTTCGAGTAACTTCAAGGCAAACTCACCAGTCAATGTGTTGTTCCGCAGGCGCGCTGATGTCGGTGGACGAGACCCTGATGTGCTCGTTCCAGATCCTGAAGCCGGCCGACAAGCGCAAGCTGTACTCGGGCCTGAACATGGGCCGGCCTAACACGCCGCCGCGCGCGCAGCCCAAAAACAAAAAGAAGTGAGTCTAGTCACACTTGTTGGCACGCCGGTAGTAGCCTCTGTGAGGTGACCTCACCCGCCTTTAAATACCAGTAAACAATGTGTCGAGACGGGAAATGTCGGTGCGCTGTAATCAGTATATAGAAGTTAGACTTAGACCACGCATCTCCGCTTAAGAGTGTCAGAAAACTGGTGACGCCTGAAGTATTAATCACGGGAAGAGAAATAATTGTTTAAAAAATATTGGTATGCAAGAACTTCTACGTCACCGGCTTTTATTTTGAGGGTTAATTTTTTGACTGATATTAGCTATGGACTGGTATAATTCAATTGTATGTGTACATGACATTTAAGTAGCTACAGCATCAAATTGTATTCACAGATTTTTAAGATTAGATAATAAAAATAAAAGTATGAAATTTAAGGACGTCTGTTAAAAAATATTTACAAAATTATATTACATAAGCGAATAATTTAGCACGGAATCTTAGAATCTATTTCATACCTTATTAATTTTAAGTAACAAGTAGTAAGAATAAATGGTTATAATATTTTCTAATATTTTTCTTTCTCTTTAAAAATAGAGTATATAGTCTATTCTGGAATCGCATTATTTAAGCGGAGGTCTGACTAGGCTTTAAATTCAAACAAGAAATAAATAAATTTTTACTATAAGTTAAATATTACGAAATTCATTGGCTTCGAAACTTGTTTACCCACCTCAGTGTTTTATACTGATTATCTCGCATCGAAAAGGTTTTCACCTGAACAGATTCCCAACCATATTATGCCACCGACAGAAAATTTGAACGTAACGAAACCCAGTGTTAGGAACACCCTCAGCAAAACTTTAAATTTATACTAATATGTAATTTCATAGGCACTACACATTGCGAAATTATCAGTAAGTGGCCCAATCCACCTACATGTCCTCCTGTATTTGTGAACCAGAAACAATCCCACCGCCATTGTATGTTATTACTTCATATATTAAATATAATTTCTCTGACTCCAGAGACATCTAAAGCGGTCACTGCAAGGTATCGAACGATGTGAGACGTTTGAGTGTTAAGTAAATAATTATTGGCTCACAGAGTGGCTCACCAGTTTCAATTCAATTGTATAACAACTTGTGCCATATACATCACTAGATAAGAGTCGCCAGAATATCCAATACAATAGAAAAGGATATAGTAATTTCGTTTCCTTAAACCTGGCAACTCTTTTTTCTGTAACATTTGGTATCACCTAGTCTAACTCAACGTGGTAGTACATTCAAGTCAAAAGTTTAGTTAATCTTTTCAATACAAGCACAGTTATAAAAAGGTGTTGAAGTTTGTGTTTTATATTTACCATATCTATATTTAATTGATGACTGACATTTACTATATTGTATTGTTTATCGTTTCACATACGCCATAAAAAATATATATATTTATCATGTTGCCATATTCTATGTAAACTGCTCAAGCAAAGGCCTATTATTGCAAAAGAGAATTGATACGAACCCAACTGAAACGGTCGTCAATTAAATATCCAAACCGTAAGTTGTTGTTTTATTTCTGTGACGTCATTAATGTGTCGTTTTCTCCCGCCCCCCACAGTTAGTCGCGTAGCCGCGGCCGGCTGAGAGGACGACTTGCATGGATACCCATTCTAAAGCACCACCTACGTACATTATACCTAACAGTACCATTTATACGATACGTTGATACATACAAAAACGCAATTCTCCCTATTGATAACTTTCATACATACAAATGTAGTAGATTATAGTCGAGCGGACTCTATTAGCAGTAAGCGGTGATGACGGAAGAAGCTTCGCTTGAAATAATAGCTTTTCCATGCGTATGGCAACACTGTAGCATTAAGACAAAAGTTGAGATTACGTGACGTGTTAGTACAGTTAACGCAAACATTACAATGTTTGCCACACTGCCAGTAGGGTCGCTCCCGCCAATTTTTTATTATGGACTATTATTACTTTTTGTATAATTTTATAAATTATGAAGTTTTAGCAATCAAGTATTATATAAAGCGTTGTGTTGCCACGCTCTCTGTGACCGGATTGGTCGGTTCTCGCTCGCAAGCATCAACAATTGCTGGACAATTGTGTTCGGCGGACATGAGCGGGACGGCCATTTTGTGATTATTGGCCATCTTGTCTTGTTCAGTTGACAGTCTTGAGGCGGCGTTTTAGTCGCGCCGACGGAGATACAATCTTTATTTCATGCGGCAAGAATAAGTCTGTACTATATATAATATTGAAATAAATATTATCGCAATAACGATTTGTATTAGATTAAGAAGATAAATTAAAAAAAACATCTATTTGACTGATTTTTCTTGCAAATTTAATATAACTTTTATATTTTGCTGTAGATACTCGCTAAACATAAAAGTTATATCAACTGAGCTGTAAAGTCATTACAATAGTTTTTTTGGATAACATAAAAGTCTTTAATACATCGCTTAAAGATAAGGAGTAAAAATAGGTCATTGTTGAGCGCCCATTGGAAGTAATTACCTGTAAGATAAATAGGATCGTAGTAGGCTTCGGCTTCCATTGGACAATTCAAGCTTCTTGGCCTATCTTGAATGAATACTTGGTCTAATATGTCCAACGGTATTGGCCTTCAAGGGGTCGTTTAGAAATCTATTAATGTAATATTAATATTTTTTTATTGACTTAATATTCAAGGTAGGCTAGGCTGCAAGTGGATAAACTGAAGTATGTTTTTTAAATACATGTACAGTGTTATTGTAGCCTATATATTTATATAGCGTTATTGGAAATAAAATGATATAATGAAAAACACCAAGATCATGCGCACATTAGTGTTAGTAATACAAAAACGTTGCTAGTTTAAATTAGGTAGGTTCTTTCTATAGCTCTAAGATCGGCTTACGGATATAGTACAGAGAAGGCTTTCTTTCTCTCGCCACTTAAACTTAAAAAAAAACTTAAATTTTCTTTTCTTCATATTAACAAAGAGCATGATATTATTTTACTACATTATTGTGTATTTAGTATTTACAGGTGAAATAACAGATGGCTCAGAAACTAAATACTTATCTGATATACAAATTTTAGCGTCATTGTGTGTGTTATTGCTTGTTACTCTAAAACATAGCAAGCTACCTACTGTCGTGTCTTATTATGTATTTGTTCATATTTTTCGTTCGAGTGGCTAGAGATTGTTACAAAATTAATCTAAGAAGTCTTGAGTCTGTAGACCTATTCTATTCCACGCCATATTATAGACCCAAATTATTGAAGTACCTTCAACCAGTGCATTCATAATTAACCTTACCTAGAACAGCTAGCATCGAATCAATTAACAGCAAGCGGTCGATCCTTTGATTAACAAAGTACAAACTTATTCTTCCCGCCCCACAGACGTCAGCCATTTTTATATTTATAAAAAATCTGCCAGCGTTGGCAGTTGGCATCGGCTCTGGGATTTCCTTGTGAGCGTTTTATATGTGGACGGATGCTTCGTGAATGCTACAAATATAGTGTAACTGGATGTCTGTTTGTGAGGGTGCTCTTCCCGTATGCTTGAGTCGCAATTTAATATCCAAACAAGTAATGTAAGTTTCGCGCGGTTTCGATCATTTAAGAAAGGGGGGAAGGGGGGGGGGTGATGGCTCATACTCGTTGGTGTTACTAGTTAAAATGTTATGTTAAAAATTTGAGATTTTTTCACGTTGCCAAAATTGTATTAGTTCTAATTATTGATTTTTCGTTTGGTCGTAATGTGGTTCGTTTGGTGTTGATTTTGTTGTTATTTATCAACCGTTATATGTAAAAATCGATGTCGAAACCGCGCGTTTTGTTTTAAATTAATGACGGAAAATGTAATTTTAATATTGAAAGTAATTGATAAAAACTCCTCTTTATAATAAGTAGTAAGCATAAATATTGTAACGAAGCGTAGTGTGTTGATGAAAGAACAAAAATAATTGTAATGAGATAAACACCGTCCCCAAGATAGTGGCAGGACGTAAGTAGGGTAATAATACCACTGTTAGAACGCTTGCCTCCGAACGCGACTTGGCTCAGCTTCGTAAATTATTATTTTTAATTAGTCTCATGTGGCAACACGCGTGCACGATCCTCGACAAGATGGCGACATCTATTTAGAATTCTACATTTAATTTCATTGTAGTTTATTGCATTTAACTGTTGAATTATAATTTTTTTAATTAGTAGTAAGCTGGGTTTCGTTTGAGCGAGAGGCGAGTGGTGTTTTTTTTATTTAATGCTGCTTGATTATGTGTTAGACTGAACCTTGGCAGTGGCCACCGGCCGATCAATTGAATCGATGATTATTGATGGATGAACAAGAGAATTGTATATTAATTTCGTAAATAAAATACTTTCTGAGACTTTGTATGTTTTATTTGTCTACTGATCACTCCTCCTTTATCTACGATGTGCTCGGGCGATGCAATATTACTCCTCATTGACATTCACTAGCAGAGTGTAATAAGAGAATGAGGTCTTGATTATCTGTAATCGTAAGTAAAATTACTATTACAATGCTGTATTGCATAGTTCGATCGACATCGATAATCTTTTGTCGGTACATTGTTCAAATAGATAGGATTTAGTTTATGGTTAGAAAGATTTATTTAATAGTGTATAATTTTTTATTAATACTAAAAAAATAGGTGAAATAAACACATGCTATGTTTTTGGTTCAATATGATTTTAATACACCGTGGTTAAGATATTCAAAGTTTACAATAATCTCTTTTCTCGAATCATCTAGACCGGATACAACCGGGAAAAATGGAGTCTGAATGGATTGGATATAGTTAATTTCCACCAAAATATTATAATTTGTATTAAAATAAAACTTAGATGGTGTATGAAACATATAAAGGGACAACTGAGCTAGGTGGTAACAAATAAATAAAGTATGTAGTGAAGAAAAAAAGTCAGCGTATATATTCGCCGCATATCAAAGCGAGCGTACTCGCCACGAGGAAGGTGTGCAGGTCCAGCGGCAGGAAGTCGCCGGCGCGCACGGCCACGCCGCGCCGGTTGGCGAGCTGCACGCCCAGCAGCAGGCGCCGCGCGCGCGCGCCCGCCGCCGCCCACGCGCTCTGGTACGCCGCCACGCTCACGCGGCCCGCCTGCGGGGGCCCCACCGCAGCCTTTATACTCTCCAATTCATAGTCACTATTAGAAGTCCACTGCTCGACGTAGGCCTCCCCAAGAAAGGGGGAATTTAACTCATAATTGCAGCGCCGGACAAGCGTGTTGCCAATCAAGCGCAGCGTTTGCGATAGGGATACTGCTGCCCATCCCCGCCCTGTGCATTTGGGCTACACTGTTTCGGATGGATATACCTCCATCTGTCGATTCCGCTCTTTTCGACTCTTAGGACACTTGGTACAGGGGGAGATACTATTTTACTCTGCCGGTACCTCACGGCTTATACCTACTGACGCCCGCATTTCCATAAGGATATTTTATTTTATTAGCGCATTGCCGACCTGTGATTTTAAAATGCTATGTCACATTACCCGGTAATTTCGCAGCCACCCTCACTCTCCCTATCTACAGGACCTGCCGCACCTGGTGCTTACACCGGTACTGGTCCCCGAAAGCGCCGCAAGGCGCTGTAGGGCGGCTCCTTCCATATATAACCGTAAGGTTGATGATTGGTGAACGCCGTAAATTAAACAAGTAGTTCTCTCCGTTTAGGATAAGGGTGTGCCCTCTCAACCTTCAACCCGATTCAGTGTTTAACGACCTCGTGTCTACCCTCTTCTGACGCTCCGGTCGAGCGGCCGGGAGTAGGACGGGACTGTGAAGGCTTCTGATGTGCGACCATGACTCGTAACCATATATCCGACATTTTTTATACTTTAAAATATCTAGATAGATTGATATCAGACGACAGAGAAATTACAAATATTAAAATTATGTCAAATTCACGATCGAGCCAGTCAAATAATGGCCTATATTGCTATTGGTATGCGATTATTGGCCTTCATTTCTTTACTTACATATAAGTAACACCCAGTTACAGAACTAATACTAATATTCATCATATAAATACTTGTTCTGGGTAGGGATCGAACTCACGACCTTTGACGCACAAGATAAGATCACCACTATCTACACTATCGGGCCCGCCAAAGTTAAAGTTCGCTCCTTGTTATTGTGAGCTTGAGAATCTCATGTAAGTCATTGCTAAGGGAATGTATAGTAATATATAATATAATGTTTAACCTATAATCTCTAAAGCATACGTTAAATTATCATCATTATCTGCATTGATATTTGAATAAACAAATGCAGTAGGTATTAACGTTCTCTTAACTTACCTTCAGCACCGGATACCTGTTAATTAGGCAGAAGCCTAAGCTAGCAAGTCCGCATGGGCGACCTTCAAAGTTCATTCTAACAAATATTCATACAAATGTATGGTTTGCATGTAACTAAGTAATGCTACCTGCATCCATGTGTACCATCTATACCTGTATTATAATTTGATTGCCATAAAAACAGTAGACGAATGTATCCAAAGCAACTGCTACCAAATACTCCACTGTCACCATGTCGAATTTCTGGAAGGAGTAAAATATTAGAAAATTCAAACACCTTCAAATTCTCTGATTTAAATAGAAACAAAAATAGGTGAATCAAATGACCTATGACCCTGATGATCTTAGGTCAATTCCCACCAAATTTGTTCTGCTTGTTATTCTGAACAAACAGGTCTGAGACAAAACCAATCTTTTCTAATGTTATCTTACGCGTTCACTAACCATAGTATTACAAAATTTAATTGTCGAGGCCCTCCTCTATTAGCAAATTAATTACCGATTACGTCTAAGAGAAAGAATAGAGTTACAAATACGAAAATCTGCGTACCTATATAGGGTACTACACCCACATTTTTGATGAACAAGGCAACAGATACATACAAATCAAAAAACTCGCAACCAATTTTGAAATTATGTATAACGTTGAACCTACATTTTGTATAATGCAATCTGTAGCCTTGTCTATTACAAAACTTTATTTAACCGATTCTATATAAATAGGTGCAATTTGTTGAAAAGTTGATAATCGCGCCAAATTTTAGACCAGCGACAAACCAAGAAAATAGGGATGTGATTTTATGCGTTCGTAATTCAATTGAAATAATGTTGCACTTTATTTCTTCGATTACTTTACCCGGCTTAATATGTTGTTCTTAACACACTTAGATTTTTTAGAGCTCTATTCAGCTACGATAACATTTAAAGGTTCAAATTTAAATATTTATTTGCTATCTAAGTGTATGTACATTAGGTCTTACAATTATTGTAGTCCTTTTTCAGGCACTGCAAATAAAGCAGGAATCAGCGATATTGTAATAAGTCAGCGAAAAAGTCGATAGCAAATTGCTTTCCCTCGGCTGTCTATAAGAACTTGGTCAAGTTCTAAAAGTAAGTTGAAAGTTAATTATATGAATTGACCATTATCTCATCTTAGACTCACCAGGGTAGCCGAATAGAGCAGCATGCACAGATACAGCGTGACTTGCACCACCCGTAGCGCCAGTAGGGGTGACACAAACTTCTCGAACTTTACTCTGTACTCGTTCACTATGTTGGAGACGCGCGCGCAGTCCTTTAGAGCTGCACATGTTGCCGCTTCAAACTCTTGGCTATAAATATCTATAAAATCTTGTTAGTACAGTAATTCTAATATTCTTACAAAATGATAGATTAACGTACACAAATCTGTTAGTGTATTTTGCTATAGATATTAAGGTATAAAGGCGAGTAAAAAATAATAAGAAAGTATTGACAGATTTGAATAGGTTGGTCTGTTAAATGTGTTTCATCATATCATATCAGCTATTGGAACTCCACTGTTGAACACAGGCCTCCCCAAGACAGTGGTAATTTTGCCCACAATTACCGCACTGGGCAAGCGTGTTGGCAATCACACAGCGTAACAACAGGGGTGCTGCTGCCCATCCTCGCCTTGTACACTGGAGTTACGCTGTTTCGGGTGGATATAGCGCTATCTGTCGGTACTGGTATCTTAGTCGCCTCTTACAACACCTGGTGCTGGGGGCGATCCCAGCGCGGCAACTATGGGCAAAATTCCCCCTTTCTTGGTGAGACCTATGTTCAGCAGTGGACTTCCAATGGCTGTAATGATGACGATGATGATAAAGTATAGTAATAGTTTCTAAAGATATATTGAACACATGTGTTATTAAGAAACTTACTTGGTCTCACAAATTTTGTTAAAATATCAAAATATTTATTAGGCCCTATTTTCCCTTCAGTCGCTTTGAACGCTGCAAGGCCTCCAGACCTCTAATTTAACTTAATAAATAAATATATAACATGTGTACGAATTATATATAGTATTGTATATAGTAAACCCGTCAATATAAAAAAAATATATCTACCGTAGTTGGTTCTCCTGGGCGCAAAATTGTTCGGCTGAAATATCTATCGTTTTAATAAACACAACAAAAAGAGTATTGTTATTTTTGTTAGTGTTATTTTTTTTCTATTTACCATTTTTTCGTCATAGTGATAGTGAGACTGACGCAGCTCAGACGTGTTGTAAATATAGTTGAACAGTTCGTCCTCCTGGATGCCAGAGTACTCAGCCTTCAACGACCTGAACAAGACGTCAAATAAATCCTAATATTATAATAGTGAAAGTTTATATGGATGCTTATATCTATGTTTGTTACTCTTTCACAGATTTGGATAAAATTGGGCACAGATTTATAGATAGTGTGGGCACGAATGCTACTTTTTACACCGAAAACTATATACATCTCTCCGAGATAAGTGACCTAAAGCACTTTGTTACGGATGTCAGACAACAGAGGAATCACAAATATAATACTTAAATACATACACTCAGACATAGAACAAACACAAATATCATCATATTAATATTTGTCCTGGGTTAGGATCGAACTTATAACATTTCGCGTACAAGATAGAATCACTACCATCTGCGCCATCAGTCCTGACATGTTCCCGTGGGATCAATATGACTTTTGATTTTTCTCTACAAAGATTTTGCAGTTTCGATGCCAGAGACCGTCATTACTTTCTTTATGGAATAAACTCAATAACAAGAGATGATAAATGAATTAAAGATCATGCGGGCAAACTTACAGACTAAAAAATAAAGTTGTAAACGTGAACGTTTACAACGTTTTTTATGTTTGGATTTTTGTTACTATTTCATGCCAGAGCGGCCGAACGGATTTGGAGAATCTTGACACAAAGATAGAAAGAAAAAGAGCCACGAAATTGCAAGTTGAAGTCCATTATCGGACATAGGTCTCCCCAAGAGAAGGGGAATTTTGACCATAATTGCCGCGCTGGCCATGCGTGTTGGCAATCGCAGATCGCAGCTTACACGACGGGATTGCTGGTGCTCATTCCCGGCCTGTGCATTTGAGCTATACTGTATCGGATGGATATATCAGTCGGTTCTGGTACCTCAATCGTCTCTTACAACACCTAGAACAGGGGGAGGTACTTACTATTCTACTCTGCTGAATAATAGTAACACCATAAAAAACTCACTCGTAATGCACCCCACAGCGCAGAAGTGCGGTATATCTGACATTCCTGAGGCTGCAGCATAGAAGGTCTAATTGGCCGCAAAGCAAGATAGAGTTCGCTGCAAAGTAAACGCCTGAAAAACTCAATACATTGTAACAAATTTGTACATAAATCTTGTAACACATATACAAATAAAAACAAAAAACATGGACTCTTGATTAAGTATTTTGTTTTTATTTTTCTTACTTTAAGTTAAGACGAGATTTAAACACGTATGTGTATGACAAACCGCACACACACACACACTCATATTTTAATAAATAATTAGTACAATACACATAATATACTTATACATAAGAAATAAATAAAAATAACATGTGCCTGCGCCATCGGGTCCGTTGAATATTATATATTACACTATGTTGTGTCCTTTACACTATTTATTACATTCATTTTGAATTCATTATTATTTGTATCTTAATCTTATTTATGGATAATTTATAACAATATTTTATTAGATTATATAATTTACTTAGATGCACCTTGAAATTCCTATTTGCTTTTCTTCACCTTCTCTCCATCCAAAGATTGCCTGGAATAAATCGCTTTGTGCGATAAGGCCTTGATCGATGTATCTTTCTATATATCCATTGCTCTCGAAGTGTATTAGTTACTGCTAGCTATTTAAGTTCAGCTAAAAGATTGATTTACCGAATTGCCCCATGGCCAGGCCAACGAAGGCCTGCGACAAGCATTGCCGCAGAAAGGTGAACTCGAAGAATGGGGACTTGTTCACGTCCATGTACACGTAGCTCTGGAGCGGCTGACCGGTCCACCCTGCAGCCACAACAGGACTATTAGATTATATATAGCTAGCGACCGGCCCCGGCCGGCTGCAATGAAGGATGTATGAAGCGCCTCGCTCGGATGCAATGAAGATAAAAAATGATAATTGTGGGTTCTCTCTAAGAGATATATATGCTGCCGGCATAACAATTATCATACTTACAATTAACAAGCTCTGGTATCACGTACATAGTGACGCTGAACATCGTGCAAGCAGTGTAAAAAAATCCGAAATTCTTCGCCGTCCTATAACTGTTTACCATCGTCATATTAGTCAAGCCATTCGCGGATCTATACTTAAAATTCCGCTTCATGTACAATTTCAACTCGTACATCTCACGTCTGTACAAGCCGAAGTACACCACTATTATAATTGACACCAAGAAAGGGAGGCAATCCGCCATCTTGTCTAAAAATATCATCATATCTTCCCATTCAGTCAGTAGGTGGACACACAGAGTTGCTGGTACATTTATCAGCACGAACAAAACCATGCAATAGTAGACATTATTGACGAATATCTCCCGTTCTCCCTCAGGATCACGATACCAGTCCCAGCAGCCCACGATTTTAAGGGGCGTTTCTAGGAAATGCGTGTAGTTGTCTATGGGATCTGTGTCCAGAGTTGATTCCGACTTTTTGGTTGGATTCCTGCGGAATATTTTCGACAGCATTGTGCTGCAGCCGGCCGGCGACTGTCACGTCAACTTTAAAGTTCCCATAATAATCTGAGAATTAATTATTAGGTCTTAACTGAAGGTAAAGACCCAATTACAAGCGGCACTGAGAATACAAAATTGGAAAATACAGTTCAAATTTTATATTATGGGTTGAAAATATAATTTTGGATGGTATATTTTACCCATGTTCCTAGCTCGGAAGCGGTCCTCAACCTTTCAGGTAATTTAATAAGCCTTTAAAAATATTTTATAAAACATATGAACAGGTAGTTGTTCGGTAAGCCGTGAGGTACCGGCAGATTAAAATAGTATCTCCCCCTGTACCAGGTGTCGTAAGAGGCGACTTCGGTACTAAAACCGACAGATAGCGGTATAGCAATCAGTAACAGCGTAGCTCAAATGCACAGGGTGGTGATGGGTAGCAGCATCCCTGTTGCGAAGCTACGCCACGATTGCCACCACGCACCCAGCGCGACAATTATAGATAAAATTCTCCCTTGCTTGGGAGGCCTATGTCCAGCAGTGGACTTCCAATGGCTGTTGTGATGACTTTTTCAGTTATGTTTAGGTATACAATGATAGTGCAGCCCATCAGCGTGGGAAATATGCAGGATCAAGCTCCGCCAGATGCCTAAGATAAGGTGTTTTTTTTTTCTAGTATATACTTTAAACCTACATTAAATATTAGAGGTATGTAAAGACTCCTTTAAAGTTCTCGATGTAATTATTGCACCAATTAACTCTATCTCGTTACAAACTACTTCAAACTGTAGTTAGCATTTGTTAGGAACTGATACAACTTTGTTATAATTAGTTCAGAATTTTGAATTGCCGCGCTTTATTTTAGTTGTTAATCTGTGCGAGTAAAAGTCATAGGCGTATGTTGAGGGGGAGGGGAGCGAGCGGGTCGTGCTCATCTATAGATGGTATTGTGCCCACGCCAGTAGATTGGGCTACCGACTCGTAACAAGCACCTACATTGAGTGTGAGACCGTCATTGCATCAGAAATGGCATGTCAGTTGTACAAAGCAGCATTATATTTCTGCCTGTTTGCTCCAAAGAAACGCCCTACCGGGAACACCACCTTTTCCGGGACATGCACTAGCAGATAGCTTACCTACATAGTATTTGTAAAAAAATATTTATATTATTCTAGTAACTTAAGGCCCGGCTGCGCACTACGATAAAAATTGATAAAGAGAGAGATTTTTTGTAGACCTTTCTAAGGTGTAGAATACTCAGTTAGAGTTATGATAGATCTCGTTGTCTAACGTATGTATGTATTTAGAACGCTTATTTTGCTATGTAAGCGCAAAACGATACGATTATATACGACATTACATTAGAAAACTCTACATTTTCTATGTTTTACTACTACATTAATAAACTTTCGTCTTAAATCACTATCTATTCAAAAAATGCCGCATCAAAATCCATTGCGTAGTTTTAAAGATCTAAGCACACAGACGACATCGGTAAGTGGGTTCGTTTTGTACTATTTAGTGATGCTGAATGAAATAAAAATTGTGAACATATTCTAATTTATTAGAGTGAGAAATGAGATCACCCTTCTTAAGGAAACCTATGTCTAGCAGTAGATGTTCAGTAATTGCGGGCACTAAAGTGATATTGTTCAAAATAATTGGACCACGGAATCGTTAAAAAAAAACATACGTCAACATTACATTCAGAATTTATTTAATAAAAAAACAGTGGTAACTATTGGTGTTCTTTCAACACATTGCACGTCTAATATGTCATTGTTCAGATAAGACAATAATAACACAAATTAAAAAGTTATTTATAAAAATACTTGACAATAACTGATATACACACAACATCGATATAATGTGTTAGAATACAATTCAAAACCAAACTAAACGCATCACTCTCCTTCCCTGAAAAAAAAAAGCCTTTATTAAAAAAAATCAATCATGTTTTTAATCGGTGGGCCCGATGGCGCAGACGGTAGTGATCCTCTATTGTACGTCAAAGGTCGCGGGTACGATCCCCACCCATGACAAATATTTATATGATGATTTTTATATTTGTTTTGTGTATTTGTGTTTAATATATGTAATTAAGTAGTATATTTGGGATACCTCTATTGACTGAAGTCGGTAATAGAAGTGCTTTAAGCGACTTATCACAGAATCAGGACAATTTATAAGATGTGGGAATTTATTTAACCACCGTTTACTACCAGCGCTCTGCGGTCTACACGTATTTCCTTTTCCGTTTATCTGTTAAAAACTCGCATCGGATTTTTCCCTCGCCCATAAATAAATTCCAGCGCCAACGGAGGGATGGGTGAGACGTCTATTACCTAACGATCCTAAGGTGAAACGCTCCCAAACATCCCGCGGAAAAAGTTTGCGGCATCAGTGTAGGTCATAACAAAATATAACCTTAAAACATTCATCGTCTCCCCAAATTACATCTCCAGTCCCCCAAATTACTTTTCCAATTACCACAACTCGCTTCCTTTATTAACGCTTACAAATATGTGAATGGGCGGACGAACATATGGGTCGATGCGATCGCTCATTTAAGAGCGACCTCGTGTTTAGCTACAGTTTCACCCGCAAGGCTCGTGGGATTGCAGGTGTGTGTGAAGTGATTGTGGAGTGCCAGTGAGAGGGCGAGAGAGGGACGCGTTTAGAGTGCTAACAAGCGGGTCGTTAAGACGAGGCGCGGCCTACGGTAACGGATATCGACGTTTTCTTTATAACGTACGTCGCGGAATTAACTATCAACGGACTAGTATATTTGACCGCCTTGAGAAAACGACTAGACGACTCTGTCATGACCTCTTTCGCCCCATCTCACTCTGACGTGGACGACAAAAAACAATGAATTATTTGACCACTGATTGTATTGTACCTTTGTAAATAAATAACCTATAATTATTATGACTTCTCCTGTCACCCCAACTCACTTCTCCTTAGTCCGTCTCTGCGCGATCCTGTAAATCCTACGCAGTTCCAGCAGCGCTCTCATAATGACCACGAGCTGTTGCTCGAAGTCTGAAGTCTTCACGTCGACGGGCAGCCCCTTCGCGCGGCAAATCTTCGTGTACAGCGCCCAGATGGCTGACCTGACGTGGCAAAGCTCCACATGACGTTTGGCGGCGGTCTCCTTCAGACGGTTCAGCGCCAGTTCCCATTTAATGACGCGGTTCCTTACTTTGTCGTATTGCCACTGTAAGGGAAGAAGGTGCTAGAAGTAGAGTTTATGCAGACCTCCCCCCTCCCCAATTTCAAGATTGGAACCCATTGCTAGGCTTTTACCGGCTGTATTATCTCGATTAGCCAATTTATAAATAACCTTGCGACTGCAGATGTGGACATGGAGGATAGAGCAAACTGTGGTGACGCTTACTGCCACGCCGACTGTATGATTGTTTATTGACCTGGTTTAATAGAAAATAAATAATAATAATAATTACAAACAACAGAAAAATTACCCACACTGTACCAAATAGTCGTTCTAGAACCGTGCGCGTACATACATTAATTACACCGAGTAATTGTATTAATTTAGACGGTCCCGATGGCGTAGATTGTAGTAATCCTGTCTTGAGCGCCTAAGGTCGTGGGTTCGACCACTATTTGTATTTCTTCTATATTTGGGCTTTATTTATATGTATTTTTAGTTTTATACTTGTAATTCCTCTGATATCCGTAACACGAGTGTTTTAAACTACATATTTGTTTATTATTTGTATTTATATAGATAGTTTAGTCATACTCTTAGATTGGCCAGCGTGTTGTTCAGGCCCATAATGAAGAGCTTTTTCTCTTCCGTTAGCGAGGCGATCTCCTGCCGCGCATCTTCCAGCATCTCAAGGTCTCGCTCCTGGCGCTCCGCCAGTGTGTTCTTGGCTGCAGCTGAGAGTACAAAAAAATGTATAGCCGACTAGCATCACATCACATCACGGCTTCACCCGTAGTTCCCTTTACTAAAATACTGTATGAATATGGTAATAAAATATAGTTCTACTTATACTTCACTGTACTTACTTACTTTACCCAGCTACGCACGGCTGCGATGAGGATAAAAATGGTATTGTGGGTTATCTCTAAGAAATATTCATATACCACCGCGGACTTCTTTGAAGACCTTCAGCCAGTATGTGCAATGTAATCAAAAAAAATGTATTTTTACTTCATATTGGAAACCTCTGAAATTGTTAGTGATTCTTTATTATATAATGTATGTATTATACATATAAACCTTCCTCTTGAATAAAAATTCGTAAAGATAAACCTCATACAATTGTGCCTCACTGTCAATTATTTTTACCGCGAAATGGCAGTTTTAGCATAGCTGTGTTCCGGTTTAAATGGATAGAGAGGCAGTGAAATTAATGGGTAAATGTGATATGTATTGTATCTTTAATTGACAAGGTTGGCGACACGCTAGTGATATCTTTGTGGTGACACAAGTGTCTACAGGTTGCGGTCAAGTTTACGATCAAACAGACCGTACGCTTGTTAGTCTTCATAATATTAAAAAAAGTGGTAGCTTTTTAAAACAAATTTCCATAAAGAAGATCGTCTGACGGCTGTTATGGTACAGATTATGCAGTCTATGGTAATTCGTCGCTTTACTCACCCAAAGCTTCGTACCGGTTCAGTACATCCAACGGCTGCTTGAATTCCGGGTAAGTGTGCACCACATTCATGAGGTAATCCTATACAATATTATATATAAATAAATTCGCACTCCAACTCATACATTGACCTGACTCCGTGATGAGTCGCTTAAAGCATTTGTGTTATCGACATCTGGCAGCAGAGTAATCATAAATATAATACTTAAATATTTACAACACCCATACACAGAACGACATCACGTAAACATTTGTCCTGGATGGGAATCGAACCAACCACCTTGGGCGCACAAGAAAAGAGCACCACCATCTGAGCCATCGAGTCTGCCATTATTGAAGGGTGCAATGAGGATAAAAATGTTTATTGAGATTAAGAGATACAATTATTAGATAAGATTAAGAGAGTACATTTACCATCCCAAACTTTTTTGTAGACCTCTATATGGTGTACAATATTGTAGTACATTACTTTGATTTTTCTCGTCGGGTTCCACCGAAGCAAAGAAATCCCAAAAAATAAAGTTTATTTACGACATTCCATTAGATACTTTTAAAATTATTGGTATTGCTTTACTTAAAAACTTACTAAAAAAAAACGCATCAAAGTCTCTTGCGTAGTTTTAAAGATATAGTGATTTTATATTAGTGCATCCGGTTCCGGTACCTTAGTCTCCTAACTCTTACGTACAGGGTAACTACTCTTCTACTTGCTGCTTGTTCCTCACAGCTAATAAGAAAATAGGAAAATTACTTAAACAAATCCATCAAAACTTCTAAATGGATATTAATCTATAAAAACGAGCTATTGCGTTCAAAATTACATGAGGAGGACCTCATACAAAAGGTCGTCTGCATTGGTACCTCATTCTCACGTATATCTAATTCGCATTCTAATGTTCGCATTGCTGTGTTCCGGTCTGAAGGATGAGGGAGGCAGTGAATTTTCTGGGTAAATGTGGCATAATATCCTCCAGTCGCAAGGTTGGCAACGCGTTAGTGATAGCCTTGTGATATTGGGAGCGTCTATAGGCTGCAGCGACACTTACTATCACGCGGACTGTGCGCTTGATTGTCAACCTGGCCTAATAAAATAAAATCTAGATTGACTGTAACATTTTGACAGTTTCGGGTTGATCTGTTGCTTACCGTACCCTTTGGCTCTCCCATTAGGGTAGTAATACAGTAGTAGGTACCTCATAGATGGTATAGTCATGAACTTGCTTCTCCATGAGTTGTTTGACCTCTTCCATCTCAGTGACGCGCTGCCGCATGGCTTCAGTCTCGCGAGTCTTACGTTCCAGTATTTCGTTGTCTGCCTCCATTTTCTTTTCGGCTCGATCGCGCTTCTCTTGATTTTCTCTAATGAACTAGAGGTGCAGAAAGTATACTTGTATTTGAATATTGAGATAATAGAAGCTAAGTGAACTGGGCAATTAGTTTGAAACTGATGGCCGATGGAGTCGTAAGATTCTAGAATGGAGACCACGTGCCGGCGAGCGCACCGTAGGGCGTCCACCCGAATGATGGACAGACTATTTGACTAAAACCGCAGGAACGTGCTGGACACAGGTTGACCGGTGCTATTGGATATTACTTGGAGCGGCCTATGTCCAGCAGTGGACGTCTTATGGATGATATGATGATAATGAAAAGATCAGTAGTGTTACTTTATATAGGTAACTAGCAGACCCGGCCATGCTTTATTGCGCTGAGCATTTCTTAAAATTATAGCAAACTACTCAATACAGTTAGAATCTTATTAAACTAATAAATAACCATAACTCTTTGTCTATAAATATTTTTATAATAAACAAATAATTTAGAAAATAAAAATATTCCGACTATAAATTAAAATAAACACGTTGCTATTTTTCAAGTTGGATCAAATTTCACGCAGTCAACACAATTTTATTAGAATTGGTAAATAGTTTAGAAGTTTATCCCGGACAAACACCGTGACACATTTTACACATAAAGATAAAGAAGATATTAGATAATCAATTGTTAAATCAGTGGAGCATCGCTTAGCCGAACGCCCGCCTGATCCCTGCGCGCCTTCCGCGCAGCAGTGTTCGCGCACTTGTCGTGACTTGTCCATTTGATAAATTGGAGTCGTATGTCACTTCCGAGTAACAGTTAGTCGATAAACATTTATTTTTGCGTCAACTAAACTCGTATGCCTAAGTATAAACGTGTTGTCCTTTCTATGAAAGCTTAGAGGAAGGCGCATCTGCAACCAAGTTATCTATGAATACCCAGTTGGTAAGACTACCATTACAGATATAAAAAAACAAAAGACGAGCATAAGTAAGTTTATAACGCAGCTTGATTTTTCTGACGGATCTACAAGTAGTAAATCAATCAAACATGCCTTAAACACGAATTCATATATGTGGTTTATTCAAAAAAGGCCCTATTATTCTGTGTGAAAAAGCAGTTCATTTTAAAGAAAAACTTGCGAGGGCCGTCACATTTTCAAGCAAGCACAGGCTGGTTAAAACGATTGAGTCAAAACACGGCATTCGTGAGTTTCAAATACCTACAAGGCTGTTGATTGATACTGTGTGATTACAAAAACCGTGAAAATATTTTTACTGTACTGCACTTGTACATGGGTCGAAAATATTACACTTGTACATGGCATCATGAGTCAACAATAAAAAAACATTATTATTTTTGACCACTAGAGCGATCGGGCCCACTCAGTCATCCTCTATGGAAACAATGAATTTACTGTTTCCACGACGGCTACTCGAGCTGAGGTTTGGTCAGAGGTGCCCTCGAGTAAAACCGTCGGTCCCGGTCTGATCCAAAGCCGACTATAGAACCACCGACCGATTGTTCGGGCAGGGCATAAAACTCGAAGGCGCCTCTTCGACTGATTACGGTGCGAATGGCCGTGGTTGGACTCTTGGCTACAATTATTAGTTTTCTTGGATGATTTATCTAGCTTCTACTACTTCTGTTACCACGATTAATTAAATTCAGTCAGATTATTTCTAGCAGAAAGTCATAACCTCATTAGCTTATAAGAGCAGACCTTGTTAAAGCTGATGAATGAGTCCTTTAGCAGCATCTGCTTAGCCCGAAGGTCCTCCCACTTGGCGTCCATGAGCAGTCGATTTTGTTGCTCCTCATCACGTTTGAGCGCAAGCATTTCGTCAGCGTGCATCAGATCGCGGCGCGCCTGCTCCATTAACACTTGAGGTGTGGGGCGGGCCACATCCCACACCGGATACTTTCTGGATAAATATAATTTACTTATTTATATCACCTTAAATACATTGCTGTGGGGTACCGGAAGAGTAGAATAGCATCTCCCGCTGTACCAGGTATCGTAAGAAGCGACTTAAGTACCAGGACCGACATTCCGGCTTTCTTGGGGAGGCCTATGTCCAGCTGTGGACTTTCAATAGCTGGTATGATAATGATATATCTTAGATTAAAGCAGAATACTCAGAAGTAATGTTCAAAGTACAATATTTATAATGAAAGTAGCGATAAAGTTGAGTAAAACTTACTTAACCATTCGAGCACTCTCCATGAGAGATTTGTAATACTCGGAGGTAGACTCCACAGGTGGTCCGTGAGGAATGGCTATTGGTGCCAAATCTTTCATTGTCTTCTTCATATTTGATTATTATTTGTTAAAAATGTACAAAGAACTTAAACTTAATGAGACTTAAGTTTGAAAATAAACAAAATGTGTTGCTAGGATACGAAAACGCATCGAACAAAAAGAATCCAGAAAATAAAAAAGTTGAGATTGTATTGCTATTCGTAAATACTATGTTATATATGTAACAGTGATTGAATTGTGTAAAATTATTTTCAACCTTAACATTAAAGAAAAAGCTATATACGATCACAAATTCATTGCGTCATTTAAAAAAGTAACTGTCAATGTCAAAAATTGTCAGTTGGTCGGCTCGGTATTCTGTTGTCTTTATTTCGTGGTAGGTTAGGAACAATCCACTCAACAGTGCATCAACTACTAGTTCGCTTTCACGGACTACAAGACTGTGTATTCATAAACATTAATCATTACGTCCCAACGCAAGATGGATTTAAATATTTCTTTTTTTGCTGGTCTCGGTTGTGGGTTATGTTTAGGTATATCTTTGTATGCTTTGAAAAAATACTTTGGATCTGTTTCTGAGACTGTAAAGGCTGTTAAAAAGGTAAGTTATTCTCCACAAATTCTCAGATATCTATTAAAAACTTTGTTTCATTGATAATTCAACGAAATTATTTTCTGGCCCACTGTTTCATGAGATTTCTTGTTATTTTTTTAATTATAACATATTTTCTGTTGTTCCAGTTTTCTACAAATTCAGAGTATAAACTAGTCTTAGTTGTTAGAACAGATCTTAACATGACAAAAGGAAAAATAGCTGCTCAATGTGGCCATGCTGCAGTTGGAGCCTTTGAGAAAGCACAACGAAAAGACCCTAAAGGACTAAAATCCTGGCAAATGTCAGGACAAGCAAAAATAGCCCTTAAGACTGACTCTTTGGAAGATATTAAACAGATTGCAGATAATGCCAAGAAAATGGGATTAATCACTTCACTTATTAGAGATGCAGGGAGAACTCAAATTGCCCCTAATTCCATTACAGTGCTTGGTGTGGGACCAGCCCCGAAAGAAGTAGTTGATAAAGTTACGGGACATTTGAAACTCTTGTAAAATAAATTATGTAACAATGATATATTTTGTTTCATTCAAAGTATGTAGATTTTTTGTCATGGTATTGTTGTGTTGCAAAAATATTTGCATCATTCAAACATTCATACTGAAAAAAGAATAAGTGAGATAAAAGACAATAGTTCAGTTTAAATTTTTAATAAGAATTAACTTTTAATTGTAGGCGGAATTTCCAAGACACTTAATAAAACCAATATTTGTACAACTATAGTCATCTAACTTCTTAACTTAATTGTATTAGGTAAGGCACATGGAATAATATTGAAGACCCGTCACCAAAAATTTGAACACTTAATAATAACAATTCATAAAAAAAACAGATGAAAATTTTGTTTTGTGTCAATTTTAAACATAAATAATCATAATATATATAAAATTACTTGTATACATATCATAATCACAAAAACATTATTTAATACAATATTTTTTATGATAAAATAATACTATACAAAACTAGGACTGTATGGTTGCCAAAATCTAAAACAGATAATACTTCAGTAATTTCATATACAAATGAATAATCAAAATAAGAAGTGTATTTATTATTTTGGAAGACTTGTGTTTATCCAACAAATACAGTTCAATTCAACAGATTCAATAACCATGAGTAAAAAGAACCAATTTTTGATGAATTGAACCAGATTTTGCACATTATTTGGCTTAAAAAATATCCAAACATTAAACATAAAACCACATTTCCATGTGAACTTAAAATTATACCCAACTTTAATTCTATTGGAAATTATATTTTATAATTAAAATTCAGGTTACTATGACTATGTACACATGAAATGTAAACATAAAAAACAATTGACAAAAAAATAGAATCCTTACAATTAAATAAACCTATCAGTACCATATTTTCTAAAAAATAGTATAAAAGCTCAGTGGTCATCCAACATCGGATAGCATTCAAAATTTAGTAAATTTTTACCATATGTTTTTCATAATTTACATACGTTTTTATTTAATTTTTTTTTATCTAAGTAAAACCTTAATTGCAAAACTAAAGAAAACTAATAAGTAATGCCACTGCTCTTGCGTATTTATAAAATAAATGCATATGAGCATCTTGAGATTAAAAAAGAAACAAAATACATGAATCTTAAACCATTACATTATTAAAAATATTATGCTAAACTGAAATATTTTTGGTAATCATGTCCTCTAGCTTCAACTGAATCAACAAGCTTGTGTTTATTCACGTTAAAAAATTAGACTGTAAAGGGCAGAAAAGAACTGCCACACCAAACAATAATACTCCAGTACGGCATATACATGGCAACAGAATAACTAATTATAAATAACATGAATTCAATCGATAATTTGAATCAATGTATACATTGTTTTGGGTTTAAGATTTTAGTATTCATCTTAAAGTATTTTAAGTTATAAAAGAACTTATAAGTATTTATTAAGTAATTTCCTTTCTTACATACGAAGACATTCTGCGATTTTAAAATTCTACATCTATTATTCGTTGTCGGTAGATCTTCAGTCTTGTTATTTTATAAATCTTAGGGGTAAGAGGTAATATTTCTAAGTTTTGGGGCCCCGAGTCCTAGGTAAGTGATAATAATTGACGCGACAATTAAAAAGTTTTATCATCTTAATTGATTGCAGGTGTACCTGCGTAGTTGGCCATTAAGAGCGATATTAAGAAGTTGTATTATGAAAACATAATGTAAAATACAAAATCAAGTTTTGAAAGGCCACCTCAAAGACAAATAATAGACTAAATTCGGTTACATAAAAATTGAAAATTTTAACTTTGATAGAACAACTAAATAACCGAGACGATCAAAACAGTTTACATTTTTACTCATTTGCAAAAAAACGGGCGGTTTTGATTTTAATTCTTATTTAAAAAATACGGTACCAAAATGATTTCAATCATTTGTACATGTTACTGGCCGGTTTTAAAAATGCCGTGGTGTTAAAAAAAGTACGTTCTAAATTCAAATTTTCGTTTGATGCTCGTTTTTACAGAAAACCACTTTTTATACTACATTTTTTGGTGCGAAGTTCCAAAGGATAATATCGGTATCGGTACTTTTAGTCAATTTTTATGAATTTATTTTGTATTCTTAATAGTCAAAGCTTCATTTATTGCTGTTTAGCTGACTCAACAATGTTAGAGAAAGTGGTAAAAGCTATTAAAAATTATTGCGCTGCTCGAAGAGGGTTGCAGCAAATATTTCGTGGCTCAGAGGCTAAGTGTGAGTGGCTCGACGGTTCAAAGGACCTGGCAGCGGTATCAAGACACCGGTTCCGCGAGAGAAGGCCTGGTTCTGGAAAAAAAACCATGTACCCAATCACAGGATGATCGTTTTCTTATGAGTCACGCATTGAAAAATCGCAAGTCTTCGTATGTGGACCTTAAGAATAACCTCGAAGAAGTAAGAAATGGCATATTCAGGAGGGGGCTTCTCGCCGCCAATATGCGCAGTCATCACCCGGCCCGCGGCCCTAAGTTACTCTGTGAGCACAGAGTTGCCAGGCTTAGGTTTGCTCGAAATTGTGAGTCATTGACTCAAGAGGACTGGAATAGGGTACTGTTTTCCGATGAAGTCAGAATATCTCTGTTCGGTGAAGATCAACTTGGGCGAGTGCTACGAAGACGAGGAGAACGCTTCGCAGAGGCTTGTTTTGAAGAAATCACACCTTATGGTGGGGGCTCTGTTATGTTTTGGGCAGGAATAAATTTAATGGATCGTACAGAGTTAGTCTTCATTGAAAACGGCTCACTGACTGGACATCGATACATAACGGAAGTTCTAATTCCTCATGCACGACCCGCATTGGGCGCTTTAGGCGAAGACTCAATATTTATGGACGACAACGCTCGCGCCCACCGGTCTGGCGATGTGGAAGCCTATGTGCAAGAGGTCGGAATTTGTCGTTTGGATTGGCCAGCTCGAAGTCCCGACTTCAATCCTATAGAGCATGTCTGGGACGTTCTCAAACGGCGCGTGAGATCAGTACAACCGGCTCCGCAGACCATCAGAGAACTGAAGAATATGATTACCGCGGAGTGGCAACGTATTCCGCAAGCAAGTATCCGGGATATCCTCGCTAGCATATCCAGGCGAATTCAAGCTTTGATTTCAGCTAGAGAGGGGTCACACTAGATACTAAACATTTATTTGCTTTTACTTTATTAAACCCGTTTTTTTTTGCAAATGAGTGTATATATGTATATTATTTGTATAGCTGTGTACTATTTTTAGCTTCAATGGCTTATCTAAGCCGCTAAAAAAGGGCACTGGTAGCAGAATTTGAAAGTACTCGGAGCAGCGAGTTAACTTTTTGTCTAAATCAACTAGGTTTCAGATTGCCTTAATCATCATATAGCATGTTAATTCGACTATTTAGGATCAGATATTGAAAGCGCACCTATCTGTCTTTCAATGTAACTAGATCCATTGACTAACCATAGCAACATCACACTGTCTTTAGCGGCATACACAAACCAACTAGAGTCATACAAATATACAAATATACACGCTCCCATTACGCTTAGGGTAATGGGAGCGTGTATAGGCTGCGGTGACGCTACGTACTATCACGCGGACCGTCTGCTAGTTTGACTACTTATGCTTATTACAAGACTGTCAAAACTTCGCAAACAACTTTAATCTTTATTAGAGTTATTGAGTTCAAAACTGACTGCGACATTTTGACAGAATTGGGTATAAAATTTTATTAGTCTTTATTAGTAGGTTAGTCTGTTGCGTTGTACATATCGAACTCCTAGGTGAAGACTGTAATTACACATGTACTAACACAACACATGTTTCCCATAACTCTGGAGAGGTCTGGACCCATCCACATTCATTCGCAAAATTGATACATTATTCATTCAGGAAGATTTCAACAGACAACATGGTCAGAAAATGTTCATTCCAAATAAATATACGTATCATGTACCTTAATGTGATAAGTCCTTTTTTGAAAGGTCTACATAAAATTACCTACCGTTTAAACTAATTACAATCTTTGCCTAGGGGGTGCAGTTCGTTAATCAACTAATTCTACTCAGATTTAATCATAATGATGATAACAGCTTTTCCGGAAAAGTAGAAGAGTTCAAATCAAAACCGCTTTACCGGATCAACTGATAGCATAACAAACAGACAGACATATTTTTATAGTATTATAATGGATGTGTGAAATCGAATCAATTTAACGCATTGAAATTGATTGCTACACATTCTAGTGATAAGAGGTGGCCAAAAACACAATGTGTTATTTTAACGCAATCATGATAAAAATAAACATTAAGTGTTAATAAAAACGTTTTAAGAAAATAAAAAAAAACAGTTTTAAATTAGCTTCTATGCAATTTCTCACCTGGCAACACTCTGAAATTGCAGTCTTCAAACGATAGACAGAAATATTTTCCGTCTCTTCATATGATACACATCTGTCTAAACAACAGTAGTTTGAGAAGCTCTTTTAAAATTGTAAACAACAATTAAAAATACATGATTGAATAAAAAAAATGTAGATACTTAAAAAAGACCTCAGTATTAAATTAATGCTTTTAAAGTATTTATCCTATATCTTATATGCATCAGTGATGACGCTTTGGTGCAAACAAAAATGAAGCGTAATATAAAACACTACAGACTTAATTTTCAGAAGCCATTATTTATATTATAACTTCTTTTTTCTAAAAGAAACTAATGAGAATTCAACGAAAACTTACTTATATCATTTCAGATAGTGTTCACATTGTATTCATACATACAATATGATCACTAGAACCCTTCATAGAAAGTGGCGCCACGTCAAAAAAGTGACAGTGAAACAAACTGCATTTTGACGTTAATTCAAAATGCATATCACGGGATGCAATGGGATTAACGTTTACAGAGACTAAGGCCCTCCGAGTTTTGAGGGACCCCGGTGTAAGGATGGCGATCAGATTTATTAATTGACAAATCGATAGTTAAAGCTGCATAAGAATAATATTTTATTCGACCACGGCCCGAAAACATATTTTTTTTGATAAATCAGATTTTTAGGAAAATTCTAATTCTTAAGAAAGTCTAACCATTGATATGGTTTCCATACTGATATGTTCTTTATTGTATTATCTCATTGTTTGTTTGTGTGATTTGTTTGCACTTTGTTCTTGACATAAGGTAAGCCTCAATGGATAGCCTATTTTTATTATGTATGTATATGAAAAATTATATATATTTATTTTATTGAAGTAACTCAATGGTTAACTAACGAATTTTATGGGGATTTGTGAAACACGATAAAACATTCCTCAATGGTAAACGCTTTAAAATCGCTTTAAATTCGATCCGAATCGAATCTAGTCTAAGCCTTCACATATACAAATTTGGAAATAAGTCGAAAGTTATCGATCCTACGCAGACTTATTTCCAACCAATCAGAACATACATGTTTAATAGTGCTGAAATTAGAATCATCGTTAATCGATATTTTATAATCAATCGATAGAATAATCGCCATCCTTACCCCGGTGCACTGCCATCTCCGCTATAGAAGCCATTTGAACAAAGACGCGTACATAGAATATTAAGTGGTAGATTATTTCTAACATAAATCTACAGATGTGTACTGGCTCTAATATATTGTTTATAATACAATGTCGAAAATAAATATTTAATAGACTGGAGTTATAGGAACCCCTTTCTTTTCTTTTACTATAAAATAACCTTTTTAGTGATCGAATAAAAAGAGAAGAAATATATATATAAGTTATGAATACCATCGTTGTTAACAACTGGATATATTGTTTATCGATTCTTAGACTTAGACTAGGGCGTATCCACATTATTCTCTCAACTGTACTTTCTACTGGCGCTCGAGTTAAATAGGTCAGGATCGAGGCAAATAGAAAAAGTGTCATACCCCGGCCACGTACTTTACGTATATTTTTCTATCCCTAGGGAATACATTATCATATAAATTTTAAACTTTAAATTCCCCCACTGCCGAAGGCCGTCTATTTATTACGAAAAGGGGTTCAGACAAATAATAAAAGAGAACAGGTAACATTTTCAAAATATATGTAATAAAAAATGGTCACGTGATTTTAAGAACGGTAGAGGAATACCCCCACCCTATTAGGTAGGGCATATTTCCCCCTTTCTTGGGGAGGCCTATGTTTAGCAGCGGACGTTCTACGACTGCTACGATAATTAGGTAGGGTAGGTGACTCAATGGTAAAGGTTAACCTCTGTACACTACATACTCATCGATTAACGCAGTGAAGTTATTTTTGCCTTACAATTATTATTAACTAGCTGTGCCCGCGACTTCGTCCGCGTGGAATAGTTTTTTGGGTACCATATCTATTTACTTCAAATTATATAAACTTTGAATGTCACGTTTATTTATATCGAATCAATGGCCTGAAAAATAAGTTTTAAGTTTCTAGCTCTAAAAATAGCGATCCATGCAAACAACTTTTCATCCCCCCTTGCAACCCCTTATAACCCTTATTTCGAGTTCAAAAATAGCCTATGTCCTTTCTTAAGGTCTAAAGATTGTCTATGCCAGATTTCATCAAAATCGGTTGAGAGGTTTAACCGGGAAAGCGTAACAGACAGACAGACAGACAGACAGACAGACAGACAGACAGACAGAGTTACTTTCGCATTTATAATATTAGTAGGGATTATAAATCCAAAATTAACTTATCTATAAAAACAAAACTATACATAAAATATTTTCTAACATTTATGCGCTTACTATAATAAATCCTTACTAATATTAAAAATATGAAAGTAACTCTGTCTGTCTGTCTGTCTGTCTGTCTATTACGCTTTCCCGCTTAAACCTCTAAACTGATTTTGATGAAATTTGGCACAGATAATCTTTAGACTCTGAGACAGGACAGAGCCTATTTTTAAATTCGAAATAAGGGTTGTAAGAGGTCGAAAAAGGGGATGAAAAGTTGTATGGAAGTATCGCTATTTTTAGAAAATTAAAGCCTATTTTTCAGGTCATTCATTCGATATAAATAAACATGGCATTCAAAGTTTATATAACTTGATGTAAAGAGGTATAGTACCCAAAGAAATATTCCACGCGAACGAAGTCGCGGGCACAGCTATTGTATAATAAAAATTACTTCTTTCAAGAGCAATAAAACGTTATGGATCAATAAAATCACGTTTCACAGCGGTCATATACTAATTATTTATTAAATTACAACTAGGCGTAGTCCTACAGGAATCAAATTCCAATCCCGCACCTACAATGAATGAATCACGTCCAAATTGCATCATAACATTGAGGGTACCGACTTATTGGAACAGTACCTCCTTCTATTCCAGACGTCGAAAGAGCCGACTTAGCTACCGGAACGAACAGATGGCGCTACCTCACATCATAGCTCAACTGCAACGATGAATATAAACGAATGATGATATCCATAACATTCCTGTTACTGTATTGTCGATCGTTATCACCAGTACACACCTTCACTTACAACTATTCATTCTTGGTGGTCCCCAAGCTCCTGTAGGAGTCGATTGTGGCCTTGATCGAGTCGATGCTGGCGGTGATACTGGCGACGTACTGTGGGTCGTTTTGGCGCATTTCCAGGGTTTGCTCCATCATCCGCACCATGACTTCCAGCCCGGCTATAACGGGGAGCCTGCCCACAATTTCCAACTGTTGGAGGAGATACTTGGTTAATTGATGATCTATGCAACGGTATACTTTATGTGACCGTTCATTAATCAGGTGAGGCTCGAAAACCACGCTTCACTTCCCTTGAGGGGAAACGGAGAAACTGACTGACATATCAATGTAGGGTCTATACTATAAGTATAACAACTTGAAATTTCGCACAGAGATTCCTTTAAAAAAAGGGGACGTAACTTCTAAGGAGGCAAAACGGGGGTTAAAAGCAAGTATGAAACTTGGCTGTTTTTAAAGTTATTCGAACGAAATTAAGTGTGAAGTTTCTTCATTAAGTCATAAAACAAGAGTATGAAATATTTGTTTCTATGAGCTTTAGGAAAGGAGAGGGGGGGGAGTGTACCAAGTTAATATTCTCAAATTTTTATTTCAATAAAACCTGGATGCCTTCATGACCTTAACGTCCTTGACACTTCACCTCGGCCCTGATTCTCCAGCCCAGTGACTTCTGTCTCCGGACGCCCACAAGCAAACACTTACCAGAGGCATCGGGTAGAGGCTTTCGACCTTGACCATTGTATCCTCGATCACAACTAATCCTGCAGGAAATCCACAAGCGACCATGAACTAAGACTCACCGGTGGCAGCACGAACAGGCCGTCGTCTGGCGCCGCTTGGAACTCAATCTTGCCCATCTTGACTTTGGTTAGTGCTGGGTGTGGTTGGTCGGAAGACCGCTTCCTCGGCAGGCCGGCGGCCTTTTGGTCTTTGAGCATGTCTCGACGTAAGCAAGAACACACCCTGGCGCCCACCATTTGTCGACCATGCACGCGGCCTCTGTGAATATAAAATGGATTTGCATCGATTCGCGATGGATTTACTGTATGGATTTTTTTTCTGGTGCATCTAGTAGAGG
This sequence comes from Heortia vitessoides, assembly GCA_020976665.1. Taxonomy (NCBI): domain Eukaryota; kingdom Metazoa; phylum Arthropoda; class Insecta; order Lepidoptera; family Crambidae; genus Heortia; species Heortia vitessoides. Next base: position 2,755,744 of record JACJUM010002809.1, read on the forward strand.
AACTTGACCTATCCGCGTGTTGATGGTAATTAGTATCATTAACCAACAACTTTTATATAATTTCTAACAACACAAAAGCCGGTACTAAAGACAGACCCGCCCCGAATATTTTTTTGTGATGAAACTGGAAACGCTTCCGTGATCGTGTCAAACAACGTCAAGTTCCGGTTTGAATGGTGAGAGAGGCAGTGAAATTACTAGGTAAACATAATATCTTCAGTTCACAAGGTTGACGACACGCTAGTGATATCTCTGTGATGACACGAGTGTCTATTACCTATGTGCGCGACTGTGGCGCCGCGTAGTGTTTACAACATTTGCGGAAGCTAAAAAATAAGAATGTTTTAGTTTTCTTTGCAAATATAAATAAAACCAAAGATTAAAATAGTATTGTTGGCATTATTTAAGTGCAATTTATTCGATAGTTTTCCTGTAAAATGAATATAATAATAAAAATCGGGTTTGAAACTATTACACATAATATTACACCAAATAATACACTCAATGCTGGAAAGGTCAAGCCAGTTTTCATTTTCATTAAAATAATGTGAAGGCGGTTTTTTGTAGAAACTTTACATTTTTACTTTCTACTCTTGTTACCAAGAAACTCGAAGAAGAATTAAATGTCACACCCGCAAGATCTAAGAGTTGTTGGTATTCTTATATTGATAATATACCAAACAAATTCTTGACCATGTGGTGATTGATCCTTATATGTTTTTTGGTCCGTTTTGGTCCGGCTTTTTGTCTTTATTCTTTGAAGTATTTGTTGCTATGACTCTCGAAACAGATGCAATATCTACTTGGATTTCAGCATCACTGTGATCATTACAGATGTATTGATTGCATGTAAATGTGGTTTCTTTTAATATCAACTCAGCAAACATATGGTCCTCGCATCCTTTATGGGTCACAAGCTGTTGGGGTTGAATAAATTCATTCATAGGATGCTCTGTGGAAATTAAAAAAAACATTTGCTATTGAGGCCGTTATATTTGCAGTTAACAACGCAACAATAGTCATGGCCCATTTCCTGGTTATGTACTGCAATCAACACTTGACAGCTGATCATCCGCATTTGTTTCCAATTTCTGCCGTGTGGTGCACTGCGGTCGTTATCTGTCCGCCACTACTCGGTTTGCACATAGCCAATAGGCTGCTTTCACGTTTATCATCAAGCTGACCGTGCTTGTTTTCTGACTTTATAATATATAAAAAAAGTGTCAACCACATCGTCTGCCTAGCGCGGGGAGCGTTACCAGAGGCTTATGTCTAAGAGTGGAAGATAGAGAGCAACTCACCCGATGTCTTCCAGGGTGAAGATAATGGCGATTTGCCGCCGGTTGATTCCGGACGAGCAGGAGTTCTTGCAGACGAATTTGTATGCGTGTGTGTTCTCGGTGGACATGGGTTCGAACTCCACCACCACGGAGAACCACGAGTTGGCGTGCGCCACCGAGCCATGGTACCACACGCCGCCCGTGCCCGGCTTGCGGGCCGACTGCAGCACATTCATGCGGATATTCTCTTGAACTACGATAATTAAATATAATTATCATTAAAAAAATATTATTAAAGAAAGGTAAATTCATACTGACCTGACTTCGAGGTAAGTAGATTTAAACACTTGTGTTACGGACATCACACAACTGAGGAATTACATATATGATACTTAAATACATATGTTTAACACTCAGACACAGAACAAATACAAATATCATCATGTAAATATATGTACTGGATGGGGATCGAACCTTATGTACCCACGACCCTTGGGCACATAAGATAGGATCACTACTGCACCTGCGCCATCGGTTCGTCAAAATAATAAATATATTGAGTCTATTACATATATTATAGATGTTAATACAGCTGTGAGGTACGGGAAGAGCAGGATAGTACCTCTCTCTGTACCAGGAGTCATAAGATAAGGTACCGGCATCGACGTATGGCGGTATATCCACCTGAAACAGCACAGCTTAAATACCACAGGCCGGGGATGGGCAGCAGCACCCACGTCGCGAAGTGGCGTCTGCGATTACCACCACACCTGCCCAGCGCGGCAATTATGAGCAAAAGTCCCGCTACCTTAAAGAGGCCTATGTTCAATAGTGGACCTTCGTCATATAAATGTTTGTTCTGGGTGGGGATCGAACCCACGACCTTTGTCGCACAAGATAGAATCACTACCATCTGCACCATCAGGTCGGTTAAAGAAATTGAATCCATATCTTTTCATTATCTCTTTCAGAGGGAATGAGTGAAAGAGATTAACGGCTGTGTAGAGGAAAACTAGTGTTGCCCAAATTCAGTCTTGGTCTTGTTCTTACGTTTTTGCAAGACCAAGACCAAGAACAAGACCGCGTATTTTTAGCAAGACCAAGACTGACCGTGCAAGACTTCAGCAAGAACAAGACATAGCCTGCAAGACTCTTGCGTCTTGCAGCTAAGACTTAGCGCTATTTCACGAAGTAGTTAGGTGTAACAGTTCTGTGTATAGGTACCTACGCTTAGGAATTCAATGAGACGCAAAAAACTGTATCATAGAATATGAAAAACTGGACCTATGCGCATTACGACTAATACCATAAACATACCTACATAGCGAATAAAAAAATATCCATTAAAATCAAACTAAGTGCATGCATAGTTATGTTTTAATCATCGGCACTTTGATAATGCGGCATCAAAGGTTTTGTACTTACTTCTCAAAGAAATTTGCCGCTTTTCGGAAGTACATGGTTATGATACACGCGCCGGCGGCTTCTTTTGAAATCATATACAACAATCGTTGCCGCCGCGCCGAAATCACATTTGACACTATTTTATGGCCGCCACAGGGCGTAGGTATACTCATGCAAAATAATTTCGAATTTTTAGAGTACCTACAGGTGTTCCAAAGAATAAATAAGTTTCAGAGTGCTTAGAATGAAAATGAATACATTATAATGATCACGCAAGTAGTATTAAGATAACGATAAAATGGTAATGATAGGTAAGTAGATGTCATAATAATTTATTCTAGTAAGTATATATTATAATATTGATTATATGGTTTTAAATTAATTACTTACGTACTATTATTATAAATTCAGTCATTATATTTCTTAAGTTTTTACAAGAAAAAATAGCAAAAAAGTGTTCAAATATCACCCATTTGATAAATATTGTAGCCACTTTTAAATATACCTGAAACGTGTAAAACAATTCTACAATACTAATAAAATAATATATTATTATTATTAAGAAACAGTTACTGCCATGAAAAAAGACATATAGGTCAGTTGGTTTTTCAAATTTCTTATCAAATCTTCAGTAATTTATTAATCTGCTTGATCTTTACTATGGCTATGTTAACTCAAGCTCACAATGTTCCAATTCTAATATGTTTTTCTAAGATTTAAAATAAACTTTAATAAATAGTAATAGACTAATAGATAATTGCAAGACTTGCAAGACTCTTGCTGCAAATGCAAGACCAAGACCAGTTGTATTGGCGCAAGACCAAGACCAAGACTGGCTAAGTCTCGTCTTGTCTTGCATTTGGGCAACACTAAGGAATACCCTTCACAGATCACCAGTGCCGTAGAGTACCGGCGGAGTAGAATAGTACCTCCCTCTGTACCAGGTGTCGTAAGAGACGACAGATGGCGGTTCAAATAAGCGAAGGTTGGGTATCATGTTGTATTTAAACTGGGCAGCAGCGTCACCGACGCGTAGCTCCGCTCTGCGATATTGGGAGGCCTATGTCCAACAATGAACTTTTTACGGCTGATGTGATGATGAAGAGAGAAGGAGAAGAAGACACTTACGGTCTTCGCTCTCGTGCCTGTGCTGGATGCACCGCTCCACGCGCTTTTCGGCCTGCTCATCATCAGCAAACACGACGCAGGAGCGCACATACATGCAATGCGGACCGACCGGGTCCCATTTGAAATGGACCGCAAATTCGGAGTGCATATCAACGTAAAAGCGGTTCAGGTAGTGTGAGTACTGCAACAGACGTTCAAAAACTTTCTTTGTGAAACCATTTAGCATAATGACACACTGCCCAGAAATGTCACTGCCTCTCTCACCCTTCAAACCGGAACACAGCAGTGCGAACACTGCTATTTGGTGTTAGGTGGTAGGAGAGTGAGGTACCAATGCAAACGACAATTGTATATGGTCTACCTCATGTGGATGGAGGTGCAGTGGATAAATCACTTACATTATATTCTATTTAAGTTAGGGGATTCGTCTTAATCCCCACAGCGCATCACCTGGAGAGGAGGAGAGGTTACTTAGATATCATGCACGCAGAACGGAGCGCACCGTAATGTAGACGATAAACACTATTCAGGTGATCGTTTACACGCGATCATATGATCATAGCCGATCATAGAACGGTGGTCGAATTTCGACCACCGGACGACCACTAGCATGAAATAAGTTAAGATCCTTAATAGTAATAATAAATTATTTATTTAAATTTACCATAGATAGAACAAAAAAGACATCGTTCGAGTAGAAATACACATGGATCTAATTAACCTATTTGTAAGAATCTGATGCCTGAATAAGATAAACAAAAAGTCAAAGCTTATTTAGTTAGGCTGATACATACACAGGTGTAGGAAGAAGCAAATATTATTAAGTTAAAAGTTGAGGAATAGATTGGCAATACTAAGACGAGCTTGTTGTTTCAGTGTCTATTAAGTAATCGAATATATATTTATTTAAATATGCCTATCATAGCCACTTTAATTAGCAATAAAAACAATTAAAATCTATGAATATAAATTTGCTAATTATAATTTTAGAGGCAATTTTTTTATTTTATAGCAGGTTTATTACGCGAGCCAGAAGAAAAGAACTTACAAGAAAAACGGATGTTGATAAGTACTCACCAAGTATTTTTTCTTGGAGGTATCTGTGCTGCTGATTCTAACTTCGAAGTTGTAGGGGCCGGAGAAGATCTTTCTTTCTGGTGGGTGGTACTGAAAAATACTGTATCTGTTAACTGTTGTTAACTGATCAGAAAGTCGCACTCTGCATACGTTAGATCGGGCATTCCTGAAGATCAGCGAACCCTAAGACAAGCCCTATGGCGCATTTTGTGGTGTACCTATCTTGTAGTCTAAAAGTCGTGAGTTCGATCCCCACCGCAGAAAAATATTTTTATGATGAATATCCGTAACACAAGCGCTTTAAACAATTTATCTAGGAGTCCATGTATGATATGGTGTGAATTGATTATTTTGCCCACAATTGCCGCGCTGGGCAAGCGTGTTGGCAATCGCAGAGCGCAGCTTTACGCGACGGGGATGCTGCTACTCATCCCCGTCCTGTGCATTTGAGGTACAATTATGAATATACCGCCATCATTCGGTTCTGGTACCTCAGTTGCCTGTTACTACACCTAGTACAGGGGGAGATAGCATTCTACACTGCCGGTACCTCACGACTTACTGCAGCCTAAAGACGCTCGTATTATCACATTATTTTTTCATATTTCCAACTCAGTGAGTTGAAGATATTATTAAATCACATTGTCCAGTAATTTCACTGCTACGCTCATCCTTCAAATCGGAAGACAACAATCCGAACACTGTTGTTTAGGGGTAGAAATAGATGAGTGAGAGGTACCAACGACTTTTGTGTGAGGTCTACCTATTGTAAAGCTGATATGACGATGTTAACCACAAAAAAAACGCACCTCGGTAAAGTACTGATCGCCAGGCACCATCAATTCCGGATCAGGATTTGCAACTTCGGAAATTATCTCCTGAACAGGTTCAGGGAACGGATTCGACGTCTGGGAAATCAACTTATGTACACACAATCAGGAACTCTGTCTAATGCATGCAAACGTCATTATTTTTGGCATGTAACAGACAAAGGTTTTACGAAAATATTCAAGTGATGAGATATTAATTAACCCATGTCTATTTTTTTTTAATTTTATTTAACCTTTTTAACCATTTTTATTAATTTAACCAGGTCGATAAACAATCATACATCCCGCGTGATAGTAAACGTCACCGCAGCCTATAGACCCTCGTAATAACACAAGGATATCACTAGAGCGTTGTTCACCTTGAGCCTCGAAGATATTATTGACATAATATCTTCGAGGCTCAAGGGGTTAATTTCACTGCCTTCCACCATTGGGTTAATTTCACTGCCTCTCTCATCCTTCAAACCGGAACACAGCAATGTGAAAACTTCTATTTGGCGGCAGAAATAGGTGAGAGTAAGGGACCAATGCAGACGACCTATGTTTTGAGATCTACTTAAGGTTAGGTTGAAGCTAGTTGTATATGTTCTAGGAAAAAAGTATTTAGACGTAAATATTCACTTAAAATATTTCCTATTATACCTTCATAACTTCGGTGCGCATCATATTATTTTATATCTTTATTTGGACTTGGCATTTTTGATACATTCATAGATTTCCGCATTTATGTCATGGTAGTTTCAAAATCTGGTGCTTGACAATTTTCACGAATGAAAAACTAGAATTAGAAGCAATAATAAAATTTCACGTACATTTTCATTTAAGACACATAATACTAGAAGCGCCCGGCAGTTTCACCCACGTTAAGTTGTAGAATTTTCATACTAACTTTTTACCCCTTCAAGGGATGATTTTCGAATAAAATATTTTACACGTTAAACGTTTAAATGACTTTCAACGAAGAATCTTTACACTGAATTTAATTCGATTAACTTCAAAAATAGTAGTATCATACTTAACATACATAACTTTGCATAATGTTTTATCCCTTTAGGGGAGTGAATGTTCAAAAATTTCTTAGTGCTTCTCTATGTTAATCGAATCTCTAATCGAACCTTATGCAAAACTTCAAGTTTTTAACCCTATTTGTTTAGGCCCTATGTCATATATATATAGATGAGTAACTGAATACAAATTTTTAATTCATAAATTTTAAAGTTTAAAAAAGTATGTTTTTTACCTAAGAGAATAATGTTACCTTAATAAGTATTTAATTGAATACTCAAAAAATTCTCCTCTCAGTACGTAGTTTGAAATCAGGCTGCTGTATAGCTAGAAAATGTGTTCGAGCTATTTTTTTCTTGATATATTGTTTTTTTGTAAATATGTTGTGACTCACTTACATGGAGTGTGATATTCAACTAAGTATAACAGATACTTACATTTAAATATAAGTTCGCACGTTCCTCTGCCAATAGTGAAGTGTTGTCATCGGGAGACAAAATTAAAGGAATAGCGGACAGAAACTCGCTATCGGATAGACTGTAATATAAAGATACAAATAAATAAATTAATCATAGCATCCACAGAGCGAATACTGCTGAAGAAGGGCCTCCCCAAGAAAGGAGGAGTTTCAACAAACCGCAGAGCGTAGCTTTCACGTCGGGTCTGCTGCTGCCCATCTCCGCTTTGTGCATATGAACTACACTGTTTACCACCACCTGTCGGTTTTGGTTCCGCAATCGCCTCTTACGACACCTGGTATGGGAGGAGGTGCTATCTACTGCCGGTACCTCAAGGCAAAAAATAAATTAGAACATTTATGATAAAAAAAAACCTACATACATATATCACGCCTGTGTCCCATCGGGGTAGGCAGAGACTAAGGATCTCCACTTGCTACGATCTTGGCAAACCTCTCTCGCTTCCCTCACTCGCATTAATCCTTTCATACACGCTCGTTTACTCTTGGTACTTCTGACCTGTCCCTTCTTTAATACCTCTTCTACCTGGTCAAGATATGTTCGTCTCGGTCGTCATATATCCTGCTATTCACTTCCGCTCTATATATTTCTGCAGTCATTCTATTTTCATCCACCATAATAACTATGAAAAAATCAGTATTTTATAGAAACAGTTTCATTTATGTAAGGCCATGTTTCCAATATGCCCCTAACGGTTAATTTACCACTAGACGGCTCGTAGTACCTTCGCCGATATATTTTCTCGTATAATAAGTATCGTATTTAGTTGTGCTAATTTGGATCGAGACGTTTTTGGCCGTTTTACGACTGTTGTGTTACCCAATACTTAGGCAAGGTACCAGCAGAGTAGAATAGCACTTCTCCCTGTACCACGTATCGCAAAAGGTACCAAAACCCACAACATATGGCGGTATATTCATCCAAAGCAGCGCAGCCTAAATACTACAGGTCGATGTGGGTAGCATCCTTGTCGCAAAGTTACGCTCTGCGAGTGCCACCACGCCTGCCCAGAGCGGCAATTATGAGCAATAATCCTGTGTTTGGGAGGTCTATGTCCTACAGTTCTGATATGACGACTAATTTTACATAAGTTTTAATTCACTGTATCAATGGAAAATGTCTAACCAGCGTGTCTCAACCTTTTTAGCTGTTTAAAACTTACCCACAGGAATTAGAAATTTTCAATTAGCCAATTTGTATTTAATTAATTCATGAATAAAATAGACATTTGTTAGTTTGCATATTTCTAGCTAAGTGATAATTAGTAACTTACTTTAACTCTTCTAGAGGGTTCATATCTGTCATCATTTTCGGCCTCTGCAACTAAAATGAAATAATAATTAAGTTTTCAGTTTTTTACATTCTTACAAAACTTCTCAATTTTAACAACAATAGGCGTGACACATAGGCCGCTAAACTAAATAGGAAAAAAGAAAATGTCACGCTCCTAGATAAATAAATATTTCCCACATTTTTAATAACATCGAAAATTTCGAATTGTTTCAGATAGATTTCAACAGACAACATGTTTAAAAAAGTTTAAATTCCGAACCAGTGTGCAAATTATGGACCTTAATGTGGTCATTTACTTCAGTTCATATTTCAAAGATGTTAACTATAAGAACGGAACTTAAGTTTAACTAAGAAAGCTTTAAGTCATTTTAAGAACACAATAAAATTTAACAGTTATTTTAAAGAAAAAGAAATATGATCTAAATCACTGCATTAAGCAAGATAATAATAACATCCCGCCCGATCAAATAAACGCGAAAACTGCAGCCCTTCCCCACCCTCTCACTGGCACAACATCATCACTAATACTGCACATGCATTCGTATTATAGAGTCACTGTCCCTACGAGCGATAACTGACAGCCCTAGAGCTGCCAGGCTCACCGTTTTTTGCTGAATTTCAAAATTAAATTCACCCCGAACTCGGGCCGCCCGAGCCTTTAGAGACGCCCCCGGGCGATCGCCGTCGATCCCGCGAGCCTTGCGGGCGCGACCGTAGCTAACACGCGGTCGCGGTCGCGGCCGCGGGGTACGCAGGACAAATACGGCCGTCTTTTCGGTGGCGCTGGAATTGACGTCGGAATAGTTCAGCAATAGGTGCGTTCGAAAAAAAAAAAAAAAATCTTATGCATTATGAAGATTTTACTGCAAATATTGTTATTTGTTTTCTTGCATTTACTTTTTTATAGTAGGATGTTATAAATCCCTAAAACTAAAACATTTATATATTCAAAGTAATAATCTAGCCAGAGCTGGATGTCATATAAAGATACATATTGAATAGTTCTAGTTAACAGACTCTAAATGGTAATATGACACACACATTAAAACTGTTAGTTTCTATAGAAGGTACATTAATTCTCACAAACTTTCAGTTAAATATTTTTTCAGTAAAATATATAGTTGTTATTTACCAACAACAACATGTTTTATAATGAATAAATGTGGTGAAAGAAATGAAAAAATCGTAAATTTTAGAATGCATAAAAATATATTAATTACCTATTTTAACATAAAAGATTTAAGGAAAATAACAAAAATGTTTTGATTAATGATTGGAAAGTATTCATATAATAAACTATACATTTCATAAACCAACTAACCTCGAACTTGGCCCTTCAACCACGAACACCGACACAAAAACCAGTTTAAAAGAAATTTATTGAGATAAACTATCACTTTGGACAACTAATTATTTGATAAAGCCAATGTATCATTAAATTAACAATTAAACAGATTTGAATTGATGGACTGCTTAAATATACATAAAAATAACTGCATCAACCAACCAACAATCAACGTAACTTTAACTGGTATCGCTTAAGAAACCATGTACCATAGAGAAAAAATTTACCACAGATAACATTTTTAAAGTTATAATTGTTCTGGCAAAACAAAGGCAACCTAGTGGTAGTACACATATCACGTATCACGTCTTATCGTTTAAGACACCTCATAATCTATTTGATCTTACAAATTTAAAAGCATACTTTATATTGGTAAAACTATTTCCAAACAATTTTGCTTCTATTTCTTTTCTTTTTTATATAGATAATAATAGTTTGTATTAACTTCTACATTGCAGTTATTTCGATTTTTATTATGTACCAGTAAGGTCTATACAGGGTAATATTGTTTTTATAGAACGAGTAATTACACAGTTACTTATTAAAAAAAAAGATTTAACATTCAATCCCATGTAAACTAATTTACATTCGATCAAATCGATTTAAATACATGTAACGTAGATTGTGACAAATATTATTGGACTTAAACAAGATGACATCACTACAGAAAGAATGAGAAAAAAAATAAATGAACCCCGTCTCAACTTCGCTTCACTTGTGTTTTTTTCTAATTTTACTGTCATTAGACCGATAATTTGATGCATATTTTGTATGCAACAGTTATTTTGACTACATTTCGAGTACTATTATGTTTCAATTTACCATAGAGAGTGCTCTAAGTGCTTCTATTAACTAAAATCAATAACAATCAGTGACCAACAAAGGTACGCTTGTGTTTGCTTTTGCTAAGCGTATAACCTGTGTTTTGTGCTAGCGTCCGGTTGGCGTCCGTCATAGTCTGCAATTTACTCTTCAGCGACTATTCTTTCGATGAAAGATCGACGTAGCGATGTGTTTCGGTGATATAGTGTTGTATGTGTTACTAAGGGATGTTTGTTTTTAGTTACCAAGATGAATTATGAGGCGGAAAGAGCCATGAATCAGAAGCGGTTGCGTATGGAGGGTGAACCGGGCCACGGAGTCGTTCAGGGGAACGGTTTGCCGCTAAATTATATAGGTAGATGACGTTAGATGCAAATATGATTTTAGTGAGGGCGGGAAATTGGTTTAATCTGTATTTGTTTTGTTATTGTAGATAATGGTCACCAAATTCCGTATCAACCGTACGCTGGTGCATATAATACGCATTACCCGCCACCGGATGCGTTCGCGGCATATGGACCGCCGCCCCCCGGCGGTTATGCCCCACAGAACCTCTCATATGCACCACCAGCTCATCAAAACTACCCCCATCATCAGAGTTTTCCACCCCAACAACCCCCACAAGCCCAATTGCATATGTCCCAGTCACATATGGGTAAGTTATGTAAGTAAACAATCAAATATTCTAATTTTCTTAAAGCAACAAATGTCTTGCTTTTTAAAAAATCTGATGATTTTTCTATAAATGTTTCAATATTGTGTAATATCTTCTGTGATTTACTTATCACCCTAAAAAGGAATGAGTGGTATTTATTTTTTAGTTCAAGGGTACGGAGATGTGGGAGTACATAAGGCAGCATGGCCTCCGCAGCCTCACTTACTGCCACCACTTGACACACAGAAACCCCTTGATGTCAAACAACTCAAACCAGAGATTAAGCTTGAACCAAGTGACTCACAAAAAAGACCTCATCCAGAAAATGAAATGATGGTATGTTTTAATTATGAAAGATGAAACTACACATACTACACATTTTTTCTTTTTTAAATTTACTAACTTGACTTTTAGAAATATTTTTTTGTGTTTCTGTTAAGTATATTTGCAATCAGTCCTGGGACTTAACACAAATTAGTTCAGAGAATATGACAGTACAAAAATATAAATTAAGTTTATTTACTGTTACTTTATGTAAAATATAAATACTACCAACTTACAATAGTCTAATTTAATTTAACACAATTTTATTAATTTGTGACCCGTCTCTTTACAATGTCTGTCTTATTACAATAGTATTAGTTAAAAATTAAAAAATAACTTACATTACATAAACAGTAGATGTCTATTGATGATGTTTATTGCCTATATTTCAGGCTAATCAATGTCTGGAAATATATTGTCAGTTATTATTGTATTTATTGTTAAATGTGTGTATTCTTTCAAACGACTTTGTATATATTTAGTTAAAATAATATTTTATAAATATCTTTTAGGGAGGAGATTTAGACCAGCCAAAAATAAAAATAAAGACAGATATATTCAAGCCTGATGATTTGGCACAAAGACCTGCAGATAAGCCCCTGGGTAAGTGTATTGCATGATTAAACTTGGAGTATCTGATCCTATTACAATGACTTTTTTATAACCGTTTTTTAAATGTCAACTACCCAATTATAAATTAACTTTTTATTTGTTCAATATAATCAACGATTTTATTATTCTCTTTTATAATTATTTTACAGATACTGCTCAAAAACCTTTAGATACCCATAAACCAGTTGAAATACAAAATAAAGGTAAAATACACTGATACTATAATATTATAGAAATTAATCAGATACAACACAATAATGTTATGCTTTAATATAAAATTAATTAAATTAGTCAAACACCCAGATTGTTCAATGTGGAAATTTGTTATTTCTTACAGACTAAGTTTGTCATAAAATGTTTTCTGAAATTTTTTTTATGCTCTAATAACTGTATTCATGAAATATTCACTATTTTAGATGATGTACTTCAAGTGGTCGGAGAAAATAAGCTTGGTGATAAATCTGCAGGTTAGTATTAACTTAATAAAAGTAATATTTGGGCCTGCTAATGTGCTGGAATAGCACATTCGGTAGAGTCCTTATTTTGTTTGCCAATGATTGTGGGTTCAATCCCCACCTAGAACAATCATTTATGTGATGCACATAGGTGTTTGTTCTGTGTCTTGGTGTCAAATATATAATTTATAGTAATATTCATTTATTTCGAAAAGCATTTTGCATGGTTTGTTTACAATTATAAGTATACTTCTTTTGTCTGATGTCCATAACAAAAGTGCTTAAACTTTGACTTAAGTTTTTATTTAAAAATAAATAAACTATAAATTGTTTCAGTGAATTAATACTGTAGTAGGAAGTTAAACCACAATGCAGATCATTGTCAAAAATCTAGTCCCCGTCTGTTTGCAACAAACGCAGCCTGAATTTATAGTTCTCTGTTCTTGTGGACATCACTTTTGTCGAGTCCCTCGGGAACTCGTTCACCCAAGATTCAACCCATCCATTTGACAAATTTAATTTGAATCGCTTCTATAATACTTTAGCATTTATCAAATTCGTTTGTATGTTGTTGAGACAAACTTAAGATATTATTTATCTGTGATAAAACTACTTTTTAATGGCTTTAACATATGGTTTATATATTGACGGGCCCAAAGGCGCAGATGGTAGTGATCCCATCTTATACGCCAAGGGTCGTGGGTTCGATTCCCACCCAGGGCAAATATTTGTATGATCTTGTGTCTAGGTGTAGAATAAGTATATGTATTTAAGTAGTATATTTGTGATTCCTCTATTGTCTGATGTCCATAACAAGCACTTGGCTTTAAGCAACTTACCACGGAGTCAAGTTAATGTTAGATATGTGTAAATTCCAGAATTGAGTAAGGCAGAAGGTGCTAAGGAAGGGACGAGCGACGCCCAGCGACCCAACGAGTCAGGTTCGGCAGTTGATAAGTCGTAAGTTACTTGAAAAAAAATATTTTTCAATCTAGCCTTTCTGATTCTCTGGCAATTGTTTACTTTCTGACTATGCATTATAGTTCGGAATTGATAACATGTCTCATTATCCGTATATATAAAAATATCTTGTCCCGTTGTTTGTCCAATATAAACTCCTGAACTACTAAATCGATTTACATCAAATTTTGCTCACTGTGTCTAGTTTTGATCTAATTTGAGTGATAGGTTTATATCTCAATTAATAGTCGCATTATTCTTTTGATTGCAAATTATTTGTTGATTATGTAATAAATAGCCGCGCCCCGCGGTTTTGCCCGCTTTAATTTCTACAATATTCATAGTAACCTTACACCGGGAGGCAACCTCCTAAGGGATGATTTTTGAAAAAATATCTTACACGTGTTTCATTACTTTCAATGAAGAACATTTATACTGTACCTATTTCGTTCGACTAACTTCAAAATCAGCACTTTCATACGAACTTTGCACTCCTATTATAATTAGGGGGTAACCCTTTAGGGGGTGAATTTTCAAAAATCCTTTCTAAGTGCTCCCCTACGTTATAAATGAAACACCTATGCAAAATTTAAAGTTTCTAACACTTTAAGTTTAGGTTCTGCTTTGATATGTCCGTCAGTCAGCTTCTCCCTATATATATATATATATATATAAAAATCGTTTGAGTAGGGAAACCGTGAAAATCGAATCGTCGTAGGGCAAAGAGTTAATAAACGAAAAAACTTACTTTCGCTTTTATAATTTTTATTTATTATGCTTAAAATATATATAGTTTGTTATATATATTATATTTGATATATGATGTGTATTAAAGGACTAATGCGATTAAGGGAAGCGAGAGGTATGCCAAGATTATAACAAATGGACACAGGCGTGATGTATGTATGATATATTATTTTGTACATGTCCATTTCGTATCCAGCAGAGAGGAGGACAGGAAACCATTCAGCAGTCCAGAGCTGGGCAAGAGCGGCACCACGCCGGGCAAGACGCCGACGTCGAGTATGGAGGTCAGTATCTATACAACATCTGTAAACTCACCAAGCTCTGTAGAAGTAGACCTCAAACAAAGGTCGTCTGCACTGGTACCTCTCCTATTTCTACCGCTAAACAGCAGTGACATGTGAGAGAGGCAGTGAAATTACTGTGTAATGTGACATAATATCTTCAAGTTACAAGTTTGGCAACGCGCAACGAGCGTTTAAAAGCTGCGGTGACGCTTACTATCACGCGGACCGTATGCTTGTTTGTCCTCTTAGTACAAAGAAAAAACATTGGGTATAAGGTGTGAACTGTTGGCCATAATCCTCCCCTGTCATCCCCTAGGGTTGGGGTGCCCCAATTCATAACACCCCTTGATGTAGACAGCTGTGACTCAAAACTGTAATCATATTGACGTAAATTTGATTAACATATATGTCGGAAAGAAAACTTTTCTGAAGATACACTATGTTGTCATATTCCTGAAAGAATTCTACATTTCGATTATTATATAAATATGCGAATATATGTCGTTGCTTCTAGATTTTTTAATATATATAATCCTTCGATCAGAAATTCAAGTGGTGTAAGGGACATATGGGCAAAAATGTATGTATTTATTTATTTCTGACTTTTGTTGAAAGTTTCAAGTAAAAGAGGATTCAATTTCAATAATATTTGTTAAGAAAAGTTTAAAAATAATCAGAACCTTTTCAAACAATAAAGTTGTGACAAATTAAAAACAAAACTGTTGAAATGTGAAGAAAAAAGAATAACAGGATAAAAATATTAAAGAATAGATAGATAAAAAAAGATATTGTGACAATAATCGAGACAGGAATGTTAAGATGGTTTGGACTTGTAGAAAGGATGGATCGAAGTAGAATGACTGCACAAATATATAGAGCGGAAGTGAATGGAAGAGTTGGTATAAGACGACATAGACGAACATATCTTAATGAAGAGTTATTAAAGAAGGGCCAGGTCAGAAGTACCACGAATAAACGAGCGTGTATAAAAGGACTAATGCGAGTAAGGGAAGCAAAAGAGGTATGCCAAGATCGTAACAAGTGGAGATTCATAGTCTGCATACTATGTATGTATGTATGTCTTTTCTATTCTTCCTGCAAACCTGCACATTATCCCTTACGACAATTGAATTTATGACCGTCGACATTATAAGAGTACAGTCTTCCTCTAGGGATGCGATATCTATATAATCCCTGTGTCCCTTGATCATCATTGTCATCACGCGTGATGACTGGCCCGATATCGCTAATTCTTTTTTGTTGCGTTTGTTATTATCAAAAGAAGGTTGTTCTTATTGAAAGAAAAAAAAATTTAATGTGCATTCATTTGTAAATTTACTATTACTTCCCAAATTTAATTAATACAAAACAAAACAAAATTAGCCCAAAAAACGAATGTAATGTACCCCGTGTATTCATGTGTGTTTAAAGTTAAAAGATATTGTTGTCATTAATATTACCCATTTTTTAGAAGTTAGATTGTATTATATCATTTATTGGGAATCCCTTCTTTATCATCATTATTTTACCAGGCATTGAAAGTCCACTGCTAGACATAGGCCTCTACAAGAAAGGAGATTTGTTGCCCATAATTGCCGCGCTGGGCAAGCGTTTAGGCAATTGCAGAGCGCAGCTTTCGCGACGGCGATGCTGCTGCCCATCCTCGCCCTGTGCATTTGAGCTGCTCTGTTCCGGGTGGATATACCGCAATATGTCGGTTCTGGTACCTTAGTCGCCTCTTACGACACCTGGTGCAGTCGGAGGTACTATTCTACTTTGTACCTCACGGTACCTCACGGCTTGTCTATATTGTTTATCTCTATATTAGTCATGTATTGTTTGAAATATTATTGCATTGACAATTCCGTGCCAAAATAAAATAAGAAATACTATTATTGTCAGTCGTTTGACATAACTGTCTTTTATTTGACAGTCGGCGCAATGCAGATAAAATAATAACGTTTAAAACAGATACCAGTCGTATTTTTGTTATATCTCTGTTGCCTGTCTTAGTTTGATGGCTAAGCGGTAGTGGTGCTTGCTGTGGGGATGATGGTAGGCTACAGTTTGTGGTGGATCCGCAACTCCACGCCTCATTTTGTGCCTTTTTTATGTCAATCGTGACCATTGACCCCCACCTTTGCCAGTCCATGTTTTCAGTATGATTTTCATGAATTTCCGCTTTTAAATTTTTTAATTGATTTAAGCAATTCTCTGCCAGGAAAAATGCTTTTCTTGCCTCTGTTATTATCTAGGTTTTAATTACGAGTATTTAAATTAATCCTACAACATCTCATACATCGTCCTGACTCCGTGGTAAGTCTCTTATAGCACTAGCACAATTCACAAATATACTACTTAAATACATATATTTAACACCCAGACACAGAACAAATATAAATATAATCATGTCAATATTAGCTCTAGGTGGGAATTGAACCCCCTTGGCGCACAAGATGGGATCACTACCATCTGCGCCATCAGACCCGCCAAATGAATGAAATCAATAAAATGATTGTTCTGTCGGACGAGGTCAATAGATATTAATTACCCTGCGAATAATAAACGTTGGCGTGTCTAGGGTTAGTTTTCAGGTGCTTGACCCCAGTTAAGTCTTGGCCGATGTTCGAAGAAAGTCTGATTGCATAATCCGCCGTGTCCAAAAGTGGACTTCTAATATCATATCAGCTATTGTTAGTCCACTTTTGGACATAGGCCTCCCTAAATAAGGAGGAAGTCTGCCCACAATTGCCGCGCTGCGCAAACGTGTTGGCAATCGCAGATCGCCGCTTATCCTCGCCTTGTACATTCGAACTACACTATCGAATGGATATACCGTTATCTGTCGATTCCAGTATCTTAGTCGCCTTACAGGGGGAGGTACTATTCTACTCTGCCGGTACCTCACGGCTAATATAATGTAATAAATATATAATATAATGTCTACTCAATTTAGACAGAGTCCCCACGACCCTTGCACATAAGATAGATAGGAATTTTTACCCATGATCCCCATCCAGGACAAATATTTGTGATGATTATTGTGTTTGTCGTGTGTCTGGGTGTTCAGAATATGTTTTTAATTGTTATATTTGTGATTCCTCTATTATCTGATGTCCATAGCACAACTGCTGCTAACTCGGAGTCAGGTCAATGTATTAGATGTATGAATATATTATTATTTTGAGTCAATAGCCCAACATCCTGGGGTGGGTACTAGACCATCCAGAGGTGGTGGATGCTAGACCATCCCCCCCCCCTCAATATAAGTCTATAATAATAAGGCTCAAATTAATTTTCGCTGACGATTTACGATGATATAGAATTCTCATGTTTAAGGATTTTTCAAATTTAAGTTGTCAACTTGATAACTTCACTAATTCCGAAAGAAAATTGTAGACAAACAGATCGACGATACAGTTCATTCAACAGACGACAACCGTCTCGTTCGAGTTTTGCTCACCAATGTTTTCTAAGATGCACTCGATCATCACTCATAATAAAACTACCATTTTAACGGCATCTAAACGCAGTTTATTTAAATTTTTTGTTCGAATTTTCCGTTAGGGGACGTTAAGAAAGTAGATTTATTCCGCTCACCAACTTGAAGTATAAAAGCTTTGCAACGTCGAAGAAGAAAGTGAGGTCAGAACTGTTGCAGCCAAAGAAGCGAGGTCGGCCGAAGGGTTCGACCAACAAGCCCAAGCCGCCCGGCACCACGCCCACCAAGCTGTCCCCCAACATGCCGGGCGCCGTCGCGCACATGAGGGGCGCCGCGCCGCGGCCCCTGCCGCCCCAGGCACGCCCTCGGGCTGCGGGATACCAATACGCTATTCGGCCCTTCAGGAAGGACTTCTCTGGCATCCAGTTTAGAAGGTAAGGTAGTAAAAATAGAACCTAAAGCGTATGGAGTGAAGGAATGTCCTAGTCTATTTGACTGGCCCGATGGCGCAGATGGTAGTGATTCTGTCTTGTGCAACAAAGGTCGTGGGTTCGATCCCCGCACAGGACAAATGTTTATATGATGATTATTTGTTCTATGTCTGGGTGTTATTTATAAATATTTTAATTAATATTTGTATTCCTCTTATCTGATATCCGTAAGTACTTGTGGCTTAAAGCTACTCATATCAGGGTCAGGATAATATATGATGTGTGATTTTTTTTATGTTCTTCAACTAACACGCACACGATGTAAATGTAATAATAAGGGGAATTGTAGGTTTATATTGCTCCTATAGGGTAAGCCTGAATCGGATTTTTTGTTTCGGCAAGCCTTTCTTTGTAAACTATCTTCTTGTTACTAGTTATATATGTCCACGCATGATGCAGATGGTAGGAATCCTGTCTTGTGTGCCAAGAGTCGTGGGATCGAACCCCACCTAGGATTCATATTTGTATTTGTGTGTTATATTCAATTATGTGATTAAGTATTATATTTCTTCTGATGTCCGTAACACAAGTCCGTAAAAGATGCAGGTTCGAGTCCCGCCTGACACCTCAGAAAAGTTGATTTTTTTTTTCTAGTGAATATGATCAGAAATATAATTCAGCTTCCATGTATAAAATCCCCAAAAGTGGTCAAGTAACTATTTCATCATAAACAATTGCTTCAAACTTGTAAAAGTTTGTCATTTAAGTATTTGTAGAAATGGTACTGATTTCTCAGCACAAGAAAAGCACTAGGAAACGTCCTCTAAGGTCTCCTCAGTAGCACGACGGCAGGGAAGTCTCTCGGTATGGGAAAGAGGCAGGTTCGAGGTCCCGCCTGACACCTGAGACGACTTGATTTTTTCTAGTAAATATCATCTTTAATATCATTCAGCATTTTCTATGCCTTAAACTTCTAAAGTGAACAAGTGCTTTAAGCGACTTACCTCTAAGTTAGGTCGACGTATGTGAGAATGTAACATCATTATCCCACCCAGGGGCTGCTGTCTGATGTCCGTAACACAAGTGGATTAAGCGATTTACCTCTGAGTGAGGTCGATGTAAGTGTGAATGTATCATCCAGGCGGTGGAGCGACGACTGCCTGGACTCGTCGCACATCCCCAACGAGGTGTACTTCGGCGACGTGCCGGTGTCCATGGAGGTGTTGTTCAACTACTACGACGCGAACGCGGAGCGCGAGAAGCTCGCCACGCAGGCGGCGCAGATCGCCGCGCAGAAGGCCGCCGCCGCCAAGCTCGCCGCCGCCAAGCTGCAGGCGCGCGGGCTCATCTCCAACGAGGTAAGTCCGGTCCGGCGGGCGCCCACAAGTACGGATACCTGGAGATAAAAGATGGGACATGTTAAGAATAGTCAAAGTTAAATATATAACATTAAAAGCTACTGCTTCAAATAATATTTTTTTACAATAAGAAATAAAATGTGCTTTTATACAAGCAGAGACAATTTTCTTTCTATATGTCAAATACTAGAATGATCATGATGCGAAGCGCTGTCACCACAGATTATACTTTGACGTATGAAGGAGCGGAAACGTTCATTATATATTTATTTTAAGTAGCCCCATTTCAAGCACTTTTAAATCGTTAATAAAATAAAAATTTCGAATAAGGAACAATTATATGCATATTTAGAGATTATAGATTATGCAGTCGACGACGATGATAAGGGATCATAAAAGTCACTTAACAAACAGATAATTTAATTAGGCCCACCGTAAACTAGTCTGCCGACATCAGACGAGCCTAAAACTAAGTTTATTACTTAACAATATATCCCTATTCCTTTTGGTCACGGTATGCATGAGGTGGACCTCGTAGGAAAGGTCACCTGCGTTGGTCACTCACACCAATTTCTACCACACCTCACAACAACCACAAAACAGTTAGGTACAGAAGGCAAAACTCGTATATGTGCGCGCTTGGCGGTCGCGCTGGATTTGCCAATTTGACTTGTAACTGTCACATTGTTATATATTTATTTTTTATTTGTTAAACTTTATGCATAAAATATTACAAAATGTACAAATCAACCATTACACGAAACATGAAAAAAAATATATAGCGGTCCAGACAATATATATACAAAATACATAAACATTACATACATTTTTGTTTAAATAAACACAATAAATACATATGATATAAAAAAATATATAAAATAACGTACATCAGAAATCTATACTAATATTATAAAGCGGAAGAGTTTGTTTGTTTGTTTAAACGCGCTAATCTCAGAATCTACTGGTCCGATTTGAATAATTCTTTTTTTGTTGGATAGTCCATTTATAGAGGAAGGCTTTAGGCTATATAACATTACGCTGAGACCAATAGGAGCGAAGCGTCAGTGAGAAATGTAGCAAAAACGGGGAAAATTATTCACATTTGTGGTCTGTCGTCGCATGCGCTGCATAAACGGTTTAAGTTATTCAAAACCTATGATGTTATAGTATGAAAGAATTATTCGTTTTAAATAATAAAAAAAAAGTCCGCGACAGAACGGTTGAAGACAGCATGCTTTATTTTAAACAAAAGTAAAAATATAATTTGTGCCGAAGTACTTTGACCCATTATTTTAAAAACATTATTTTTTACATATTATTTAAAAAAACTTATTCACGATTATACAATAACATAAACCAACGTAAGTAATCAAAAAATAATCTCGATAGAGTTTCCGACAACCTCGCGAACGAAGTCGCGGGCACAGCTAGTATGGTTATAAAGATAGAGAAGCAGCATCAGTAAATAAAGTATGGAGAAAGCGTTTCAGGATAAATTTGTTTGGGGATCGCTTAATTTTCAACGGAAGCTTATTCCAGAGTCGAATAGCTGTCACTGTAAAAGAGTTTGTGAAAAAACTAGAGTGATGAGGAGTTAAGAGCGAGAGAGTATTAGAACGTAGATTACGTTCGTGAAGGGAAGATAGGAATTGGAATCTGAAATATATCAATGTAATATATTATTTGAATATACATTTTCTGTAATTACTAAGAGATAGTAGTATAACGTTACTCATATAACACAATCAAATATACTTACATATAAGAGACTGCCTCCTATCTATATTTCTTTTAATATCAAAAAGACATAAATGTAAGTTAATAACACTAAAAACTTACTTAAAAAGACTTTCGTGGTAGTGGCTCTTGTATCTTGTTGAGAATAAAACAGGAAAAATAAAATATAAATCAATAATTACCAAAATATTTTAATTTTAGTGTTATATGAAGAATAGTGTGAGTGTGCATGTGTTACTCGAGGTAGACCTTATGCAGAAGTCGTTTGCATTGGTACCTCACTAACCTATTCCTACTGTTAAAAAGCAGTGATCGCATTGCTGTATTTAAAGGGTGAGAGAGCAGTGAAATTACTGGGTAATGAGACTTAATATCTTCAGGTCACAAGGTTGAAAACAAGTTTGATATCCGTGTGATATTATAAGTATCTATAGGCAGAATAGCCGGTTTATCGAGCTCTTGCATTTGTCCGATCCAGTCCGAGATATCGTGTCCTTGAGCGGTGTCTATGTATATTCTGGTGCCTATAAGTACAGGCTAGACGTTAGGTACTTTAGTATCAAAGTGTATTTTAGATTTAAGTTTCCTTTTGTTGTTGAATAAAGTTATTATTATTCTCGCTTTACAGGTAACTACAGTGGACTCATCATCTTCAGAAGAGTCATCAGGGTCATCGGGTAGCGATTCGGAAGAGAGTGACGACGTAAGTGTGCTCTTTTATACAGTTTTTGCTTTCTTTACGTACTGCTTTAGTATATTTTTACTCGTATTAGTCTATCTATTATATGTAGATGTTAAATATTTTACATAAATACATTTTTGAGTATTCTAACAAACATATAATAACGAATTCTAAGGTAAAAACATAAAAAAAAACTGTCTTCTTTTGAAGTCCTTCGATAAATAAATCTCTGAGTGGGGTTTGGCAATATTCTCACAAACGGGTTTTTGTAGTATTTGCTAACTGCTACTAATATAATAATCAATAATGCCTTGTAGTGTTCATATACGGAACAATTGTATTAATTTATATTATTATCTAATATTTACGCGTTCACTCTTTAGCGGTTTTATTTAATATATTATCGCGGTTTATTTATTTATTTTTACTTCGACTATGCTTCGTTAATAACACCGTTATAAGAGTAGACAACCAAAAATTTAAAATAAATAAATCATCATCATAGCATCCAGAAAACGTCTACTGCTAAAGATATGTCTTTCTAAGAAATTGGTATTTTGCCCATAATTGCCGCGCTGGGCAAGCGTAAGGGCAATCGCAAATCGTAGCTTTGCGAAGGGGATTTGCTGCAATCCCCATCATTTGAGGCATTTGAGCTATGTTCCGGTAGATACACCGCCATCTGTCGGTTCCGGTATCAATGTCGCGACACTCGGCATAGGAAGGACTATTATCTACCCCCACTATTCGAGGTACACCCGTGGCACGTGCTAATGTGTAGATTGAACCTAGGAGCAGCCCCTGAAGCGCGGTCCGGGCCGACCGAAGGGATCCAAAAACACGACGAGCCCCAAGCCGGCGGGCGCGCCGGCCGTGCCGGGCACGCCGGGCCGGCGCGGCCGGCCGCCGGTGCCGCCGGAGCTCCGGCAGCCCGGTATCACGGACATGAAGAAGTTCTGCAAGGCGGCCGGCATACGGTTCGACTACAAGAAACTGGTCGAAGGTGATTTCGTGGCGTCTTGAAGTCTAACTATGTGAGATAGACCTCATACAAAGGTCGTCTGCATTGGTACCTCATTCTCAGTGTTCGCATTGCTGTGTTCCGGTTTGAAGGGAGAGAGAAGCAGTGTAATGACTGGATATTGTGACAAATACAAGGTCGCTAACGTAACGCTTACTACCACGCGGGTGGTGTGCTTGCTTGTCGACCTGGTCTATTAAAAAAGAAACTACTAATAGTTTGAGAACTATGCAATACTAGCGGTCCGCCCTGACTTTGCCCAGGTATAATGCTGTTAATACTGTTATTATTTAATTTAGACCAAAAAAACTTTTGAAGACTATATTACATATAAAGAATCAATAAAATCAATCCACGCTAATTGCAACATACACTCAAAGGTTAGCTCCGCATGCAACTGTTACGTTGCAACTTTTGATTCGGTTTGTTTAGATTGATGTTGATAATTTACGTAATTTTCTGCAGAAAAGTGATTTTTTGTTCAAGAGAAGTGCCTATGTTTTTTTTTACTTATTTGACTTTTATCGGTTCAGTAGTTTTTAAATTTGTTTGTTATAAAAGTACGAACATACAAATTCCGTTTAAATATTTCCATTTTAGGTAGGGATCATTATATTATTTGTAAATATAATATATATTTAAAAATAATATAATATACCTATGTTATTCCAGAAGAATGTGACGGATATTTCAAAAATCGGTTCCGCTTTTTTTTGGAGTCTATTCCTTTTTGCTACCAATGCTTTCATACCCCGAGGGTTGGAGTTGGAGGAGGAGGGAAAAACTGAGTTTCATATTTGACGTTTTCAATCCACAGGCTGTACGAAGAATAAGGAGCGAGTGCAGAAAATGTTGGATCTTCTAATCGCAGCCGGTCTAGAAGGCAAGCCCACGATCGAGAAATGCAGAGCGATCAAGCAAGCCAAGATGGGTAAGAAGGAGCAGGAGAAACAGGCTAAGAAAGAGGCGCGGGCCAAACATAAAGAAAAGGAGGGTGAGTTGGTTTATTGAATTATTGAATACACATAACATCTCATACATTGACGTGACTCAGTTATTTGAAGTTTACTGCTGGACATAAGTCTCTCCAATAGAGGAGGTTTTTTGCCCATATTGCCGTGCCTTTGGACAAGTGTGTTGGCATTGCAGCAGACGATCAAACAGCACGCGTCTCTTATTACTCTCAATGTGAATCCAATATGCCCATATTTACCGGGCTGGGCATGCGTGGTCGCAGTTGCAATGCTTAGCTGGAATGGCACCGTCTATTCCCACGATATAAAATGTAAATTTATGTTCGACAACATCTCATACATTGGCCAGTCTCCGTGATACCACACAACAGAGGAATCACAAATATACTATTCAAACATATATATTTAATACAGAATAAACGTAAATACTATTATATCGTCGTTTAAGTTCTAACACCGCGCAAGTCAAAATGTTGACACTGTAACAATTGGGAAAGCATTGCTCACGTAATATCGTGTTATCATCGGGCTTAACTATTAAGTTGCCATCTTTGACATACGCGGTGTTAGAACTTAAGCGACGATATAAACATTGGCCCCGGGTGGAGATCGTACCCACTTTTGGCGCAGAAGACAGGATCACCACCGTGCGCCATCGGGCCCATCGACATATGTTGATGTGCCGCCACCTTCCGGGTCCCGTACCTCACGCCACCCGCTTCCGGTCACTCACGGCCGTCTTCCGATAATTTGCAGCGCCAGAGGGCGGCGAAGGCGGCGAGGAGAAAGCGGCGAACCGGCGCATGACGCGCGGCGCGACGGGCGTGAAGCCGCGGCAGCGCATCGTCATCTCGTCGGACGAGGAGGACGACACGCCCGCCGCGCGCCGCACGCTGTCCAAGCTGCGCTCCAGCGTCAACGACTCCGACTCGGACTAGGTCAGTCGCGCGAACTCGGCGCGGCCCGCTTGGCAATGGAAGCCGCCAACAACGCTAATCTGATGAGGTACACTTCACACAAGAGGTCGTCTGCTTAGGTACCTCACTCTCACCTATTTCTACCGCTAGATACCACGCTGTGTTCCGATCTGAAGGGTGAGGCTGTGAATTTACTGGGTACAAGTACACATACAAGTGTCTATAGGCTGCAGTGACGCTTACTATCACGCGGACTGTATGCTTGTTTGTCGACCTGGTCTCATCATACCAGCTGGTAGAAGTCCACTGCTAGACATAGGCCTCTCCAAGCGAGGAGGTTGTTTGCCCATAATTGCCGCGCTGGGCAAGCGTGTTGATAATCGCAGAACGCAGCTTTCGCAACGGGGATGCTGCTGCCCATCCACGCCCTGTGCATTTGAGCTGCACTGTTTCGGATGGATATACCGCCATCTGTCGGTTCCCTTGCCTTAGTCCCCTCTTACGATACCGAGTGCAGTGGGAGGTACTATTCTACTCTGCCGGTCCCCTCACGGCCTCACGGCCTCACCTGTCGACCTGATCTAATAAATAATAATCTATATATAATATGGAGAAGTTGACTGACTCACATAACAATACAGGTCATAAACTGTAAGAATTAGAAGCATAAAAACTTTACAGGCATTCCTTTTATAACGTAGGGGAGCAATAAGAAATAATTTTTGAAAATTCACCTCTCGAGGGGTAAAAGGTGGAAATTTGGTAAGAAAGTTTTACAATATAAGGCGAATGAAACCGCGGAACACTCCTAGTTAGATTTAAACGATATAAGTTACGATACAATTTTTATGTTGATTTTCACTGAACGTTTTATTTTTAATTGTTTTTCCTATTGCCTAATTAATCCGGTATTAAATTTTCACAGCCATATAAATTTGGAATCCTTCAATAAATCAAAGTTCTAATCAAATTTAAATTGTATTCACAGGTAATCCTTCGATTCCCTGCTTGGAAAGCAAGTATCAAACGGACAGTAGGTACTGGCCCCTAGGCAGTGAATGGACTAATCCGGCCCTCTAGAAAGTGCTTCGACGGAGGTGCAACGGTACTGAAGGTACAATACCGAGTGTCGCTCTTTCCTACTAATATTAGGTTGTACGTCAAAATTGTGGACAGGAACAACTTGTGTGGACAAGTGTTTTTGCCTGAACAAGTCACGACAAGTCAGTAATATAGGTAATAGAGTGTAATTTAGACGGGAATGTAACACGGGAACATGTTTGCGGTTTGTTCCCGGTAACAGAATTAGACATGGATAAAATATAGCCGTTTAAGGCTACTCTAGCGATGTTGATAGTTAATATATCAATGAAAAAACAGTGCGACACTACAAGTATGTAATCGTATGAAATATCTGTTCCCGGGAACAGATTATCGGCGGTACAAATCGTCGATTTGTTCCCTGTTTACTAGTGAAGAGGAAAATGTACGCGGGCGACTGTTTGGATGCAAGTTGTTAACGACAATAGTTCGTGTTTCAAAATTAATATTAGAGACTTTTAAAACTAACTATAGTGTGTCGAATTGGCCAATAATGTAGGAGAAGAGTAACAGCACAAAATAAAGTACAGATGGTTCTCGGTGGTGTATATCAGAGAGTCACTAATTCCAATGTAATTTATATATATTTTAGTGACGTATAACGACATAAGGGGTAGTTTAGATGTGTGGCTGTCGTGAGTCGAGATATGATAGTAATTGCAATAATCATATATTTTATGAACGTTAACGCTTTAGTCGGAATAGCGGAATACAATGGCGGGCAAATTAATCGTGCGGCTTAAAATTTTTGGAATAATATTTTTGAGACGCGAAAATTTTTTTGTAATGTACACGTTAAAATGTTGTAAGCGTAAATGTGTAATGCGGATGCGATATTCACGTGACCCGATTTGTTTGTCAGCTATGATGTTAGAGTTGTTTAAATGAAACATTCGCATATGTTGCAGTTTTTAAAGATTTTGTAGGTGTAGTATATAATGTAGGTGATTATTTTATCATCGAGAAAAAGCTTTCAGGTTCACGCTTGTCAATGTCTTCCGAGTACATTATCTTTTGGCTGACATCTCATGCGGCCGGCAAACTGCAGGTTATGGTGATCAGGCTCAATTGTTGTTTAGAGTTTTTGAGTATAAGTGACGATATAGTGTTCCCTACTCATTTATTCCTTTACGATTCGTGCAATTATAGTGCACGAATTATAAGCAACCGCGTATTCGTCTCGCTGGACCAGCAACCAAATAACTGCCTGGTTATGATTTTACATCAGGACCTCATATTAAAAGTAGTCCAATTTGACATAATTTCGTCATATCACAAGGTTGGTAACACGCTAGTGTTATCCTTGTGATATTCCGAGCGTCTATAGGTTGCTCTGACACTTACTATCACGCGAACTGAACGCCTGTTTGTCAACCTAGTCTAATGAAACAAAGTTTGCAATGGTACCTCACTCTCACCTATTTCTACCGCCAAATAGCAGTGTTCGCATTGCTGTGTTCCGGTTTCCGGCTGAGAGGCTGAATTTACTGGGCAATGTGACATAATATCGTCAAGTCACAAGGTTGGCAACACGCTAGTGATATCCTTGTGATATTACGAGCGTCTATAGGTTGCCGTATGGTATGCCGCGAGACCCCTACCAAGTCTAGTTTTGTGTGACCTGGATCTGCTGGTAGCTGGACACATGAGAAGTGAATTCAGGATCTTACTTTACTAACAACTGTGTCCGCGTAGAATGCAACAACGTAGTTTCGGTTGACAAACATACACTTTTTTTATTTATATAGGTAAATTATGAATTGTCATATACCAGTTGTTGCCAGCCATTTTGTGTATGTCACAGATGATTTTGTAACTGCTTCTGTTTGAATCGGATTTTTATACAATTCTGTAGAATAAAATATTTATTTTCTGAAATACACTATTGTTAATAAAGTAGGATCGTTTATAAATCATTTGGTTAATTTACCGATAAAATAATGCTCCATCTGAATGCTTTTTCTAGAGATAATAATTGTTATTCTAAATCAGAGTTTCTCAAAGTTTGGTACGCGTAATAGAAGTAGCCCAGCATACGGTCGCTTATTAAAGAGCGGCCTCGCCTCATTTTTTCGGTCGAGCAAATCAGCGACAGATTTCATCTTGCAAATACGTTTACTTAACTGACAATACAAGTAATGATTATTTGAGTATTCAGCTATCGGGTGGTATAGTTAAATTTCTGGTTTAGATAATAGTTACGAATCTATCACCAAACTACAACCCCAATTTTGTAATTATTTGTTCTTTAATAGGCATGTAGCCCCCGTTAAGAAAGTAAAAAGAGAAGTTTAGGGGTTCTCGGTGCTAAAGTTTGAGAATCTCTGCTCTGATAGTATGTTGGTTGATATAATAATAATCTGGTCACTGCCAATCGGTACTGGAATGGTGGCGAATGTTTGTAGTATGAATTAAAATTTGTTTGCGTCTATAGATCCATTTCTTACCTTAACGGATTAATGCGTAATTGTATTCATAGATAAATACATACACTAACGCATATATATATTTTTAATGGAACATATTATTGTGGCATGGCAGTTGTTGAGTATCATTTGAGAACGTAATACTTGTCCGAATTTCATCTGACCAAAAACGTTTAGTCATTAATTTAAATACTAAATGTATTGGTTTCCATTATTTAAGAATATTCAAATATTATTTGACGCCATTATCATTTTACCAGACTGACATATTTTAAAATATATTGTTGCTTTTACTGAAGATTCTCAAACTTTTTTAATTTGGGAGGTCAGGTTAAATTTGAAATTTTTTTTTTATCAATTATTCCTAATCATGGCACTTTTGAACAACCATGACTTGACTTTACGATGCTACGATTCGCAGATAGAGTTACGTATCGCATCTGTCATCGCGCAGCTAGCATATCTTAGTACTAGGTCAGAGTTGTGACCACGTGTTTTCAAATGATTGCGGTTTAAAAAAATCTACCAAATTAAACTTACAATAATACCACAATTAAAACATTGGCTAACGTACTGCCGACCAATTAAAATTAAATAAAACAAAAATTTTTTGAGCAAACGAAATTCGGACGAATATTGTAAGGCGAATAAGGTACCAGAATCGACCGGTATATCCATCCGGAACAGTGTCTCTCAATTACAGAGCGGGGATGGACAGCAGTATCCCCGTCGCAACTTCTTTGTCAACTAGCTACGCTTTGCGATTGCCAACACGCTTACCAAGCGCGGCAATTATATATATACGTCTAACAATAGACCTCCAATGACTGTTGATGATAAATGAGTACACAAAACCTTTTTTCATGAGTGGCCCTCGTCCATACTTCCCGTTGCGTCTGAGTAAGCCATCATTACGTTACTCAATAAAACGAGGAATCTATATAGAGATTCTATTAGTAGAATATTTAAAAAATTAGTTCAATCATATTTTTTTATATCACACGTAGGACGTCTATTACTGGCCATAAGCTTCTCCAACTGGTTATAATTCTGGAGAGTTTATGCAATCGCAGAGCGTAGTTTTGTGGATGAGACTGCCGCTGGCACCTTATTTGATCTACGCCTGGTTATACCGCCATCTGTCCGGAACCAAGTGTCTCAGTCAGACGTACAATTCTAATCTCGTTATACCACAGTACTCGCTTATTAAAGAGTATAAAATATGATCGAGACATTATGTGTTCCTTAAAGAATTTAATTGCGGTGATGTATAGTTGATGATGATGTCTTAAACAACAAAGACAACGAAATATCAAGCAATATTCTGTTTGTATTATAATAAGTTGTTTTCATTGTTAAAGTAAAATTTATTATATGTGAAAGCAAACAATTTTAAAGCTTAAATTTTAATTGAGCTATACAAATGAGATGTTGCACGATCTCAAGTGTTGCGAATCATCCATTCAGCTAACAATGTCTAAGGCATGCTCGTCCCGATGTGTGTCCCATTATTATATGAATATTCCAAATTGAATGCGTTTTTCCTAATTATATCTCACTAGTAGTTACCAGCGGCTACGTTTGGGAATTTTGATAAGTGAACTAAAGGTTTAGTTGAAATGTATGTGGTTTACCATATCATTACAACGCTGAAGAATCAAGAAAATGTTCAGCGGTAAGCTTTTATGTAAATTAATATTCTTCCGAAAGATTTCAGCTAACTGTATGCAAGTTTCATTGAAATAAAATGAGCGATTAAGCCGTGGTGTCGCATTTATAATTTAAAGTATGAGTTAAAATAGTGAGTTACAATATCAATTCGATTTCAGCTATAGTTTATTATACACACGGCTACGGACCGATCTTTTCAAATCTGTTAAACTATCAATATAATTCACACAATCTAATTCATTCAATTGACTTTGAGATAGGTCGCTTAAAGCGCTTGTTTTACAGACTTCAACGGAGGAATCATATATATAATATTTCAATACATATTTAACACCCAGACACAGATACACAAATATTCATATTATAAATATTTGTCCTGGGTGGAGACCCATGGTCCCTTGGCACAAGGTAGGAACACTACCGAATGCACCAACAGACCGCTCAATTGTCAGTGAATCTTACTGGTTCTGCTGGACATGGACTCCTCAAGAGATTTTAAATTGAATATATATTTCTTTTGCATTGAAGCTTCGCTGTTTTGGATGGATATACCGCCATCTGTGGGTTCCGGCAAATACTACAAAAGAAAGGTACTTTTCTACTTTGCTGGTTCCCGACCCCATATTGATAATCCTTCCCAAGAGAGGGGGGATATATCCAATAATTGCCGCGCAGGACAAGCGTGGTGGCAATCGCACTGCGTGGGATGCTACTGCTCATTCCAGCTCCGTGCAATTTACCTATACTGTTTTGGGTGGATATACCGCCATCATTCGGTTCAGGTACCTTACTCGCCTCGTTCAAAACTGCCGGTACCCAGTAGCAATGATTATTTCACTGATTTTGTAATGAGTACAGTTAGTTATTTGGGATTATTTCATATTTATATGGTTGATCTGCAGTACTATAAATCTTTCTACACATGTTTTTCAGCGTTTTTGACAAGCAAATTTCCGTATCACCACAACTAAACCTAACAAATGTTCTCTATGTAGGTGTCATTTGATACATACTGTCTTCGTTTCCCAATCGCTTGAGGATTCTGTCTGTATGGCCTCTAGCTCTGGCTGTATTAAGTAGCCTATAAACTTCGCTACAAACTTTTTCGAATCCGATCGATAGTATATTCAACGCATTTATATAAACTCTTTATTATATATTAAATATTACAACCAAATTGGTCGAGAGTTGCTGCGAACCATTTGGGTACTCCACGACAATAGTCTGTGTATAAGTATATGATGAAAGGAAATAAATTGCGCCAGTCTATACTAATATTATTAAAAAATAAATTCTAGATTGTTTGTTCGTTTGTTAAGATATAACTCAGAAGTTACTGGACCGCTTTTTAAAATTCTTACACTATTAAAAAGCTATTTCTTTAGCGATTAACATAGGCTAACTATATTTAAAAACAAAATAGAGAAAAATGTAAGCGATATTAGTATTTTTGTACGTTTTTAAAGATTAAACATGATAATTACGTTTATAAATTTATAAACTTTTTTAGGGATTGGCTCATGCTGGACACTTACTATTATTTACTTTATATTCGCTTCATTTCTTTTATTTAAAAACTCCTTATTCTCATAAAGATTTTTGTGTTCAGTTGAATACGTCCAGTAATTTCATAGATAATGCACAAACACAGTTATTGAGAAAAGGTTAATTTTAGCCTATGGTCTTGGGGGTTCAAGATAAATTTCATTAGAAAATTTTCAGTTGAGTTCGTCGAACAGAAACAGACGAATAGACACTTTTATAATATTAGTATGGATAACTATTGGCTATGTGCAAAGCGATTAGTGGCGGACAGATAACGACCGCAGCGCACCACACGGCAGAAATTGGAAACAAATGCGGATGATCAGCTGTCAAGTGTTGATTGCAGATCAGCTGTCAAGTGTTGATTGCAGTACAAAATCAAAGCAAAATATGAAATATATAATAATGGGCCATGACTGTTTTTGCGTTGTTAATTGCAAAAATAACGGACCAAAAAACATATTTGAATCAATCAACATCACCACATGGTCAAGAATTTGTTTGATATATTATCAATAAAAGAATACCAACAACTCTTAGATCTTGCGGGTGTGACATTTATTTCTTCTTCGAGTTTCTTGGTAACGAGAGTAGAAAGTAAAAATGTAAAGTTTCTACAAAAAACCGCCTTCTCATATTTTTTATGAAAATGAAAACTGGCTTGAAATAATCAGCATTGAATGTATAATTTGGTATTCATAGAACCAGTTTCAAGAATTTTACAATTATTATTACATGATTTAACTTCTGCAATTGCCAATTTAGTATTTTGGCCTGATAAAGCTACCGTACTGCCAAATTACGTGGGCTCGTATTAAGTAGCTCTAGCAGTTATGTCGCAGTTCTTCCACATTACTAATAACTACTGAACTACTGAAACTAATATTATGTGTTATAGTTACAAACCCGTTTTTTATTATTATATTTATTTTACAGTATAACTATTAAATGAATTGCACTTAAATAATGTCTATAATACTATTTTAATCTTTGGTTTTATTTATATTTGCAAAGAAAACTAACAGTTTACATATTTATTATTTGACAGCATCCGCAAATGTTGTAAACGCTACACGGCGCCACAGTCGCGCACATAGCTAATACGTTCCAATGAGAAGAGCTTATTAATGAGCGACCTCAGCCCCCCCCCTTCTATGGTTCTCCGAAAGAAAAAATTTGGACGGACATACGTTGCCCCAAAAGTTTTAGAAGCGCTGCATTAACCTATCGGCGATACGGACATGCTGATTGGATGATACGTTAAATCCGTTATACTTCTTTTTTGAGTCAATCTTTGAATTTAATCTGCTACGCCTTAGTTCGCCTTACCGATGATAGTAGACTTTGCGGTGTCGATGGTAGAATTTGGATCGCATTTGTATGTAGGACTAAAACCCCTCGCCTACTTTGTAAGTAGTGATAATGAGAAAGCTTAATAATAGCGTAATGTAATGGCACTCTATAATGTTCATTTGTGCCTATGATACATTAAAAATTAAATACTATATGTAAACTAATCTATGTGTGTGATTTAAATGTTGATTATTATCTTTTTTTTATGATCATTTATTTCACTTTTATAGCCGAATACGTTGTATTTTGAATGGAGTTAAATTTTATACTCTAAGGGAGGTTTATTAAAATAGTATATTATCAATAAAATGGTAACACCAAGAGGTTAATCGATAGGTTACTTAGGTATTGTATATATTTATGTAAAGTTGCGTGTCCCGTTTACTTTTATATATATACAAATAAATTTGTCTTGACGTGTATGTGTGGAAATTTTTTTATATTGATGCGAATGACTGTGGTTATGGCCATGTTAAAATAATACTTCATTGTAAGGGTGGGTACAGACTGATCTCAGCCTATTCTGATTTATTTTTTTCGATTAAAACGGATATATTTGAGAACGTTTAACTACGGACGTAGTTAAGAGAAAAAAGTTGACAAGTGCAGCCGTGGATCGTCTACTGCTGGACACCGGCGTGTCCTCAAGAAAGGAAATTTGACAATAATTGCCGCGTTAGGTGCACGTGGTGGCAATTGCAGAGCGAAACTTTGTGGCTGAAATGCACACTGCTCTCCACTCCAGTACTTTTGTATTTATATAAAATACAGATATACCGCTATGTCTGTTCCGGTACCTCAGTCGCCACTTAAGTCACCTGGTACCGAGGGAGCAGTACCTCCTAGCAGAGTAGAATAGTAGTACTCTGCTGGTACCATACGGAATATAGGCGCGTAATATGGGCGTGTAGCTGTTCAAATAGGTTTCTAGAGTTGTGAATTTATATAGCTCGTTCCAGCCGTGCGTACCGTAACGAGATCTCGTGCAAACAAATTTTGTCGTCTAGATATATTCGTCTCACCACTTATAGGTCTCTCTAGTGTAGACGTAGCCTTACTAGATAATTGGCTGTCGTATCTGTCCCGTACCCACCTTTATGGTGTAACTGCACTATTTTTATTGGCTGCTCTGTAATTAGTCACGCTCTTGTAAAGTCACTAAGTAACTTGACAATTTAATATTGAATTTCTGATATTTGTTTATTATTTTATTTTGTATCTATGTTCCTATTAGATTCGGAAGGCACGTTTCCTAATTGAGATTATTTAATCTAAATTATGAACATTCAGAAATCGAGAAAATTATATTTCCTTATTTTTCTGATTAAATTTTTAGTAGAAGAGTATAATAAAATAAATAATTGGTTTTCGAAATGACTAATTGTTGACCAGCCCAGTTGAGTGGGACAGATCGTATAACTGATAGCAGATTTACAAATACATTTTCGAATGTTCAAACCAGTGTCCATCTATCCGTCTTCGAGGTAATACCGGTCATTCGCTATGCGAGTTGCGACCTTATTGCTATACGTTTTAGGGTCCTTTAAAGTAACTGCCGATCTATTGTCTACTTTATGTACTCCGATAAATCGTTACATCTTTGATATCCTAACTGAATCTCACGATTTAATGCGTTAGATATTCTGAACAAAGTGGAGTTGATGCCGCTAGATGGCGCTTTATAAACATGTTTTTGACCTTGAACTTGTGGCGACATGGACGGTAACAGTTTATCATGCCGGGAAAACTTCTCATTGTAATGTGGTAAAATGAGGCAACACTTCACTGAATGGGGTGGTGATTTGTAGAACCCAAAGGTAATAGCCTCAGAGATACTACCAGCTAGTACCAATTACTGATAGACCCCCGGATAGCGATACTAGCCTTCCGGATAAAGGCGAACACAGATAAGCTTTTTGATTGCGTGTCCAGCCAAAACTATCGGTGTCCGGCTATTTTAACGAGTGAGTTTACATACTTTTTTGTGAGGTGTAAGGGGAAACTGGCTGATGTGTCCGGCTATTAGGTTTGATGACTTGGCAAGCTTACTCCCGGGCTACTGCTCAGACAGTTGTGTCGAATTTCGTGTACATACGGAGTGACAGTGAAAATAAAAGCGCGATATAATTTTGTATGGCGTCGAGTGGTCTGTTACAGATGTGACGTCACTGTGCATTGTAGATGTCGCCACAAGCAATATAATGACAACAGATTGGTATGAAACATTTGTTTGAAATTGAATATTATTAGATATTGTTTTCGTCTCCAAAATTAATTGAGAGTTGATAAGAGGTTTTTTGGAGGTAATCAGTACAGTGACCATACGATTTATTTTTCGAACCGGGACATTCGATATTCATAAAATCACCGAGTAGTGAGTCTTGCATTTCTTACTGATTTAAGTAACCACACTAACAGGCAGCTGCAATAATTTTAACTGTTACGTTCACATTGCTTATTAATGTTTATTATGTGACAAAATACAGATTTTTTTTTTGTTATGAAGTGTAGTAGTGGCAAGATTTGTTTTTTTTATAGTCTTGTCCCAGCAAACTAGTGTAATGTTGAGATTGTAATGGTAGGTCTAGAAGAAATACTTATTTACAGACATCTTGAAATCATTTAAAAATATTAAATTAGTGTCATTTTTAGTAACAATAGATAATTGTTAATTTACTCCGTGTAGACTTTAATACTTCATATCTCGGTGCAGTTTTCTGTGACTATTAATTTGATATTAAAGTTGAGAGGTTTCATTTCGGACATAAAATCAATGCGAGTGAACTTCTAAGTGTATGTAGGCATGGGAATCACAATTATATCATTTTTATTACGAAAAATTGTACATACTAGATCCTAATATTTAGCAATTAAGTTTATTATTATTTTAAGATATAATAGATATTTGTATTTGTAAGATATGTTAGATGTGTTTGTTTTACCATATATTAATAATATTCGACCATTTTATTGGGGTGCAATATAAGCCGGCGTGTGAGCAATACAGTTTAAAAGATACGCGTCTATTTAAATTGGTCGAATTATATTAGTCATTCTATATATCTATTATTATTATTATTATTATGATATTGTAATATTAGCCTAAGAAAGATGCTTTTCACCGACATACATGAGAATATTTTATTTAATATGATTGAGATGTTTTTTTATATATACAATTTCTCCTTGCCAATTAATGAGGCATAAATAGAAAATATTTTTA
Organism: Heortia vitessoides; assembly: GCA_020976665.1. NCBI lineage: Eukaryota > Metazoa > Arthropoda > Insecta > Lepidoptera > Crambidae > Heortia > Heortia vitessoides. Next base: position 2,792,325 of record JACJUM010002809.1, read on the forward strand.
TTTACCTGCTTGTTTATGAAATGTAACGATATGATTATTTTGGATTAGTTTGGTATCATGGCCTTTGCCGGTATCAACCGCTACGCGGGAAATTGACGTATAGTTTCGTGTCAGGGCTACTTCGCTAGATGTATTGCTTGTTTAATTTTAAGTTTGAAATTCATAATCAAATCTTTCATCGGGAAAATAATCAGGAGAAAATGGTTGTCCTGTGCTTTGGTTTATAGATGGTAGCCCTACCAACTTCACGAACTTGGCAACTCTCGTGGCTGAATTCAATGGACTTGTATAGGGATAATTAATTTTACGTCTCATTTACATAACCCGGTGTTATATTTGATTGGCCTATAATTTTTTTATGTACATATAACTGTTTGTTTAGATTATGTTTCTATTTAAGTATATATTAATATGCAAAGGCAAGGCAACTTTTGATAGATTCAGTTAGTTTCATCATTTAGTTAATTATCTTATGTAGTTTCTGCTTGTCAAAGTTTTATCAGAGTTGGTCTAGCTGTGACGGGCATTTGTCAAAACGTACGGTACTTGCGTATTTAAGAATTTTGTTAAAGCTGTTATATCGACATTACATACAGACAACTCAATTTTATTTATCAATAATATTATTTTTAATATCAATAGTACCGTACATTATCATACTTTTTATATTATTTTTTAATATTTATCTTCTATGTAGTACACATAATAAAACTACTTTTTAACGGCCTTTAAACCCATTTTATATACCCTTAAAACGTCGAACATAAAATTCAAATATTAAATACTATGTACAAAAAGAGCTTTTTTTTTAACGCAATTAAAAAGCTTGTTCATTGTTAAAACAAACGAACTCTTTAGTTATATATTTTGATTATTTTTTTTACTATTAGCTTATAACAAAAACTACTTATTTACGCCGTTTGTTTCAAACCAGTACTTTCGCTTTATTTATCTTTAGTAAAACTGAATGTTTCGATGTAGTTTTTATTACCTATACGGTACGAACAGACGGGAGTTGCCTAAAGTGTGTTGTTTATGCTAAATGTTAGTTGTCCATATTTTGTTTTAAGGCTTCAATTGTGATCACTAATAAATTCTAAATCAAGTGCGATCGATGTATATATTCGCGTAGTGGTGTGCGTGTGAGGTGTGGTGTCGTTGGCGCGCGTGTGGTGTCGGTGGACGATGCTGTCGTTCGTTTGGTGAGCGTGGATTTTGTAAAAACTATTTGGATGTAGAATGCCATATTGTGATTAGTTTGTTAGCTACACGAAGTATTTTTCAAATAAAAATATCTATGTATACATGATGGTGGATTGTTTTATTTGTCTGTGTGTGGTGGACCACTACATGAGGTAGACCTCGTGCAAATAGTCGTCTGCATTGGTACCTTACCCTCTCCTGTTTTTACCAAATAGCAGTTTTCGCTGTTCCGGTTTGAATGGTGAGAGAGGGTGTGGAATTACTGGATAATGTGACAAATATTCAAGTCACAAAGTCACAAGGTTGGCAATGCGCTAGTGATATCCTTGTGATATTACGGGCATCTATAGGCTGCAGATATCCGAAGGATATCAGCTAGGATACTAACTTAACTACCCAGAAGGATACTAGCATCAGCTTGCTATCACGCGGACTGTATGCTTGTTTGTCGATTGGAAAAAACCGCCGCTATTTTACGGTGGAGTAGACTTCAACAATGAAGTTGTCTCATACCTTGGATGATCAGAAAGGAAAACTCTTGTGGTGATAAAGATCACGTTCCCTGTTTAAGTAAAATCATCATCATCAATCATATCAACCGTAGAACATCCACTGCTGGACATAGACCATCCCAACGATGGGGGGATTGTGCCCTTATTTGTCGCGATGGGCAGGCGTGGTAGCAATCGCAAAGCGTAGCTTCGCGATGGGAATCCATATTAATAATTTAACTGTTATAGGTAATTGTAACTCCTCTGTAGTCTGATATCCGTAACATCAGTGCTTTAAGCTAATTATCTCGGATTCAAGTTAATGTATGAGATGTCTTCTTAAGAAAATAACTTATTCTAAAGAAGTTTGAATAACTCTAATAGCCATGATTACGCCAGACATCTGCTTGATCCCGACAGAGATAGAAACCAGGTAGAAGAGACGCGTTTTTTTATGGTAGAATATTGTCCACGGCCTGTGTGATGGTAAGATCTGTCTGTGATGGTGAAAATAACACTTCCCCTTGTACTAGGTGTAAGTAGTATTCCCAACCCACCCGGATGGCCCGGAACACTCCGATAATTATGGTTAAGGTCCAATATCGTCAATAATGGACTTCTATTTCTCTTTTGGATTTTTTTATGATTTTGCTATTAAAATGTGTCCAATATTTGATGTTGTTAGTAAGAAAAGTAAATATAATTTAAAAAAAAATTAAAATATCGAGTTACCCAACATTCAAAGGGAAACATTTATTTTTGGGAAGGCCCAAGTCCAGCTATGATAACAGGAAAATATGTTAGGCAATAAATTCTGTTTTGTTACTAACAGTTCAACATCGAGTAGCAATTGTTAATAAAGTTCACAATTCAATTAAAAAGGTTGGAATTTTGACTCTATATATCTATGCTAAATACGGGAACTTGAGGTATTTATGACGATTAAAAAATCGCTACGTTGCGATTACGAGCTACGAAAAGTATTCTTTGAATTTAACGGACCCGATGGCGCAGATGGTAGTGGTTCTATCTTATGTGCCAAAAGTCGTGGGTTCGGTCCCCGATCCGATGATATTTGTGTTTGTTCTGAGTCTGGGTGTTCAAAATATGTATTTAAGTATTATATTTGTAATTCCTCTGTTTGATGTCCGTAACACAAGTGTTTAAAACGACTTATCTCATAGTCCGATCAATGTATGATATGCTGTGGGGAAAATAATACAAATTGTATAGCCAGAGTTATGAGCAGATGCTCAGATTAATACTTTGTCACATTAACGTACACTATTAATCATAGTACGCGTGGTCTGTAATTTCACAGTGATAATGTTGTTTAACGGTCGATGACGAATTTATGTGACATAACAACATTTTTGTTTATAGCCATCATTAGATAAATCATTTCTATAAGAAAATTACTAATATAACTAAACATGACTTCATTGATCGATACTATCACAGTTTCATAGAATGTTGTGACGATATTTCCGATTTTGTCATTGCGTGCTAGTTATTTTTTTCCTTGATTGTAGTTTATGTATAGGTATACATACTTTACATAATAATATAATAATAATAATAGTATAATACGAAATTTAGATTCCCGTATGCCTCTTTGAGTGTGAACTAAAGAATGTTTCCTTTTTTATGTCTCAGGTTTTACCCTAAAATGTTCGATAGGCTTATGTTTACCTTCGTTTGTCTTCTATAACAAACACGAGCTGTGTCCCGTGGTTTAAAATATACATATCATGAACATCATCATTATGATATGTTATGTTTATGGCCAGCGTCGGCCGGCGTAATGTTACGTAGCCTATATCATTTCTCGATACGTAGGTTTGGTATTACGTTGAATTTGTTTGATATTTTAGTTCAGGCCCTGCGTTGATATCAGTCAGTCAGCTTCTCCTTTATGTATAAATATATATAGGTTAAATATATATATACATATAAAGAGAGAGAGAGAGTGATGTAATATCTTATAACGCCGAAAATCAAAGAACATTCATACTATCTTTGGACTATAACATTTTGAATCTGTGCCGGTTTTGCTTCTATAACTTAAATAGTCTATTAATCATAAATCATCATATTGTCACTATCATATCATATACACTATATATATTGGTGCTATATACATAGGTATATAGCACTAAAAGGATAAAGATACAAGATGAGATTACCTAACGTTCGTTCGATCGATCGCTAACAGTTTTAAATTAGATGTGGTATTGTACCTCAGAAGCGATGAGATATAATAACATTCTAAAATCTAGGTTTAAATATTTGAAATGAGAAAAAAGGAATGTAACAAAATAGCCGCGCTATAGAACCTCTATCGAGCTAGGAACGTTTTACTAACGGTTAATGTTATGCCCTACTTAGGACCTACAATAGACTTTCTCATTAAACGATGGTAAAATTAGTATGTGATAAAATGTATAATGTAGACTAAAAAACGCATGCGACCATCTAATTTAATATTTTTTGCCATGCTTAATAGGCAATTGAAGAATAATGTCATTAGGAAATTATATAGGGTTCTTATGCCAAGGTAACAACAGACAACGTGTTGTAGCAGGTCGATATACTGGCGGCTCTTATGTTCTGCAGCGCTAATGTGACGAAAGGGGTGTTTGAACCTGATCCTTTTTAGAACTTGTTACATAACTGACTCTCTTGAAGGTTATAATACATTGTAACCACGTGTGTTCATCGCAATGCGTCATTATTTCATTGCATCATTTTGTTTTTTAATGATACCTTATAAATTCAGTAATTGTCGAAATTTGTAAATTTCGAAATTACTGTGAATTAAAGTATTGAAATGTTAAATAGATTGATCTGGTTAAATAATTTCATTGAATGCATCCACCGTGCGTGCTGGCCGGTAGCAACGGCCAATGGCAGCGCGATGCGGTGACACACCTCCGCGGAGTTTTAAAATTGGAACGCTGCGCGCGCCGCACGGTATCGAGCGGCCGTCAGTGCCAGCCAGTTGTCAGTTGTCAGTGGCAGCCATCGGTTGCGCGTTGTTTCTGTGTCCGCGGCACGTACGATGGCTCTTCTCAGACGTTTGGCCGTGAACGTTCCGCGAAATGTCCGCGCTGTATCGTGTCCCCCCTCGTCTACGGTACGGGACGATCTGGACCTCAATTTCAATAGCCCGAAAGATGCGTTTAAAAGCAAGAAAACTAGCGAGCTGGTGCGAGCGTACCTGGTCTACCAAATATGTTCCTTTAACTGGATCGTGGACAACAACGATATGGTAAGTGGATCGATGCACAGCTGATGGTTATGTAACGAACAATAGGTAAATGTTTATGCAAGTTAGGTTCGAAAATAGCTGTGTCCTTGCGGGCTAGTGATTGATGGCCGCCTAATTTAGGTTCTTTAACATTTTCCTCACATGCAACGAAGCGTTTACTTTCAGTTACCGTAGTCACCCGGTCATTTTTTCCATGGCAACGGTGTGAACACTTTCTCAGGCCACGTGAACGAGAAGCATGGTTAGTTCATCGATTTTGCGTTGAGGCAGGTACCAGACGGTGATGTTTGTGCAAGTGATCGTAATGGCAGCTCGTGCCGGTACCTACACGGATGAATGAGAATAGATTTTGGATTGTTTCAAACGCGCATGCGTTGTGGCTGCCGAAGAAACCGCCCAGACACGGCCGCAGACACCTGCCATGTATGCCGGTAACCGGCAAAAAACTCACCACTGTAGTCGCTTACGTAATGAATCAGAAAATTTTATGGCATTGACGCTAGTCTATGAGTCTTGGTGATTGAGCGAGGTGTAGTATTATCTGGCGAATTGAGATTTCACGCGTATTTAAATAAGCGGAACAATTCTTGGCAGTTTTTAGCTATGAAAATTGTCAATGAATATTGGCCATTTTTTCTAGGATTGTGCGTATACGCGCAATATGACACTGAAACAATTGTAATATACTTTTCTTGGGCCAATTTAACCTACGTGCGTTTTTAAAGAGGTCGACAAGAAACCTGTTTTAATTAAATTCAAGAAAAATTTTACGTGGCGCAACTTTGCCGTTCAAACGGATTGCCTACATTCATCGTCTGGCCGTCAATTGCAGGATTAATCACTTCGCAAATCAATCGATTCACATTAAAAAGGTTTAAGGAATATGATAAACTTTACATAGGGGTAGAATCTGGCTGTTGATTTTACTGTTACAATGTGAATTTCAGTTGCATTATTTACAATGTTTCTATTTTATTTTATTTCAATGGATCATCTACGATTAATCAATTTATCAAAACATAATTGTTTAGTACTAAATTTTAAGTTTAAATGTACAATTATTTAACAAGCATGGACAAAACATGAAAAAATATTTATTTTAAATCGTAGGTAACTTAAACTTATTAAAAATCAAGAGTAGTACCGACGCTCAATAATCAAGTAAATGAAACTTATTTAATTTTTGAGTGCACAATGTAGGTAGCGAAAGACACTGCAACATGGAGCAACCATTGACGTCAAAATGGTGGCGAATGTCATTAAACAGTTTGCTGATCTGAGCCACAAGCGGTGTACCACCCAAAACAGTGTTTGTTATTGGACCTGCATGAAAGTTAGTGGGTCTATCACATCGCAGGTTTTAAACAAAACCTGAGAGATATCAATAAATGTATTTATTGACTACCTATCAAATTAAAAAAAAACTAGTACCCTCTTTGCATTAGTCGGTACTATTGTACCAAAGTAATGTTTAAGCGAATCGCCGTCCATTTTGTGTAAAACACGCTTGAATTGAATTACTAAGATACTAAAATAATGCAGATTTGAGACTTGGAGCACTTTTAATTTCTGTAATGAGAATGAGTGACTTTTCGATTTCTTATATTATAATTACCAGCGTCCTGCGGAATTCCCGTTACCGGGTGATTATGGGATATAATTTGCAGATGATGTAGATTTATATCAGCGGTGAAGGCTCTCAGAGCGTAAAGGCAATGGCAGACCGCAACTTTGCTACGGGGATGTTGCTGCACATCCTTACTCTGTACGAGAATACCGCCGGTCGGTTTCGGTACCTCAGTCGCCTCTTACGACACCTGGTACAGAGGGAGAGGTATATTCTGCTCTGCCGGTACCTCATGGCTAAAATACATTATTATTATGATTAAATATATTTAATGACGAATAGCGAGCTTAATTATTATTAATAAAGGTATAAATATTTTTCTCTTACTCTTTTAACGTCTGTAAAACGCCGTTTTTATAATTTTTTGTTCGACATCTCGGTTACCTTGAGGCAGCTAACTTCACTTCACATTATAAGAGTTCCTCTTAACTGCTTCAGAGCCTGGTTTATTAATGGGGTTAGCGTTAAACGGTTGTGGTAGGGTACCCGAAAAGTTTATAGAACGTGAAAAGTTAAATAAACTGCGTTTTTAAGGTAGTTTTTATATAGGTATAAACAAAAGGAACTTACTTAAACTTTAGAGTTGGCAAGCTAAAAATATTATGTTGATTTTCCAGCGATATGTGTCTAGTGAAGAATGTTAACGACGCGCTGCTGACAATCGAAGCGAACAATCGACAATCGACCAAAACAATGCATATACTAGCGACATCTATTTCGTTAATAGAATTTCGTTTGTGAAGTGTACGAAAAATCCGTAAACATACATTCTTTAAGCAATAAAGTCTTAGCAGCCTTGACCGCTGACCGCTCGTTTATATATATAGCACCTTTATATATATAGGTGCAATTTTCTAAATATAAAATGAATAATATGTTGAAGAAAAACAGATTTGAGTCTGATTGAAAGCAGAGGCGAATAAAATTCAAATTTCATTGCATCGCCATACGTGTGTTGCGAGGCGTGTCGATAAAGAATGCTCCATTATTGTCAATACGTAATGTTTGCTTGGTTTACGGCGAAGCCGAAGTATTGTTTGAGTATTGGTCTTATGTAACTTATAATTCTTCATTATAATCATGTAAAATCATTTCGCATGTAATTTTTAAAGTATATATTCCTAGAGCAAATATTCTAGGTGTTAAATATATGTATTTAACTAGTATATTTGTGATTCCTCTGTGGTCTGGCGTCAGTAACACAAGTGCTTTAAGCGACTTACCACGGAGTCGGGTCAATGAATGAGATATTGTGGGAGTTTATTAATTTTGTGTCACGTAGTTTGTCCGGTATGAACTTTGAACTACTAAACCGATTTTAATCGATTTTTGTTTACTGTGTACAGTTTTATTCAACAAGAGGTTAGATAATTGTTATCCCAATTTATAGTCTCAATATGTATTTAATGATAAACATATATAATTAATATAAAAACAGGACAATGCGCTAATCTCAGAAACCGCTGGAGCGATTTAAAAAAACCTTCACCCCCGTAGTCCGCACGAACAAAGTCACGGGCACTGCTAGTATAATTATGAAAATAAAATTATCTTATGTCTAGTAATTTTGGTATGTGTCAGTGCGAATAATTTAATTCAGAGTCTACCTAGCAATACCTTATACTTTAAAATAATTTGTTACAAAAAGCAAATTAGCTCCTTTGAAATAAGTTACACATTTGTTTATTAGCAGAAAACAAAAACCTGTCGATTTACGCGCGTACTTGTAGATAATAGTTTTCTTAAGTTTGTTTAAATTTGCAATTATAGGTAAGGCAAAAATAATGTAAGAATAAAGAGTAATGAAAGATATAGACAGTGACGTCACAATCTTGTAAGTAGTGCGCGAGAGTGAAATAGAAAGACAGTCTCACTTCCATTCAAAATGGAGAGTAGGTAGCCATTTTAAATGTTATGGTAGGAGAAACTTTTTTTTATACTTGCGATACGTTTTAGTTTAGCCATGTCGGTAATATATATTAAAAATTTTAGATGAAGGAAATGTGTTTTGCTTATGTACGAGATAACACGGTCTGATTTTACTCGGCATTTCTATCAATTTGTTAAATGTAAAAAAGTAGTTATAGTGACGGTAATTACAATAGTTAGACATATGGTCTCCCGAAGTTTTTTGTAGATATTGATGTATTCTAAAATATTGTTAAACAATTTTTGCCCTATCATTAATATTCTACGCAGCGTATGCGATGAAAGACATTTTATGGCTAATTTAACACCTTTGATTGGTTTCAATAGGAATTTCTAATGTAATCTAGTACTAAATATAAACTATGTTACTCAACGATTATGCAGCTTTCTAATGAAAAAAATTATTAAAATCGGTCCAGTACTGTTTAATTTTATTCGCTACATACAAAAATACAAATCTTTCCTCTTTATAATATTATATTATAGTGTAGATGTATCATCATCACAATATCAGTCGTAGGACGACCACTGGCAGAGTAGCTAGTGCTATTCGTCACCGCCATCTTGAATTTGTGTTACGTTGTGTTTAGTTGATATACAGCCACCTGTCGACTCTGGTACCTCAGTCGGGTTTTACGACTCCTGGCACAGTGGGAGGAACTATTATATCCAATTATTATATGTGTGCGCGTTGACGGAACCCAGGCTTTCATAATTGATTAGCTAACTAAAACACTTAGAATTTTATTGGGTTGCCTCATCATATCGGCTAATGGAAGTGCACTCTTGGACATAAGCTAAAAAAGGGGGAATTTTGCCCATTATTTTTGCGCTGGGCAAGCGTATTGGCAATCGCAGAACGCTGCTTTCGCGACGGAGATGCTGCTGCCCATCCCCGCTCTGTACATTTGAGCTACTCTGTGTCAGATGGATATGTTTGTCTGTCTGTTCTGGTATCTAAGTCGCCTCTTACGACCTCCTGTTTCGAAACAAATAGATGTACTACAAATTGCCAAGTGATGTATCGAGTAAGTTTGCTATCAGCTTCCAATGTGGTCTTTAAGGTTTGCTCATTAATGAGCGGCTTCGCGCCACCCCTCTCCGGTGGCGTTTGAATAGATGTTTGAGAAGTTCATTAGGTTGTCATGGAAAAGATCATCAGAACCATGCTTCTACTTCTTGATATTACGGATGTTCTGTTGTAGCTGCCTCTGATGTCTCCATTATTTGTACTCGTAGCGCTCTGCGGTTTTGTCCGCGTGGTTCTCGTGACCGTATAATAAGGGAATAAAATATAAGTCAAACTCACCATTCAAACTAGAACACTGCTATTTGGCGGTAGAAATAAGTGAGAGTGAGGTACCAATACCAAGCAGGCGACCTTTTTAAGAGGTCTACCTCTAGTAAACCTCTCTTAATAAAACTATTTATTTAAATATTTTAAAACGCGTTATATTTAACTTTATTTTTCTTAGACGTTCTCTAGATTGACATAGCCGTTGTATCATAATAGTGTTAGTATAATATCAATAAAAGTGTAAGTGTAATAAACAGAGTTTTGAAGCAGTTTGCTCTGAGGTACTGGCAGAGTAGAATAGTACCTCCCTTTATACCAGGTGTCGTAAGAGGCGACTTACGTACCAGAACCGGCAGATGTCGGTATATCCATTCGAATCAGTGTAGTTCAAATGCACAAGGTGGGGACGGGAAGCTGTGTCCACTGTGCAGAGCGCAGCTTTCACGACGGCGACCCGTCGTGAAAGCTGCGCTCTGCGATTGTCAACACGCTTACCCAGCGCGGCAATTATAGGCAAAGTTCCCCCTTTCTTTGGGAGGCCTATATCCAGCAGTTTACTCCCAATGGCTGTAATGATAATGATGATGATGAAGCAGTTAAAAAAGGTAGTTTTATCTTGACGTTTTATCTTTGTGCCGAGGAGTAGGACGTCCTCTTCCGAAGTTGTCGATCTGGCTAGAACCGTAAGATTGTGCTGGATGCAGGCACTGCATACAACCGGTCCTATTGAATATCACTCGGAGAGGCTCATGTCCAGCAATGGACAATCTACGACTGATATAATGATGGTTGTCCGTATTTAATCGTCCTAATGTATATTTTTTAACAATCCCATTGATGAATGGAATAACGTTAACAATTTCTTTATTATCTACACACGATTCGGTCGCTGGAAACTTCCGATCCGATTTTGTTGTTGGATTTCAGTAGTTTTTGATCTTTCATGATGTTATATTTAATTTGCAAGTCTTCATTCACATTTATGTCGATAATCGATCGGAATTCGCGGATAAAATATAGCTTACATTATTTGATGATATTTATTGTAGCTTTCCATTAGAAAATAATTTTTCAAATAAATCAAATGCACAATAATACATATCTAGTTTCGTTACATTCAATCTCTTACAATGATTCCGTGATAAGTCGCTATAAGCACTTGTGTTACTGACATCAGACAACAGAGGAATCACAAATATACTACTTAAATGTATATTTTACACTTAGACACACAAAAAACATATGTATCATCATAAAAATATCCTTGTGTTATTACAAGCGTCGACTTGGGCTGCTTCTTTGTTGACCTGGTCAAATAAATTGTCAATTATTTTATAATAACCATGTAGTTAAGAGGTCTCTGCTTAATATGAAATGATATAAATAAAAATTCCGCAATATCTTATACATTGACTTGATTCCGCGATTAGTCGCTTAATGCTCTTGTGTTGCGGACATCAGACCACAGAGGAAGCACAATTATACCACTTAATAAACTTATATATTTTACACCCAGACACAGAACAAACATAAACATCATAATATAAATATTTGTCCTGGGTGGGGATCGAATCCACAACCTTCGGCGCACAAGACAGGATCACTACCACCAATATATACCTATATAAAGATGTTGATTCTGCTGTTACTCAAACTAGTTTCTAGATTAAACGGTCGATTAACATCACGAAAACGGCGCGGGTCGAGACATGCGCTATTTCAACCAGAAAAATCTGATTTCGACGATCGCCAACTGAATTCGCAAACATAAACTGTACGCATATTATCGACTCGGCTCTAAATAGTAACTCAAATCGTGTTGCTATTAACAACTTGGAATTGAAATTGGTTTGTGCTTACAATGTGAACTCGAGTGATTTTTGTAATAGTTCCATAGATGTTTTTCATAATAGGTTCCTTAGTTTTCAGAGGGAAATTTTAATAATTCCTCCTCGGACCTCCTCAGTCCCCAAATATCATAACCGGCTAAAAGAAGATAAATAATTTATCATCATTATTTTTGCTTGTATTCTTTATTATGTTTACGTCTTGTTAAAAAATAAAATAAAATAAACTTGTTGTGTACGTACTCATATCCTAGGTTACTGTCTAGTTCATATTATATTTAATTATGAATATTAGTATATATGACAGTAATCTGTAATCACTATACTAAATAAATAAAGAAATTCCAATCACTTGGCGATTTAAAATCAAATCACACATTATTTTTAATTTGACCAGGTCGACAATCAAGCATACAGTCCGCGTGCCAGTAAGCGTCACCGCAGCCTATAAACGCTCGTAATGTCACAAGGATACCACTAACGCGTTGCCAACCTTGTGACTTGATGATATTACGCCGTATAACCCAGTAATTTCACTGCGTCTCTTATCCTTCATATCGGAACACAACACTGCTTTTATATTGGCGGTAAAAATTTAAATTAGAGTGAGGTACCAATGCAGACGTCCTTTTGTATGAGGTCTTCCTCATGTAAACGTGTAATTTGCACGTCTACGACTGGACATAGGCCTCCACAAAAAGGGGGGAACATTGACCTTAATTGCCATTGGTCACATGGACCTGACACGGAGAAAAGTCGCTTAAAGCACTTGCTATAGGGTACCAGACAAGAGGCATCACAAATGTATACTTAACACACACCCAGATGCAGTACAATTACAAATATTCACCAAACAAATCATCATCACAGCCATTGGAAGTCTACTGCTGGACAAAGACCTCCCCAAGAAAGGAGCAATGTTACCCATAATTGCCGCATTGTTCAAGCGTGTTGGCAATCGCAGAGCGCAGCTATTGCGACGTCAATGCTGCTGCCCATCCTCGCCTCGTACATTTTTTGCATTGTATAGAATGCATATACGATCTGTCGGTTCTGGTACCTTAGGCCTCTGAGAACACCTGGTACAGAAAGAGTGGACTTCCAGTGGCTGGTATCAATCAATCGAACCAGCCATTGTAAGGTCACTGCTGGATATAGGCCTCCCCAAAGACAGGGAAATTGCCGATAATTGCCGCGCTGCGAAAGCGTGTTGGCGGTGGCTGGTATGCGGATTATATATTTTGCATTTTTTAGTGTTTAACTTCACTTTTTTGTACTATCATCCAATTTAAAGTTCCCCTAACAGAAAACGGTCACTTTAAGTACCCCTTCAGGGCGGCTATTGGTAGGTAATCTAGGCCAAATCCGAGGAGCACGATTCAAACTTGTTTTGTTTAAAAATCCGGCAGCTGAGTCTCGGCTCTTTATAATAGATTGCTAATAATAACGTATTAACTTAGAAATGTGCTATTTTTAACCTTTTATAGTGATACTGTTGGAATGAATTTGAGACGTACTGCTATCGCTACATTTTCTGTACCACCGATCTGCATCTATGTCACCAAAGATTTTATAGATATACTTTTCTCATATATCTATGTAATTAAGTCATAGTAATTATTGCTTGCACTATAGAGTCGGTCCCGCGAGAACTTTTCCAGGATCAGGAGCCATGTCCCTAAGGGGTTGTTTCGGGCTATGCACACGGAAATCCCTACTAATATTATAAATTCGAAAGTACCTCTCAACTGATTTTGATGAAATTTGACATAGACAATCTTTAGACCTTGAGAAAGGACATAGGCTATTATTTTATTCGAAATTAGGGTTGTAAGCGGTCTAAAGGGGGGGATGAAAAGTTGTAGTGGAAGTATAGCTATTTTTAGAGCTAGAAACTTGAAAATTATTTTTCAGGCCATTGATTCGATATAAATAAACATGACATTCAAAGTTTGTTTGAGTTGAAGTAAATAGGTATGGTGCCCAAAAAATCTATTCCACGCGGACCAGCGAGCGCAGCTAGTTTTAAGTATAAATTCAGGTCACAAGGGCGGCAACGCGATGGATATAATGCTTTCTGGATGTATTGATTCTGTTATTTCAGTCACCGCTTAGAAATAACTGCATGTCATAGTGGGAAATGATATTATATACTTAATTAACATACATTTTCACAGTATGTCGTATATTGACCTGACTCCGAGATAAGTCGTTTAAATAATTTAAATCATAATTGTCTTGGGTGGGGTTTGACGCCATCTGGCCAGTCAAACGACTTCAAACTGTATGCTTGGAATGAAGTACAATAGTTTCTTTGACGGACCCAATGGCGCAGATGGTAATGATCTCTATCTTATGTGCCAAGGGTCGTAGGTACCGGCAGAATAGAACCTCCAACTGCACTAGGTGTCGTAAGAGGCGAGCAAGGCTATCTATCTACCATCCGAAACAGTGCAGCTTAAACGCACAAGGCGGGGATGGACAGCAGCATCCCTGGCGATGGGCAGCAGCAGCACCGCTCTGCCATTTCCAACACGCTTGCCCAGCGAGGCAATTATGGGCAAATAAACCTACTTTGTTAAAGAAGCTATATTGAATCTATATTAATATATATATTAATATATATATTAATATAGAGAACGACAAATACGTTTTGTTCATAAAATGTTATTATAATTTTCTTTTAGTTAATTAAATAAATAATATAAAGTTCTATATATCGAGATAATTATAAACAGGTGAGATTTTTTGTTAATTGTGTAAATATCATATCTACTCGATATACTCAAATAAAATTGCTATCTTTATTTACAGAGAAACAAATTGGAGTTTTATTTTACTTCTGAGATTAAATACAATTAATATATGTAGAGTTTTACATATTCACGTACATTAAGTTATAAGTATGTTAATAGGTAACTAGGCCTACAAATACGGCAATGTTTTTTGCTCAAGTCTAGTTCAATAGTTACCGTTCGTAAAAAAAAACATCGCGGACTTCTCACGTGACCGAAGTCGCGAAACACTGTCACGTAAGATTCAACTTTATTATCGTTTACATAAATTGCAAATTGCAATTCGATTTAATCGAAATTCTTCCCCTAGCTTGTAGCACAGCAGAGTATTAGACTTTAACGGCTTCGGTGTAGGGATCAAATTGGCTTGCATTAGATAATCGCAGTGCAGTTAAAATTCCTATATGGGCTGGGGAACCAGTTCCAGGCAGTTCTTTTGACGTGTGGGGTTCATTGACAGGGGGTTCTTGCATTATGTCAGTGGTACATGGTGTCAAGAGCGTATACGAGGTTTTTATGAAGCTATCTCAACTGTCAGTTGAAAAGTCAAAGAGAGATCGCTTTTGTTCGTGTAGCCCAGATTTAAAAATCGAAGGGTCCAGTCATAGACAAGACAACACGTTTAGGCGAAACGCAAAGGCATTATTTTTGCTTTGTACATCTGCATTATGAATTATCCTCGATGCTGTCATTTTATCGATGAAGAAGCAAAAAGTTTGAAATCATTATCTGATTGTTACAACGTACTTCAGTCATCTGTCTCAGTATCCTCATTAATAATTGCCCAAGTTATTTTAATTACGTTACTGCTAATTTGTATCTTAGTTTTTAATTAGCCCAAGACGACAAACAAGCATACAGTCCGCGTGATTGCAGCTTATAGACGCTCGTAATATCACAAGGATATCACTAACGTGTTGCCAATCTTGTGACTTGAGGATAGTATGCCACATTACCTAATAAATTCACGCTCTTTAAACCGAAACACAGCAATGCGAACACCTATTTGGCAGTAGAAATAAGTGAGAGAGGTACCAATGTAGACGTACTTTTATATAAGGTCCACCTAATGTACCTATATCAATATATTCTTCAATTATCAATATTTTTTTTTCTAATCAATGTTCTTTTTAAGGCCGGCAACGCGCTTCTGATTTGGTGTTGCGTGAGCGACGCTAACTACCAGCAGATGACTCGTTGGCTCGTACGCCGTCTAAAAAATGTTTCAATTCATCCCTGTGCCACCACACAATATTTTTTTCCAGCAGTATCCCGTCGCAAGGCTATTGCCACCACCGCTGCCCTGCGCGGCAATTATGGCAAAACTTCCCAATTATGGGCAAAAATTAGACGTCTGATATGGTACTAACAATTCCTCGATAAATCAACGACAACAAAATATCAATTGCGTTACTAATAACTGTACAAGAACACATTTAAGATTGTGTTCTTGTACAGTTATTTATAACTGGCAACTTTCTTCCGGTCGTCGGGCTATGAGTAACGCAGTGGGCTGCCAAATGTTATGTCATGGGAAACAGAAAGAAATACTAGCATACGCGTGCAGTTGCCATATGGGGTCGCTTCACTTTCAGTACGACTTGATCACGTCGAGTGGCAGACTTACTTATTAACATGTTAACGTAACTTTTCATAATCTGACTTGACTCCGAGAGTCGTTTAAAGCACGCCTGTCATGCGGGTCAAATATGGGCATAGACTTCCCTTTCTTGCGAAGCCCTATGTCCAACTGTGGACTTTCTATGGCTGATAAGATGATGATAATTATAAACAAAATTTGAAGAGAGTCATTCATTATCAGGATCTATATCAGCCATCAATAGCATTTTGACTAAGTTATACATGACGGGTCCGATGGCGCAGATGGTAGTGATCCTGTCTTGTGCACCAGGGGTCGTGGGTTGGATTCCCACCCAGAGCAAATATTTATATGATGATATTTGTGTTTGTTCTGAGTCTGGGTGTTAAATATATGTATTTAAGTAGTATATTTGTGATTCCTCTGTGGTCTGGCGTTCGTAACCTTGTGTTACTGTTTTAAGCTACTTACCACGGAGTCAGGTTGATGTATGAGATGTGGTGGGAATTTATTATTATTAATATATAGCTCGTACTCTTTAAGCGATCTTCAGTGATAGGTACAAAAATCATATAGGTAAATAACATGTTATTGTGTTACGGATATCACAAATATAATACGTAAATACATATTCAACAACTGTTGTACAAATGTTAGCCGCGAGGTACCGGCAGATTAGAATAGTACCTCCCTCTGTACCAGGTGTCGTAAGAGGCGAATAATGTATCAGAATTAACAGATGGCGGCATATCCATCCGAAACAGTGTAGCTTAAATGCAACTGGGAGGGGATTTGCAGCATGCCTGACAGAAAGGTTACACTGCCGGCAAAATTCCCCCTTTAGGGGGAGACCTATATCTAGCAGTGGACGTTGTACGAATGCAATGATGATGATAAAAGTAATGCAGTTAATATTCATCATGTCCTATATTCGCAAAGAGCAATTTGAATCGTGTGATCTAATTCTATGAAGTTCAGTTTTAAGCGTCTAGCCTTTTTTGGACACATACCAGTTCCACATCTCATTGGAGGCCGTTTAATCACCATCGGCATGTGTTTTGGGGTCCGGGGGACCCTTTGCAAACAATCCCCCCGCCTGGAGCCGGATACACGTTGTTTATATATCACTGTGCGAGCAAACTTGACTCTGTTGGTTATTGTGCCTGTGATCTCAATGCTAATTCTAAAATGGCGAATGTTGGAAGGAGATTTTTTATAATACCTACTAAGTCATGTAATACATACAATTCGCTCCACGTGATAGTAAGCGTCACTACAGCTTATATCCGTTCATAATTTCTTATGCACTAAGGGTTTCGATCTCCACCCAGGATAAACATTTGTGTTTGTCTCGTGTCTGGGTGTTTTATTTATATGTAATTGAATATTTGTATTTCCTCTGTTATTTTTTACTAGCTATGCCTGCGACTTCGTCCTCTTAAAATAGTTTTTTTGGGTACCATACCTCTACCTTAACTTATATTAAATTTTGGATGTCATGTTTATTTATATTGAATCAATGGCCTGAATTATAAGTTTCAAGTTTATAGCTCTAAAAATAGCGATACTTCAGTACAACTTTTCATCCCCCTTTTCGACTCGTTCCAACCCTTATTTCGAATTAAAAGATAGCCTATGTCCTTTTTTAGAGTTTAAATATTGTCTGTGCCAAATTTCATCAAAATCGATTGAGATGTTTAAGCGGCAAAGCGTAATAGACAAACAGACAGAGTTACGCATTTATTATATTAGTAGGGATTAGTAGGGAAGGTGTCCATAACATAAGTGCGTTATTTTTATAGGAGTCAGGTCAATGAGATGTGCGACTTTTTTTTATTAGTAGCAGGGCTTCGTGGTTTTACCCTCGTACTTCCCGTTACCATCAGAATATAGGAATAAAATATCATCATCATACTAGCCATTTGAAGTCTGTTGCTGGTCTTAAGACTCTCCAAGAAAGGAGTTTCTTGCCCATATTTGCCGCGCTGAGCAAGCGTGTTGGTAGCAATCGTAGAGCGCAGCTTTCGTGACGGGGATGCTGCTGCCCATCTCCGCCCTGTGCATTTGAGCTGCACTGTTTCGGATTAATATACCGCCATCTGTCGGTTCTGGTACCTTAGTTGCCTCTTACGACACATGCGCAGTGGGAGGTACGATTCTATTCGGCCGGTACCTCCCGGCACGGATAATATAAAGCTTATAATATTTAATGATAATGTAGTTTTCCATTGGTAAAAGAGTTACTGAAATCAGTCGAATAGTTTTCAATTGTTAAATTGTTACAGACGCACAATAATATAAATCTTGCCCCATTACTTTCTATTGTAGGTGTTTATAGTTAGATATTGTGAAATATAATGAAGCTTTCTAACGGTGATAAATTATTTCAATAGGTCCGAAAAGATATTGAGTTAAATCGTACGAGACAAACGAAAGTCAAATATTTCCTCTCTTTAGTAATAGTATTAGTTTCTTATATATATCTCTGTTTCAGCGATAGTTTCTCTGTCGTGCATTGACGTCTGAACTGGTGTATCAATTTTGATGGTACTTGCCATATGGACAGTTTAAACCTAACGCGGACGAAGTCTGGAACCTAGTATAGCATACAGTCTTAAAGACGCGTCATCATCTCTATAAAGGAATTTAATAATCAGTACAACAAAAACGTCTACAGTTAATTTGGAATTGACCTTGCGTTTGCACTGTCACGGCCAACACGTGGCGTCACACGGGTCCGCCCGCGAACGCTACGGACTTGGGCAAATTGTGGCGCGCTAGCTTATTTATGGAGTGGTCATTTGGGATTTATGGCGTGCGGTGCCGGCAGAGTAGAATAGTACCTCCCCTGTACCTAGTGCCGCAAGAGGCGACTAAGGTACTAGAACCGACAGGTGGCGGTATATCATATCAGAGTAGAATGGTATCTACACCTATACTAGGTGTCGTAAGAGGCGATTAAGGTACCAAAACCGATAGATAGCGTTATATCCATCCGGAAGAGTGTAGCTTAATAGCACAGGGTGGGGATCGGCAGCAGTATCCCCGTCGCGAAAGCTGCGCTCTGCGATTGCCAACACGCTTGTCCAGCGCGGCAATTATGTGCAATTATTTTTTTGATATACCGACATCTGTCGGTTCTGTTCCTTAGTCGTCGCTTACGACACCTGGTACAGGGAGAGATACTATTTCTACTCTGTCGGTACCTCACGGCAATATTCGAAACAGTGTGCATATTACTTTATATAGTACTTTTAACGATTAACAAGTCAAACGTTTGCCTCTGGCGCACACTGCAAGTCGTACAGCTGTGTAAATAAAGTGCGTGGCGCGTGCAGTGTTCATGCATGACGCGTGGTGGCCGCACCAGGATATAAGTCTTAGGCAGTTCCTAAACTGTTACATCATTACAGCCATGGAAGTTTACTGCTGGACATAAGCCTCCCCAAGATAGGGGAAATTTTGCCCATAATTGCCGCGCTGGGCAAGCGTGTTGGCAATCGCAGAGATCAGCTTTCGCGACGGGGATGAGGCTCCCCATCCCCACCCTTTGCATTTAAGCTACACTTTGTCAGATGGATGTACCGCCATCTGTAGGTTCTGGTATTTTGTGGCTTCTAATGACACCTGGTATAGGGGGAGATACGCATGAGGTCGCAATCAATGTTTCACTCATTAAGCTTGATAGGCATTGGCTAAATACATTTATGACTGTAGGGAGTTGAATGGTACCTGTATCAAGAATCGTAAGAGGCGAATAAGGTACCAGACCCGTCAGAAGTCTGTATATCCACCCGGCGCAGCATAGCTCAAATGCAATAGAACGGGGATGGGCAGCAGCATTTCCGTCACGAAGCTGCACTCTGCGATTGCCAACATGCCTGCCCAGGGCAGTAAATATGAGCAAAACTTCCCCTTTCTTGAGGAGGCTTGTGTCCAGCTGCTATGATGATGAAGAATTAATTAGCGTCCACCTACACTTGCATCAGCTTGCATTCTGAAGGAACACCCACGCGGGACTATTTCTGGCGCCTCCCTGTCTGGGACTGTTGCTACGTCGTAACTGCTGGCATGAGTAGGAAACTCCATATTTTTTTTTACCTAACAAAAGACTTTTGGAAAGAGCTCAAACGATGGTTACCTTGTGATATTAACCTTGAGTGATAGATGCGATGGCATCTTGGCTTAAATCCCAACACACCTACTAATTATTTCATGTTTAAAAATAATGGGCATTGTCATATTTTTAGTAGTGAATGCCACTAAATAAACTTCGAAAGGATATGTAAAGAAGTTCTTGATTTTTTTGTGGAACTAAAGTGAAATAATTTATGCAATTGCGCCCTTGTGTGCTTCAATTTAATTTGCGTCCCTCGGGATCTTTTTTGCCCGGATCAAAGGTAACCCGGTATAGGGTCCTAATTTAATTGTATTGATTCCCCTACAATTCCCCTGCCTCTTTATTCGAGTTGGATTTGTTTATATTTCTACGGGTATTCATTTGACTTAACCATCCGCTCTTGTCCATCCATGTCCATCCATACTAAAATTATAAAGCATGCAATGCAAAAGTACGTCTATCTGTTGTTTTATTTTGTTTAAGCCTTAAAAATGCCAGTTTCCGCAACACACGATATAAATATATTAGATGTACAGTACATACTAACAGCGCTCTGAGGTTTCACTCGCGTCCCTCCTTTTCCCGTTAGTATATGGGAAAGTCACTTAATCGGCAACAATTCAAATCCAGTTTACATATTTATATTTTATGTAGGGATTATGTATGATTTTTTTTTCATTTGCAAATATAAGCCTATATTACTCGAGAAGAATGTAACTTAATAAAATACTTAAACTAACATTAACTTTAACTTACTAAAATCTTAGTAAAAGAATTTCAATTTCCCAAAATAGGTTTTGTAGTTTTTTAATTTCTATTCGTGACAAGCAAAAATACTAATAAATCTTTCCTTAATATAATATTATAATTATAAATAATATGTAATGCTTGGCGTATGTAGACGTCGACATAGTGTACAAGTGTTGCTATGTGGTACCGGCAGAGTAGAATAGTACCTCACCCTGTACCAGGTGTCGTAAGAGGCGACTAAGGTGCCAGAACAGATGGCGAACAAAGATCCATCCGTAACAATGTAGCTTAAATGCACAGGGCGGGGATGGGCAATAGCATCTCCGTCGCGAAGCTACGCTCGGTGAAGCACATATGAGTGGATTCCCCCTTTCTTGGGGAGGCCTATGTCGAACAGCCTTCCAATGGCTGATATCATGAGTGTACGAACTGAGTGTAACGCAATGGGCATTTATAAATTTGTCTAAATGTTTTGTGTTCGTGGTTGAACACGCGAGGCGTCATTGAGACGTCCTTGCGCAAGATTGCCGATCGTCGCTTGTTGCCAGTCGGACAAGCAAAATAGATTCTACTTGATCTAATATTAATTTTGGCTATCACCTAAAACTCCCTTTGTTGTGAATACTGATTATAACAGATCAAACATCATTTTTAAATATTTTGACTCCCTTTCGGCTGTCTTAATAATATCAATATTATCTACAACATGTATTAGCTGTGTGCGCGACTGTGGCGCCGCGTAGCGTTTACATTTGCGGATGCTGTCAAACAATAAAAATGTAAATATTGTTAGTTTTCTTTGCAAATATAAATAAAACCAAAATGTTATTGTTGGCATTATTTAAGTGTAATTTATTCAATAGTTTTCCTGTAAAATGAATATAATAATAAAAACCGGGTTTGAAACTATTACACATAATATTAGTTTCCAACCACAAACTGAGATAAAAGGCAATAAATTAGTATTTACCGAGCATGTAAGAAATGTGGAAGAACCGCGACATAACGGCCAGAGCTACTTAATACGAGCCCACGTAATTCGTCGGTACAGTAGCTTTATCAGGCCAAAATACTAAATTGGCAGTTGCAGAAGTTAAATCATGTAATATTAATTGTAATATTCTTGAAACTGTGGTTCTATGAACATCAAATAATACACTCAATGCTGAAAATGTCAAGCCAGTTTTCATTTTCATTAAAGAAACTTTACATTTTTTACTTCCTAGTCTCGTTACCAAGAACTCGAAGTTATTAAATATCAAGCTGCAAGATCTAAAAGTCGTTGGTCTTCTTTTGTCTTTATTGTTTGAAATAATTGTTGCTATGACTCTCGAAATAGATGCAATATCTACTTGGATTTCAGTATCACTGTGATCATTATAGATGTATCGATTGCATGTAAATGTGGTTTCTTTTAATATCAATTCAGAAAACATGGGCTTGGCATCCTTTATGGGTTGGGGTTACAAACTGTTGGGGTTGAATAATTTCATTCATAGGACGCTTTTGGGAAAATATAAAATTTATATTTGCTATTGAGGCCGTAATTTTTGCAGTAAACAACGCAACAACAGTTTCCAGGTTTATTTCTTTGCTTTGATTTTGTACTGCAATCAACACTTGACAGCTGATCATCCGCATTTGTTTCCAATTTCTGCCGTGTGGTGCGCTGCGGTTGTTATCTGTCCGCCACTACTCGGTTTGCACACAGCTAATAGATAATATAATAATAATAAGCATAAATTAAAATAATATGTATAGATAATATAATTATATTATATATCGACAGATGGGGGTACATCCATCCGTATCAGTGTAGCTCAAACGGGCGGCGATGGGCAGCAGCATTCACACCGCGAAAACTGCGCTCTGTGATTGCCATCGCGCTTGACCATTGTAGCAATTATGGGCAAAATTCCCTTTTACTTGGGGAGGACAGCTGTGGACTTCTAATAGCTGAAAGCTATGAAGATGATGATATATTCACGGCGTTAAAGGACGCCTGCTTTGGTACCTCACTCCTATTTCTACCGCCAAATAGCAGTGTTCGCATTGCTGTGTTCCGGTCGTATTATTACAAGGAAATTACTAACGTATTGCCAATCTAGTAACATTAAAGATAATGTCACACTACCTAGTAATTTCACTGTCTCTCTTACCCTTTAAACATAGCAATGCAAACACTGCAGTTTGACGGTAAATATAGGTGAAGTACCAATGCATACGATATTTGTATGAGGCTCACCGTTGTTGTAAATAAAACGGCAATATTCATGACAGACAATACTTTTTTCTCTGAAACACTGGATTTGTAATACATTGCCTATATATTGTACAAAACTCTTTTTCTTTCTATGAGAGATTTTTTGAACGGAAAATTCTAGAATAGAAAACGACTGTCTCAAGTCCTGTTTGACACTTGAGGCGTTGATTTTTTTCTCGTAATTTATTTATTATTTTTTATTTTCTGTTGTTTATACGCACTTTTGGTGTCGTAAGCTGTTGCTTTTTAAATAGGCTATTATGTTTTTATCTTACAATTACTTTATTAATATCTAAAACGTTTATGTAACACCCAGACACAAAACATACACAAATGCTCGTCGCCTAAATGTTTGCCCGAATTTGAACACTACCGTCAATTAAATACAAAACGCAAATAAGCAACTGCGTAATGTCTGTTCATCTGTTCAATTATGTTCAAGTTACGTATTACAAGGATAAGTTCAGCCTGAAATTGTTTTTGTACATCTTTATAGGTGATTTTACTGCGTTGCATTCAAGTCAAATCGTGATTCAAACATCTGATGGAATGTTCTAGTCTTAAATGATTCTTCATGTTTTATTCTCATTTCTTGGTAAGGCCCGAGTTCTGTGTTTAGCTTGAAATATTAGAAATTCGAATAGGAATGGCAATCTTTAATGATATGATTTTTATACTCCTTAAAACATAGCTTGATTAGAATGACAGCTGTAACGTAGCGACTTTGAAGTAATGTCACGAATAATTAAAAATCGGCACACGAATAAAATCTTTCGTGTATTCGGCATCATACTTTTATGTTCACATAGTTTACATCGCATAGGTTTGTTTAAAAGGTTCATAAAAACATATTCTAAAATATTAAGACAAAAATTTATTAGTTTGACAGCTGTCAAGTTAATCTAATCAAGTGACGTGTCCGATGGCGCAGATGGTGCGACAGTGACCCTATCTTACGCGCCAAGGGTTGTGGGTTCGATTCGGACATAAATTCATATGATGATATTTGTGTTTGTCCTGTGTCTGGGTGTTAAAATATGCATTTAACTATTATTTGTGTGATTGACCTGTATATGATCCGTCACGCAAGTGGTTTAATCACCTTACCATGGAAGCTGGGTCAATGTATGAAATGTTTATGTGAATATAGATAGTATATAAGACATCTTTAAAAAACTATATATAGCAGACATTGTTTTCAGAAACTATACAAACAAGAAATATAATCGCAAAACATAACGTAGGTAACTAGCTACTTGCGCATTCTACAAGTGCTTTGAATACTGACGTAAACGTAATGAGGCCTCTGCTCATAAATAATCCGTGGCCTTGGAAGGCCGCCGGCGTTGTCCGCGCGGGCTGCCGTCACATGATGCGGAGTCATTGGCCTTTATTTACCTTGGTATCGGCTAAGATCTCATATTAATTGTTATATTGTTACTGAACTTGACGATGCAGTTTCAATTATGCTTTTCTTATTAATACGAGTTGTAGGTCGATTTACGTAGTATTATTTGTCTAGTGTCTGGTATTGATTGAACATGTTTTTGTTTTGCTTATGGTTTTTATATGATATTTAACTTATTCACATCTATGTGTACCTATTTGTTATTTATTACTTGGTAATCTCATATTAACCAACAAAACAGGTATATAGGTATCATCTAAACAGCCACTGGAGTCCACTGATGGACATGGTATCCCCAAGAAAGGAGATTTTAATTATAATTTTATTTTTCAATTCTTTTGCCCATAATTGCCTTGCTGGGCGTGTCGGCAAGCGCACAGCGTAACTTCTTTACGGGGATGCTGCTGCCGACCCCCGCCCAATGCATTTGTGAATGGATATACCGCCATTTGTCGGTTTTGGTACCTTAGTCGCCTCTTACGACAACTGGTACAGGGGCAGGTACTATTCTACTCTGCCGGTACCACACGGCCTGCCATAACAGCTGTAAGATGTTTTATTTTAGAAATAATAAAAATATGTTTCCCTATAAACAGAATACATTATACTTTGATGAAAGTTTCTAGCGAATACACTATAAAATCTATTGAATCTATTAAGAAAACCATTTCACTAAAGATAAACTACATAATCAGCAATTAACATTAGTTATATTTTACACCCACGGAGGTACCTGCGGATTAGAATAGTACTTCCCCCAGTACCAGGCGTCGTAAGAAGCGACTTCGGTTCTGGACCTACAGATGGCAGGGACAGGCAGCAGCATCCTCGTCGCGAAGTGGCGCTCAGCGACTGCCACAACACCTGCCCAGCGCGACATTTAAGTGAAAATTCCCCCTATCTTGGGGAGGCCTATATCCAACAGTGGATTTTCTATGGCTGATGTGATCATTCACACGGAAATGGGATCTATGCGGGTAATACGCGGGGATTTCTAGTCAAAGTTATAATTATTTTAATGGAATATATTGAGGTCAACTTGCTATGCAGCGCATATAAAGATAAACCTCATACAATTGTGCCTTACTCTCACCTATTTCTACCGCAAAATGGCAGTTTTAGCAGTGGTGGGTTCCGGTTTGAAAGGTGAGAGAGGCAGTGAAATTACTGGTTAATGTGGTATAATATCTTAGTCACAAGGTTGGCAACGCGCTATTGATATCATTCTGATATGATAGGCGTATATAGGCTGCGGTGACATTTACTACCACGCGGACTGTATGCTTGTTTGTCGAACTATTCCAATATAAAAAGCAACTAAAATTCCTATTAAAATAGCTTGAAGGATACGTGGATACGTCACGAGTGCTCAAATTATCACGCTCTGTACAAAGTGTTGCACGTCATAACACATTGTTTTATAATTTGTTCCGCATGAACAAGACACGTCGCAGTGAATATATGTACGCGTTATTTGCACTTTTAAATGTTTGACGCTTCTGACCACGTCTAAATGTACTAATCGGGGTTTTTTAATGCTGGAATGCACACACGTCAATTCCAGCCCCACCGGAAAGATTGGCGAAGCTATTTATTAGTGAGCTTAGCGGGGCCTACGGCTAACATTCGAGGGCGCCTCTGTTGTGAAGGCGAAAGACCTCGGCTCGAGTAATCATTGATTGGGCGAATTCCTTCTTTTTACGGAGCCCCATGTCCAGCAGTGGACGTTTTACGGCTGCTATGATGATGACGATGATGATAATTCCACGAGCTGTTCCGATGTAGCATATCGCAATACGTATATTTGGTCCGAAATATAAAATAGCTGCAGGCTTAAGGTTCACCAGTTGACCATGAATCTGTAAAGGATAACTTGTACACGATAAGCTCAATACGGCGGGCCCGATGGTGCAGATGGTAGTGGTCCTATCTTATACGCCAGGGGTCGTGGGCTTGATCCCCACGTAGGACAAATATTTATATGATGACATTTGTGTTTGTCCTGTGTCTGGGTGTTATACATATGTATTTAAGTTTGTCTACAAGTGCTTTAAGCGACTTATCCCGGAGTCAGGTCAATGTATGAGATGTTTTGTGAATGTTTAATTAAATATTATGTGTTCTATACTGTCCAAATAGTAGATAAAACTCGGGTGAATCGAAGGCAATCTAGTTCGAAGGTCTTTGGAGACTGATATAGGCATACCTGCGACTCTCGTTACTCTTAGTATACGATCATCTCAATATGTATCAGTGGAATAGTCGAATTCCCATCTCAGTTTCTCCATAACTGAGAAACGATTCTCATAGTCTGTACTAATATTAAAGACTAGCATTACCCGTGACTTTGTCCGCGTGGAATAGTGACTTGGGGGGTATAGTAGCTTTCCTCGATATATGGAACTTCCAACACTGAAATAATTTTTCATATCGGATTAGATGTTCCTGAAATTAGCGCGTTCAAACAAACAAACGAACTCTTCAGCTTTACAATATAAGTATAGATAATTAAGAGGAAAGATTTGATTGCTTGTTTGTTACGATTAAAATCAAAAATTACAAGACCGATTTTAAAAATTCTCTGCACAGTTACTTAAAAAGAAATAGAGATTGCTATTTAGAATAATAATAATAGTTATTTTTCTCCTTCACACTTAAGAACTAATGTACAATAACTTAACATATTTTGAAGTAATTGGAACAGTTACAGAAAGTTAACAGATTTTGTATTTTTGAACGTTTGTAACAAATAAACTCAAAAATGGCTAAACTAATTTCAATAACACTTTCGTAAATAGATAATTATATATGTTACATATTGTATCCCAATATTGTCACATGAATAGGATTATATGAATGAAACCACAGGGCGCTGCTAGTGTTTGATATGTTTTGTGTATAAGAAAAAGCCGTGGGGTACCGGCAGAGTAGAATTGTACTTCGCTTTATACCAGGTGTCGTAAGAGGCGACTGAGGTACCGGAACCGACACATGGCGGTATATCCATCCGTATCAGTGTAGCTCAAATGGGCGGCGATGGGCAGCAGCATTCACACCGCGAAAGCTGCGCTCTGCGATTACCGCCTTGCCTGCCCAGCATGGCAATTATGGGCACAAATCCCCCAATCTTGGGGAGGCTTATGTCCAACAGTAGACTTTAGATGGCTGATATGATGATAAGAAATAAAAATGTATGTATGTATATAAATTAGCTACTTTTTGTGAGTGAATCACTAAGTAGAATGATAGCTTAAGGGTAAAGTGGATTAATGTTCGTCCATCGTTTGCAGTTGATGAAGAGGCTACGGCAGGTGGTGGGCCAAAGGCTGTTCGAGGCCATCATGAAGGCCACGTTCTACGGGCAATTCGTCGCCGGCGAGGACCAGAACAAAATCCGGCCGACCATCGAGAGGTGAGATTTCTATCTCGTCGTGTCTTACACCTTTTTTGTGGACTTCAATATCAACAATGGATGTACAACTTACTTAGTCTAAGCGTAAGTCAAATATTAGTATATTGTAATAAATATAATAAGAATGAGTTCTTATTTCCTTTGGTCAAGTGATGGTTGGTTGCCACGCGAGAACGTCTAAAGCGTTTTGGCTAATACTTTTTTGCAAATGTATTATTTATTTATTTATTTACTTGATAGAAAACTAACAGCTATACCTAATTCTCGTTAATACTGTTTAAGTATCTAGTAATAAGAATAAAGAAAAATAACAATAATATTTTAAAAAAAGTAGTGTCAGGAGATGGTTCTTATGAAAAAAAAACAATTTAGATAGTTGAAAGTAAAATTAGAAAATAAATTAAAAGGTAAACACTAATATACTCTTATTTAAGAACATACTACTATAAGACAAGACAGCATCTGTCTGGTCTGCTAGCACTAAATAAATATAAGATATATATATACGCTATATACACGTATCGAAGCGTGTAAGCTGCCAATTTACTTGATTGTTTTTTAAACAAAAACGACTATTTATTACTAGTTAGTAAGTAGTAGTAATTAAGAAAAAATATATAGAGATATTTCAAGCTGTGCTTTCTATCATACACACCAACTGTCAAATGACTAACAATTTTGTCAAAAGCCATTAAGTTATATTAAAAAAAATTAATTCATAAGAAACTTCATCTAAGAATACGTAATGCTTTGACCACGGGAAATAATTATTAATTTAGTAGGAAAACTAACCGTAAAGCGAAGCTATTAAGTTGACAATCCCTTATTCCAGGCTGCGGTCGTTTGGCGTCAAGTCCATCCTAGATTACTCTGTAGAGGAAGACATCTCACAGGAGGAGGCTGAGAAGAGAGAAGTCAGGTACATGGATCGTTTTTTTCTAAGCTCTGTTCCATCTCCAGGGTGTATATGTAAATATTTATTAAAGTAACGCAAATAACTGAAAAATATGGTAGGGCATTTCTTTATGATAAGGTTTTATCTATTTTTAGTCGTCCTAACAAAAAAATTATTTCTCTTAAATGTATACCATATATTGAAGGAGAAACTTATTTAGAAAAGTAAATAGGATACATAAAATCCCACCAGGACTGCGTAGCATAAATGATGCTAGATTTGTTCGTTTAAGTACTAAAATTGTCGCTCATCCCACGGGAGTAATACGTTCTCCGTCAGAACTCTCAAGTATATATTTAATATACACTCAGACGCAGAACAAACACAAATATCATCATATGTATGCTAGATTAAGCGTGAAGAGGTAACAAACAAACTTTGTTTGGCATTTATAATATTAATTAAGATATTTCTGAACAGGCTGTAATTTTATTATTTTCTAGCGGCCCGCCCCCATCTTGTTTTATCCTGTTACCATGAATATTAATTCCAGGGACTTAAACCTTTTATCTATCTACTTATATACAAACATTAAGTTGTACGTTATTTTCTATATAAATCAAGGTAGACAAAAGTCATAGTGCCTCACTATCAGGTGATAGTGAGGCACTATGACTTTAGAGTGTATAAATATAATAGGTATAAATATAATGTAAAAAATATAATAGGTATTTATACCGGCAAACGGTGTTCGCATAGCTGTGCCCAGGTTTGCAGGGTGAGAGAGGCAGTGAAATTACTGGGTAATGTGGTGTAATATCTTCGTCACAAGGTTGGGAATGCGCTAGTCGTAGATGATTCGAGCGTCTGTAAATTGTTTTTTTTATCTGTAAAATGTTGTCATTTCTGTATAATGTTCAATTTTGTATATATATATATATGTATATATCTACATATATATTGGGTTCGATGGCGCAGATGGTAGTAATCCGATCATGCGCGCCAAGGGTGGGTTCAATTCCCACCGAGAATAAATATTTATATGATGATATTTGTGTTTGTTTTGTGTCTGAGTGTTAAATATATGTATTTACGGAATATTTTTGTGATTCCCCTGTAATCGTAACACGAGTGCTTTAAGCGACTTTCAACGGAGTCAGGTCAATATATGAGACGATGTGGGAAAAAAGAAAAAGAAATAAAAGAATATATATATGTATATATATTTATAAACATATATGTAAGTATAAATTACAGTTAAACATAAACTACATAAGCAAAATTCTTTGTACTTATTAACTCCAGGCCCGAGCAAAGATTTACCGCCAAAGTATATTTTTATTATCTTTAAGCAATAAACCATATAATTTAATGAAACAATAAAAATGTCTTACAGTTTTCCTGAATTCTGTGACAGTTTAAGCAGAAAATATCGAATGCCTATTGTATTCTACAAATATACTTGGCAACTGCGAGTAATTTGCAACTATGTACTACGTTCTATATAGTATGTGCTTACGTAGCGGCGACTACTTACATAAGGGATTCAATTAAGTACAATGACATTAGAGGATAATCTTCTAGAGGTAGAGTGGTAGAGATCTCGTTTAGAGATCTCATATTATCAGCTATTGGAAGTCCACTACAGGACATGGTCTTTTGTCTTATGGCCATGGTCCATTATTGCTGGATAGTCTCCATAGGATGATCTCCATAGTTTGAATTTAATCGGCACTGTTTCGGATAGATATTCTGCTATCAGTCGGTTCTGGTACCTCAGTTGCCTCTTACAACACCCGGTACAGTGGGAGGTACTATTCTACTTTACCGGGATCTCACGGCTCAGAGGTCTACCTCAAATAAACCGTAGTACTACATCAGGCTGTGTAATTGACCCGAAAGCTCTTATATCACACTAGCTTGCCGCCCGGCATATTACCCTCAATGTCTTAACTTCATATCTCATCCCTAAGGAGCTCTTGTTATCCCCGAAAGTCTATGTCGCTCTCCGACAGCTAAACTGTGCAGAAAACCCACGGGAACATGTTTATAGAAGTTAGGACTATTAATAATCTCTGTGCCAAATTTTATCTAGATCTGTACAGTCGTTTTGGCTTGAAAGTGTAACGAACATACATCTATTCAAACTAGCGATTTTATTAATTAAATTCCTGCAACATCTCATACATTGATCTGACTACGCGGTAAGTCGGTTAAAGCACTTGTGTTACGGACGTCAGATAACAGAGGAATCACATATATACATATATTTAACACCCAGACCCAGAACAAACACAAATATTATCATATAATTATTTGTTCACTACCATCTGCGCCGTCGGGCCTGTCAAAGCTGATATAAAGCGTGTAAAAATATCAAACAAAGAAAATTATGAAGTTGTTCGCGAATTACCATTGTACGTAATGGCAGTAATCAAGAAATACGTCATGACACAAAATTGGTTCCCGAATCACATCAAGATTGTAATAGAATATATATATTTTTACATATATATTTCCGAGTGTGACTCATATTAGTTATGGGTCCACTGGTGCAGATGGTAGTGATCCTGTCTTATACGCTAAAGTTCGTGGATTTGATTCCCACCTAGAACAAATAATTATATGATGATAATTATGTTTGTTCTGTGTCTGGGTGTTAAATATATGTATTTAAGATGTATATTTGTGATTCCTATTTGTCTGATGTTCGTAACACGTTCTTTCATATCGAAGTCAGATTAATCAACGGGCCCGATGGCGCAGATGGTAGTGGTCCTATCTTGTACGCCAAGGGTCGTGGGTTTGATCCCCACCAACGAGCTCTGGCGCTCAAGACAGGATTACTATCTTCTGCGCCATCCTGCTCGTCAAATATTTTTTTACTTTCATTATCATCTTTATCATCTTACCAGCCATTGTATGTCCACTGCTGGATATTGGCCTCCCCAAAAAGGGATAATTTGCTTGTAATTACCGGGCTGAGCTAAGCGTGTTGGCAATCGCAGAGCGTATATTTTTGCGACGGGAATGTTGCTGCCCATACCCGCCCTGTGCATTTAAGCTACACAGTTTTGGGATATACCGCCACCGGCACCTGTTTCAGGGGAGGTCTATTCTACCCCACGGCAAACTTTGTTACTTTAAGTCGTCGTAATAAAATGTTTTTTTTACGACTTTAAAGTGCTGTTTAGCGTGACCTAACAAAGAAAAAAAATATTATTGTAAAAATTACGTTATATACGTAATTAATACCCAGACACAGAACAAATACAAATATTCAACATATGAATGTTTGCTCTGGGTGTAGATCGAACCCACGATCTTTAGTGCACAAGATAGGAATTAGAACTTTTGTATTGATATTATAATGTAAAAGCATTTTGTTTGTTTGTACGCATCTGTTCGTGACTGCGGCGACTTCTGTTCATAGATAGGGTTGCCATCTTATATAAACAAATAGAATATTTAGTTTTGTAACAAAAAAAAATAAGTTACATTTTTGATGAGAAAGTTAGATTACAACTATTTGGTACCGGCTTTGTGCCTGCGACTTCGTCCGAGTGGGCATAAATTTAAAATAGACTATCAAGAGCTGTGAGGTACCGGCACAGTAGAATAATACCTCCCCATGTACAAGTTTGCAAGTGGCGACTAAGGTACTAGAATCGACAGTTTGCGGTATATCCACGCTAAACAAGGCAGGAATGGGCCGCAGTATCCACGTCGCAAAACTTTCATTGTGCTCTGCGATTGCCAACACGCTTACCCAGCGTGGCAATCATGGGCAAAGTTCACCCTTTCCTGGTGAAGCCTATGTCCAGCAATGGACTTCCAGAGGCTGGTATCGGTTGGGGGTTGACTTAAGGTAAAACCAATCACTAGGTGTTAATACAACCTTTGCATTACCAGTTTTTTGATATTGGAATAATGAGGGTTGTAAATTGAAGTCCGCGCGGACGGGTTTGCTGGTATTTCTAATGTCATATCGTGAATATACTTTTTTATTTGTGATTACCGACGAGATGTATCCAAATAATGTACTACAGTATTGTACACCATAAAAAGGCCTACCAAATAGTCCGTGGTGGTACATGTCTATATCTTAGGGATAAGCCATTATAACCATATTTATCTTAACTGCACCCGAGCGAAGCCGGGGTCGATAACTAATAGATAAATAAATGCGAGATAAATAGTTAAGACAGAGTAAATAAAATATTTATCCTGCGTGGGTTCGAGCCCGCGACTTTTTGCGCATAACACGGGTACACCACCAAATGCGCCACCGGGGTAGTTACACGCGGGTGGCAACCCTAGCAACAGCTGTTGTAGCGATGTCGTGCCATGTAAGAATGAGTATTACTTACTTTACGACGCTCTTATTGTAATGTCGATTCTAACCTTCTCTTTTGTCAAATAGCTCGACGCAAACCGACATAATACTTTTAGTATTATATATAACACAACAAGGACAGACATACATACATATATGTGTATATAATGTATGTATGTATGTCCGTAATGCGTCAAATTAGGTCTGAATGTTTCTGGTAGCCAACACAATGGTTGTTTACTATTATTATACTGATGTACTTGGTAATGGGTTAGGTGGTTTTGAAGACTTGTTGCAACATGTGTTCGCGTCTAGTATGTGTGTTTACGGACCACCCCGGTTAATTGATATCGCGTAAGTAGCAGTTGCAAATAAAGTTGAAAATTCATTTAGAAATGATAGAAAATGGACCTTATTGACTTAAGCTACATACGCGGTATTGAAGTATCATTGACGGTATGCCTTTTGCAACCGACGGTTTATCAAATTTATCGGATTAATCGAAGTTATAACATAAAATATGTATGCGACATTACATTGGAAACCTCTAAAATCAGTGTTTTGTCTTCTATATTGTACATGTATCATACATAAATACCTTTATCTTGAATCGCTCTTGTCTATACCAAAACCGCATCAAAATCAGTTTCGTAATTTTAAAGACCTAAGCATACATAGACAGATAGAGGAAAGTTATTTTGTTTTACATATATATTGATTGATGATATCAATAAGTTTCTCTACAGGTTAATCTTAGTTTTAAGATATGTCTGGCGTCTGCAATGACTAAAGATCCTCATCAGGATCATATGGTCAAATGAGTTGTATTGTAGCTTATTGTTTCTGAAATAAAAGTTCACATAATACATTTTAAAATAGTTCACTCAACGCCCTAGTTAATTTTCTGTGACTTATGACGTCATCAGGGTCATCAACATTACAAATGGTGCTTGTTTTTTTGTTCTGCATTTTTTTTTTATTTTGAAATAAAAGCAGAATTTTCGCTTCTTAGGCCTTGTAAATAGATTTTTTAGTTTTTGTATACGGTTATTCCAGAGGCAGTTTGTCAAGCGAGAAATTGAACGCGTTGCTCGTTAACGGCCCGAGGAACTTGCGGAATATAGCTGTCGTTGGGTTTATGATTTTTTTTTCGCTTTAGTAGTTGCCCCCAGTATTAGTATCATTCGCGACGTTGGATTCTTTACCTGTAAAATCATTAGCACAGATTTTGCTAGCTAGATTTCATTCTGTACTCCCATTTTCCATACAATCAAGTGAAACGTATCTGATAATTGACTAGATATTTGCGGACATTATCAATTCTAGTCAATTGCAAAATTAATATCGCCAGTAAACTGCGAGTCGGATACAAATGTTCAAATGTTTTCAAATTATTATAATACCTTGTTGATCTGGATGCTACAGAACTGTTTAATAAATAATAAAAATTCGTGTCAGCGTATCCACTCTCATATCAAC
This sequence comes from Heortia vitessoides, assembly GCA_020976665.1. NCBI lineage: Eukaryota > Metazoa > Arthropoda > Insecta > Lepidoptera > Crambidae > Heortia > Heortia vitessoides. The sequence continues at coordinate 2,827,048 of JACJUM010002809.1, forward strand.
GTACCAAATTTCTCGTGTTTGATAAATAAATTGATGATTTGCTTCTACAAAATATCTGCTAACTATTGTAGTTGACAATTCTGGACGAACAAAAGATGCATCAAAACGGTTTGATAAAAGTACGAAAAATATATATATACGGCGTATCCATTCTTTTATCGACGCATCAAGTTGTTCCCTTTATGTTAATACAGATTTACTCTATGGTGCAAAATATATTTGCAGTGTAGTTTGGACTAACAAGTAACACCATGGAATATAGTAAAATGTTACAATGTCATATCAACGCATGAAATCAATTCGCGCTTGATTCTTTTTTATTATTACATTGTTACTTATACTTGGGAATGAGACAATCTATATGCAAAAAATACGATTATATATAATCAGGGCGCAGTTAGCGACCCGATTAGTTCCCTTTCCTATTTGAATGATAAAAAAGTAGTCCCAAGTTCTGATTACATCAGCTAATCCGCCAGCAAAATTCCCTTAAAATTATTGAGCCGTTTCGGGCCTTATCTTAGACAGACAAGCAAAAAATTTACAGATCTTTTTTTGTTTTAAGTACCGTACCGCACATACTTTCATATGCCTATTTGAAAACGCTGTTATTTTGATTTTAGAATAAGATACTTAAATTTTATATGTGTAGATAAAATGTACCCCACTTATAGTTCTGACGTATAAGCTATATTTCACCAAAATCCATTCAGTAGTTTTTGCATGAAAGTCACATACATATATCCATACATTGGTTGCCTGTAAGAAATTGCATTTAGCGATAAGGCCGCCTCTTGTACCTACTATTCCATGTTTTTGTGATGTTCTTACGTTGTTTTCATTGGTGTACAATAAAGAGTATATTATTATTAGTATTATTATTACATTCTTACAAACATTCACGTTTTTAATATTATAAGGACTTCGATAGTTGAATACGCTATAGTCAAAGCCATATAAGTAATAATTGGTCATCAATTTCACTGTAGTACTTCACTTTAGACTCTCAGTACGGTGTTAGCATATTTCGCTTTTTTTTTAAATAACTTACGTAACTTACAAACAATCAAGTTCAAAAATATAATTTTACGTACTTGTACTTTTGTAAGTATAGATTCTTTATTTGAATTTTTTCGTTCTCATTTTAAGTTATTTATAGTTGGCTGTGCCCGTGTTTTGTTCTCTACTCAAATCGTGGCGTGGCATTAGTAACTAAACAATAAAATTCAAAAATAGAATCTATACATATTTGTTACTAAGTATGGATTCTTTAATTAAATTTTGTTGTTTTTATTTTAAATTATCTATACTTGTTTGTGCCCGTTTTCTAGCAAACCAGCTATTGGTATAGTATATATTATTTTGTTCTCTACTCAAATCGTGCAGTGGCATTTGTAACTTACAAACAATTAAATTCAAAAATAGAGTCTATACTTACTGTTCGTTAGTAAGTAAAGATTGTATATTTATAACTAATTTTTACTTACTGTTCGATAGTAAGTATAGATTCTATATTTAAAATTTGTCGTTCTCATTTAAAGTTATTAAACAACATAATATAACTTAGTAGTGCCCGAGTTTATGTAAACCAGCTATTAGTATAACTTATGGGTATTTCTTTAATATCTAGTCAAATCGTGCTGAAGCATTTGTCTATTTGGCCTGTTCACTATACAGAATTGAGTTACTTACATTATGTTTTTGACTGTAATTTGTGTACGTCATATGTGGGTAAAAAATATTATTGATGATATTAATGCGAAAGTTCAAAACGGTTGCACGTATAATAAAATCTGGAATTGAAATAGGATATTTTTTATCTCGGAAAAATAATTACCAATCCAAAAGATTTTGCAGTTGTCGTTTTAGGGTGAAAAAAAGCTCTCGCTGGCAACTCCTCCGCGTCCCTTTCTCTATTTTTCCCTGGATTAAAAGTTTTTCATTCTATTACCGTGACACTACGTTGGTGAAGAAAACAAAACTAAAACTAGATTTAGATGGGACATTTATTCAGAATTAAAAGTAGACTATAATCTGTCTGTGGCCAATTTCTTCTTGTTTCTTACTGCCTTATATGTTTATAATACTAGTTGAATGCGTAGGGAAGCAAATATTGGGCTCTTGGTTTACGTATAAACCGGAAAGCCGCCGGGTCAACACCAATGACGCTATGCCCCGACGTATGGCTTCCACTGTAATGAACGCGCGTCACTCGGCAATCACCGACCGTCAGGGGTACTTCAATACAGCGTATGTGTCGTTACTAAAGTATGGTTCAAATTTCACCAATTTTATGTGAATTTTGAGCTTTATTTACATACTGCCTCTGTTTAAAATTCGAACATGTGCCGGAAACAGTGTAGTGCAGTACGTGCCACTCGTCGGCCAGTGCGTGCAGTCTCCGCTCTCCGAGGGCGTACAGATCGCACTAGTACGGCCGGACTCACTCAGTCCTTTTGCAGATATCCCCATAAATTTCTAAATTTAATCTATCAATCTGGTTTGAGTTCAGTTCATAATTAATAAATTTATACTTTAAAAAAATTGGAATCTTCCGTGGAGACACGAGGTGCAGGGCAACCAGGTCCGCCGCCCCGGTTGACAGTCTGCCCCGATTCTACCCGTGTGGCTCCTGGGATCAAAATAGGACTGACGGCTGTCATCCGGGACGCTTCTAAGGCCGGACCTCGGGTCGCGTGGTCGTCGTTGGAGACAGAAAATTCAGTATCAATCAACATACTGATGCCATATTATTTATGCACACATGCTCTTGACGTAAAGATGTAATTAATTTAGAAAAAAGAGTGAAAACTGCGCCTTTGTAGGGCAATTTTAACCGTGATGTATTGTAGTCAGTTGCACACAGATTGAATTAACACAGATATTGAAGTCAACAGTCGAGCAAGTGACTCAGCTATATATGTATGTTATCTATGTTACAGTATTGTTGTCAATGGCAATAAAATAACAATAGTATAGAGAGAAAGCGCTAGACCAATCTATTGCCAAGACGTCGCTCTAAAACAAATCCAGGTGACCTAGATCTTCAGACGATTCTGACACACAATAATGTATGACCTGTAGGCTGGTTGTCGTTGCGATTTGATTTTTATAACGTTGTAATTAGAGTGGTTTATGGGAAACGCGTAAAATGCCTCCCGGTGCCAAGTAGTACAACTAATATTGGCGTAGTGAAAGTGGAAATAGACGTAAATATGTGATCTTTATATTGCAATTTGATGGGAATTGTTAGACCATGTTAGTGTATTCGATTAGCGAGCTTTATAGACAATTGACTGCGAGCCACGGATATTATACGAATATACAACAGGTCATTTCGGTAAAAGTGGGGGTACCGACAGATTGATACCTCCCATATACCTGGTGATGTAAGATGCGACTGAGGTATCGGAACCTGCAGATAGCTGTGTATCCAAAGAGTACGGCGTAGCTTAAATGTAACACCGGTATGTATGGACTGTATTTACTACTCATCATGATCATACCAGCCGTTAGAAGTCCACTGCTGGACATGGCCTCTACAAGATATGAAGTTTTCTGCCCATAATAGCCACGCTGGGCAAGCGTGTTGGCAATTGCAGTGCGCAGCTATGGCAACGAGGATGCTGCTGCCCATTCCCACCCTGTGCAATTGAGCTGCACTGTTTCGGATCGATATACCGCCATTTGTTCAGTTTAGAATTTATAAGTTTATACTTTTAAAATTATATTATACTAGCGGCCCTTTCGGGCTTCGCACGGGTAGACATAAACAGGTAGAGATATTTAAGTTAAAGGCATGCTAATTAATCCGAACATGGATCACTAAATAAGAAAAAAGCTCTCGTCGAGTTAGTTACTCGATGCGCTGCGTGGCGGCCGCCGCCGGCATGTATTTTTATTTTAATTTCATGATATCTTTTGAATGGAATGTCCGTTTGTTTGATGATATAAAAAAACAGCGTAGATTAAATGCAAAATTTCTATTAACTAGCCTATGGATGGCTATACTTGCTGACCTACGCAGAGATCAATAATCTAAACTTTTTTGTTTGTGTTGTCACTAATGACGTCGCAGTTTGATTGACTAAGGTCTAGTTTTAAAAACGTTAAATTATTGATTAGTAAACTAAAGCTAAAGATTCGCAAATCGCCGTTCGCTACGTCACATCGGGGTAGGCAGAGATTATAGATCTCCACTTGTCACGATGATATCTGTGTTTGTTTTGTGTCTGGGTGTTGAATATATATATTAAAGTATTATATTTGTGGTTTCTCTGTTGACGTAACACATATGATTTAAGCCACTTTTTCGGAACCAGGTGTATGAAATGTATAGCAATTTATAGGTTATGCTATCTTTTATATTATAATAGCAGTGGCCGCGACTTTTTCCGCCTAGAATAGTGACTTTGGGGAGAGTAGCTTCCCCGATAAATGGACTATCCAACACTGAGACTCAAATCGGACCAGCGGTTCCTGAGATTAGCGCGTTCAAGTAAATTAACACTTCAGCTTTCATATATATATATATATATCCTAATCATATACCAAGTGATTAAATATTTGACACATATAACATAATTGCTAGCAACGTCAACGTCAATTTTTTATGTCACTTTGCATAGTAACCTACTAAATGACTGTCGTGCCAAACATTATTAAAAAAGTTTCCATTTCATTCTAATATTAGATTAATGTTTGCAAACTAGTTTTGTCTGTATAGATAGAATAGAATTACAAATAAGATATGTAAACATATACCTATATGTTTAAAAATGTGTCTCGGTGTTTATCCTGTTGCTCTATGCTACTGAACCGTTTTATTTATTTATCAATATTTTTAATTAATTATTAATTTTTTTTTATCAATATTTGATTACTGTGGTCACTTTTAACCCACTTGAAAGTTAGGATAGTGTATATATCAATTTATAGTTGCAATATTTTTTGTAAGTGCCGGCTTACATTACACCTCCATATGAATTTAGTCAATTAGCTTTCTGCCCCCGACTTTTTCTACTAGATTGAAGCTCCTCACTGCACCAGGTGTCATAAGAGGCGATTGAGGTACGGAAACCGGCAGATGGTTGTATATCCATCCAGAACAGTGCAGCTCAAATGCACAGGACGGGGGTGGGGCAGTCGCAGAGAGTAGCATCGCCGTCGCGAATGCTGCGCTCTGCGATTGCTAACACGCTTGCCCAGCGCGGCAATTGGGGCAACCTCCTTTCTTGGAGAGGCCTATTTGCAGCAGTGGACTTTTAATGGCTTGTATGATGGTGATGATAATGAATATGTTAACGTCGGGATAATAAGTAGCCTATGCGTTATTCCAGACTATCAATAAACTTTATGCTAATTTTGTCTTTGATATCCATCCATACAAACTCAATTATAATATCAGGTACCCTTGTTCTCAAGGAGTACACTATACATGTTTTATTTATCTATGTAGTCTATGGTCCCATTACTATTAACGACTAATACCGCATGGACCAAAGGACCCTCTTGCCCAGAGAGGTACCGGAGATGTAAAGTCGCTCACCACTCCTAGTCGTAATCAATCACTCACGCATTGGCGTATCTCGAGTCAATTTTTGGGGGGCATTGGTCCTTGACATGCTATGCCCAATGTAATGATGCACTCACGCGCGCAGTCGTCAACCGGTTGTAGGTACAACATTTTAAGTCGGTAGCCCAACATCCTGGAGTGGGCAAGGCACACCTGCCCTGCCCCCTCCATATACGCCTATGTACTCACGTTTTGAATCGTCTTTCGAGACACCGGCTAATTTCAGTCTCTGAATACGCAGTACTCAATAGTCTTGACAGAGAAATGGTTTCTCTGAAACCCTGACTTTTCTGTAGTAATAAGACTCTTCAGTTTTATTTATTATACATATATATATTACATATTATATTACTAGCTGTCCCGGCAAATGTTGTTCTGCCAATTAAATTATATAAAATTACTAAAATGACTATTAAAAAAAATGGGTTTGTGACAGATGGTTTTGGGTTTGCGTATGCGGAGTCATAAAAATATGAAAACAAAATTTTGTTAAAAAAAAGAATTAGAGGTGGACTACTCTTAACATTTAGGGGGATGAAAAATAAATGATGTCCAATTCTCTACCCTAGCCGATATGCACGCTACGATTCACGAAAATCGGTCGAGCCGTTTCAGAGGAGTTCAATAACGTACACAGTGACACGAAATGTTAGATATTAGATATGTTAACAATACGCAGCAAACGATCGTATTACACATTGTTTTATGACTCTTGTTTAAACACGTCACTGTCAAAACAAAATTAATTGGTTCGATTCATTCATTCAATCTATGCTAGCCTTGGGAAATGGCTCAATAGAAATAACGAATTTGTTATGTAATATCTTCATCTGTTCGTGTATGTGTTATTTAAGTCTATTGCTGTGTGCTTTGATTTGAAAATTGTGGTTAATAGTTAGATAAATATAATAATAATAATATAGTCTTTATTGTACACCCATGAAAACAACACAAGAACATCACAAAAACATGGAATAGCAAGAGGCGGCCTTATGGCTAAATGCAATTTCTTACAGGTGGCAACTCTTGGATAGAAATAATGTAAAATACATACATAATAATAAACATACATATATACATATAATATAACAATGGAACGTCGGAAAGAAGAAATGGAAATCTATAAAAGACAACTTCCCAAACTCATCGCACGCCATTAAGGTCCCAGTCTCGTATTATATTAATGTATATATATATAAAAACACTAGGTCTATTGGTTGTAGATTACAGCTGGATTTTCATTCGCCCATTAATAGCTATATACTTGGAATAAAAAGCTTAACTTTTCCTTCTAAAATTTTTCAATACACATGCTGCTAACAAAGTTAATATTTACTTAAAAAAAAAACTCAGGCTTCGTGCGGGATTAGAACCTGCAACCGAAATTCCGTATTATTGGGCTGTCCAGATTCCTTAGCACAAAAATAATACGACGTGTAGTTTATGATCTCGGTGGCACATCGGTAGTGCAGTTCCCCGGCAAGGAAACGATACAGGTTCGAGTCTCACCTGAAGCCTGAGACAAGTTGTTTCTTTTTTCTAATAAATATTATCTAATAAATGACATTCAGCATTTTTCAATGCATAAAATCTATAAATAATTGTAGAAGCAGTTATATAAAGCCATAGTTCCGTATGTGCAGTGCCTCAATTTCTCAATGCGGAGATACGGCGGAGGAGGGTCAGCTGAAGCAGTACCATGTAGAACAGCGGTTTGCTGACCGTCGCTACAAGGTCACCAGTGCCAGGACCTACTTCTACCTGAATGAGGCCTCCTGTGAGAAGAACATGGAAGCCTTCCTAAAGAGTATTGATGCCGTTGCTGGTAAGTGTTATATGCGGTAGTTAAAGAAAGCTTTACCAAGTTACACCTACCTTTTTTTACTAAGTTAGTAAATTTTACTATCAAACCAAAGTCATTATAACCTTATTTCAATATCTCTTCCACACGCAAACTATACATTTATTTTATATAAAAAAAAAACTAAAATACCCAATCTATCTCAATTATACAAATTCAATACATGCATCTTAGAAAAAAAATAGTTATAGATTCTTTCAAAAGTAATATAAGACTGTTTATAAAGGCAACACCCACATTCTCCGAATTAAAAATAAAGTGCAACTATCAGCGTTCAGAACTGACTATGGAAAGAAGGCTGTACAGTTTGGGCGAGCACAGCTATTCAATAGGCTACCTAACGCCATAAAAAGTGTGAAAACATAAATATATTTAAAACTAAGTTAAAATTGTACTCGGAGTCGAATACTGGCTAATTGTATATTTTTATTTAAACTACGATAATATCTTATTGTAAATGAAATGTTATGTCGTGAGAATAAATATCTTTAAACACACAGTCAGTAACAAAATTCACACATCATCTGATACATTGACCTGACTTCTGTGATAAGTCTTATTGTTACGGACATCAAACACAAAATAATCATCATATAAATGTTTATCTGGTTGAGGATCGAACGCACGATCCTTGGTGCGCAAGACGAGAACACTACCGAATGCGCCGAATGCGCCTATCAGTCCCATAATACAGTAACCACCTTCTTCACCCTTCCGGAACACATTAACGCGTGTTATTAGCTTTTTAAGTGTTTTTCTATATGACTATGTCGAAACAGAAACATACGGTCCTCGTGATATTCTCGTCATCGCAGCTATAGATCGGGATATCACAAGGTTATCACTAGCGTCGCTTACCCTTGTGACTTGAAATAATTTCTCTGCTCGCTTTTCAATTGGGAACACAACAATGCGATTGTTGTTTATCGGTAGAAATAGGTGAGTGTTTGGTATTAACGCAGGCGACCTATCCATAAGGTCTAACTCTAATTTTTTTTTATAGGCATCACCAAAAGCACCGGTCTTATGGCAGTTAAACTCACTGCCCTTGGAAGGCCACAGCTGTTGGTGAGTTTATTTTGGTCTCACCATATTGGCACCATTTGGAATGGTGATAAATTAGGCGGCAACGTCTTCTGCAGCATCTTCCTTCCCTATCATAATCTTCTGTCGTATATTATTTGGATGGGCAATAATAAATGCTATGAACGTTATTAATCGTGTTGTTATATTTTTGGATTAGATGTTAAGTTTCTCTTGATTTTTGCCGTTGGTCTATGATGTCCAGAAATGTTAGTCTGTTTATTTTACAGTTCTATGATATGTGGGAAACACATAGATTGGCTCTCGTTTTCACGCTTTATCTACTACTAATTTTAACTTTGTGGCTTCGCGCCTTTTTAGTTATTTTGCGTGGAATTCTGCTGTTACTAATATTCTAGCAAATTTCATTGGTTGATATTTCGCTAACAAAAAGTATTTAACCTAAGTATAAAATTCCTTAATAATTGTACTATCAAATTCATATTATATTTTAAAATTCGATTTATAATTTGAAACATTATCATATCGAATAAAAGTTTATTCCTTTGCTAAAATCTGAAACTTTTGTCAAATTATTACAGATCTTTCTAAAACTGTTTCTTAAGCACTGATTAGTCTTAATAGCTAAGTATTAGTGATACCTACTAGGCTGTCAAAGTATGAAAACCTGTAATTTAATTCACACGTAGTAATTTTGGGCGACAAAAGATGGCGCTAGGACCGCTATCTAAATGCAACTACTTGAAAATTTACATAAATTGAATTTGCTATAAATTTTTCCAGCTGCAACTGTCCGAGGTGATCATGCGCGCGCGCAATTACATGCAGCAGATAGCCGGCGGCACGGGCAATGTGTTGACTCACCATAAGACCATTGAGGATCTGCAGCGGTATTTCGGCGACCACAGCGCTAAACCCGAAGTCCAGGAGTTCATGAAGAGTATCACCTCTGACAAGGAAGGGTAAGTAGATACGGTGCAGGCAAATGGGGGTTCAAACGGAGTTTCTTTGTCTTTCAGAGTAATCGGCATTCTTAAATAATGCACTGTGCTAATCAAATGAATTAAGGTGTTTGCCTTCACTGTGACAGCAGCAATGTCTATCCGCAATTAAATAGAAATTTTGATGGACCAATTGAGCTTTCTTATATCACTTGAGCCAATAGGTTTTGTTTATTATTGCTTAAATAAGTGTTAGTGTATTTACGCTACCGAGAATGGTTGTAACTGGACATGGATGCTGCTGCCCGATGGATATACCGCCATATTTCAGTTCTGGTACCTCAGTAGCTCTTACCACACCTGATACATAGGAAGTTACAATTCTACTCTGCTGGTATACCAGAACAAGATCCACATAACATTGTTAGACAATGACTGACTGCAACGTTAACATGTCACGCAATCCGAACATCTCAAATACTGTAGTAGATAATTCACGGTGATAGACATCAGGATAGAATGCCATAGATGGTTGGAAGAGGGCCAAGAGCGTTCGTGATTAATGGGCGGGGTTGCTGATACTTGACGAACATTCAAGTATTTAAGATTATGCAAGTGACCGTTTTTAAAAGATCTAGATCTTTTAGAAAAAGTCAGACGCTCTAAGGGGTAAGTTTGACGAATACGGGAAAGAACTGCTGTCAGTTGAGAATGCTGACGATTGTATCAGCATCAAGTTACAAGTAGGCAAGATTGTTTTAAAGGTCGATCATCAAAAGAGGGACTCCTTCAGAACCTTAGTAGCCTCTTACGGAACCTGGTACAGAGGGAGGTACTATTCTACTCGCCCGGTACCCCCGGTTTTAAAGGTGAATACTATAGACCCATTTGCAATTAATATAAGAAGTATTCACTCCCTCTTTTAGATTAAAAAAAATATTGCTATCTATTGATCAAACTGACACTTATGTCAGTAACATGATTTAGGTTAGCTAGTCTTTTATTATTTTATCTGAAAGCATGCTATTGCTGTCAGTTAGGCATGCTGACATTTATGTCAGCAACACGCTTTAGGTGGGAAAGTCTTTTTTATGTTGGCTTTAGGACGGCGCATAATTGGGAGAACAGGAGGGATGAACCTGATTGCTTGTTAGTCGAGTGCTCGAGTCTTGTTGTAGCATGCTGACACTCATATCAGCATGCTTTCTTCTCCCTTTCTCTTTCTTCTCTATTTGCCTATTGCCGTAGTTACGGGATACATAAAAAATTTGAGTTTCTGTTAGATTTATTCTCATTGACTATATAGAGTTGAAAATATTTTTTATGCTTGCAAGTTGGCTACCCTACCTGTATATTATTATGTATTATATATTAGCCATACTACATGGCTGCCAACACAAAATCGTAGAGTTCGGAAACAAAGTGGAAAGAACCGGATAGCGTGGGCAGCGCGATCGAAAATAAAATGCAACTTTAAAGTTTTTTTGCTGATGTCTTTAGAAATGTCAACTGAATTCTATAATTTTTTTAAATTTATATTTAAAATGTCGATATATCTATATAATAAATGGCTTTTTATTCGGATTCAATCAAACACCTTCCATTCATTCATTCAACTCTCATTCTTGTAAATAATGTTCATTCCAGAATCGCACTCTGGCTTGTATTTTCCTCAAACATATATATTTACACACTCATTTACACTTTTGCACATACACACATACTCGCATCCCTTCACATTTCAAACTCATTCTTTAAATACATTCTGAGCACACACACAATTATACTCTATGTATCTCGGTTAATTTACAAGATGATTCCTTTTATTCGATAAAGATCGAGCCACAGAAGTATATAATATACTTGAAACAAGTAACAAATTATGTTTTTCAGAATCGTCCACTTGTTTCCGTGGTCAAACATCCTGGACAAAGACATGGGTCTGTCGGATTCGTTCCGTGTGCCAGACCCGAAGACCGGCCAGATGCGGCGGCTCATCTCTCAGATATCCCCTAAGGAGGAGGAGATGTTCCGCAACATGCTGCGTCGTATCAACCATATCATTCAGGTGTGATTTTTTCGGACGAGCCGATCTTCTTCTGTGACTTCTACGTGAAGTGTGCAATCTGCATAACCGGGGACGTTTATGATATTCCAGGTACAGGTTTTTATAAAACAGGTCGACAAGCATACGGCCTTCGTTATATCACTAGCGCGTTGCCAACATATTATGTCACATTTCCCAGTAATTTTACCGCCTCTCGCACCTTTCAAACTGGAACACAGCTATTCGGCGGTAGAAATAGGTGAGAGTGAGGTACCAATGCAGACGATCTTTGTATGTGTTCTACCTCATTAAATGAGACATTTAAGCCTTCATCGCATCAGCCATAGAAAGTCCACTTCTGGACATAGGCCTCCTCAGGATGGGGGGTTTTTTGCACATGATTGCCGCGCTGAGCAAGTGTGGTGGCAATCGCAGAGTGCAACTTCGAGACGAGGATGATGCTGCCCATCCCCACCCTTAAGTATTTAAACTGCACTGTTTCAGATGGATATACCGCCGGATATATCTATCGGTTCCGGTATCTCAGTCGCCTGTTACGACACCCGGTGCAGGGAGAGGTACTATTCTACCCCGCCGATATCTTTGCCATTTGACATTCAAGCCTTATTGATTGTCAAATGAAATGAAGTTTGAAGTTAAAATGAGTGATGGTCGAATTTTGACCACTGTATGACCACTAGTTAAAAATAAATAAATGAATGTGTTTTTCTGCAGGTGGCCAACGAGGTGGACGTGCGAATCATGATCGATGCGGAGCAAACTTACTTCCAGCCTGCCATCTCGCGCATTTGCGTCGAGATGATGCGTCGGTACAACAAGGTTAGTCATCCATTGCTGGGTTCACATAGTTGTTATAATAATAATCACTCACTGGGGAGAAGTACTGGTAGCACTTGCAACTTTTTTGATGCTGGTTAAAGACGCTGATATAGGTAGATAATAATACAACATGGGAAATACAAATGTAATACAGATATATATAAATAACACCCAGACTCAGAACAAATACACATTAATCATATAAATATTTGCTCTGGGAATCGAACCCATGAACTTTGGCGCACATGATAAGAACATACCATTAGCAGAAAGTGTAGTTAACACAAGGAGGCACACATCATTTTTATGTTGGTGCTGGGCTATATATATATATATATATATATATATATGACTATTAGGAATTTGTCTAGGACTAAAGGTTAAAGGTCATTATTACCATGATAGGAGGGGGTTACAGTACCAGCGGCTCGGGAAGCCGGGTCAAGCAGAAGAAGCAGGATAATGCTCCGAAATCCGTTATGATATTATTATTAATCTATATTTCAAGCTATGATACCGTTTCAAGCACACACACACACACACACATATCCTTACTCCTGGAAAGTGGATTCTAGATGGATTGTGAATAAAATTTGCAGGAGAAGTTCCTCGTGTTCAACACATACCAGACGTACCTGAAGAACACCTATTCGGAGATATTGAACGACATCGAGCAGGCGGCGCGGCAGAATTTCTACTGGGGAGCCAAGCTCGTGCGGGGTGCTTACATCGAACAGGTATATTTTCTATCTTAGGACGAACCTTCCGAGATTCATCATCATATCCGCCATTGGAAGTTCCCTAGGCCTTAATTGCCTTCGCGTAGCGTTGGGATACCTTCTGCCTACCCCCACCCTGTGCATTTGAGCTACGCTGATTCGGAGATACCTCTATCTGTTCTGGTACTTTAGTCGCCTCTTACAACACCTGGTACAGTAAAGGTCCTATTCTACTCTCTCGGTACCTCACAGTTGTATAATTTATTCTTCACTTCTATTAGTCATACTGCCATCTGTCGGTTCTGGTACCTGAGTCGCCTGTTACGACACCTGGTACAGAGGCAGGTACTATTCTACTCTGTCGGTACCTCACAGCTGTATTATTCATACTCAATAAATGAGTGATCTAACATTGAAGTATTTTTTTAATCGGGCGCGTACTTCCTGTGTTTGGCGCGTTGAAACAAACAGATCCTTTAGTTTTATAATATTAGTGTGGATAGACACTTACAATATGAAGTCATATGAATAATAAATAATGAAGGGTGACAAGCTACCTGGTAGGCACGAAGTTCCTTCCGATTAATTATTAATTATTGTTATTATTTCATACGTACAAAAAACCTGTATACACTCGACCAAAATAATGGTCGCAACACCACACTGTTCAATGCGAAATAGAAAGACGAAACGAAAACAACTGGCTCGCTTTCTCTGTGAGAGAGAGATGCACAACTATAGCAAAAAGTGTCGTTACCACTTTTGGTCTAAATTTTCTCCGTCTAGCTCCTTTCGCAACGCGCGATAAGGAACTTCAGAACTAAAGGATGTCTGGTTGATATATCAGGAACGCGCCCGAGCAGCGGCCATGGGCTACGAAGACCCGACCTGCGAGAACGTGGACGCCACAACTGTCTCCTTCCACAAATGCCTCAAGGAGATCCTCAGCAGAGTCAAGGTATGACAATCAACAATTTGCTTCAGCATCACAAATTTTACAGCATCTTTGTTATTCAACATAGTTCAGACGAAGGCGAAACGCAAGATGGTAACCTCAAAATTGGTTGTGAAAATTTATCGAAAATATAACACTAGCGACCCGCCCTTCGCACGGGTGTAATGAGAATGAATAATGCTCTTTGTGGGTTATCCATAGGAGATCGACATATACTATCGCGGACTTTTTTTGTAGACCTTTTTGAGATGTACAATACTGTAGGACATTATTTTGTTCTATCTCGTCGGGTTCAGCCAGTGTTTACAATGTGACCGCAAAATAATTTATTTTTTTACGACATGATATTAGACTTTAAAATGATCAGTGTTATTCTAATAAATTATGCATGTATTCATATAAATAAACATCACTATCTATTTGAAAATGTTCCTCTTAAATCCGCATTAAAATCCGTTGTGTTATTTTAAAGATCTTAGCATACAGACAGACACGGTGAAGTGACTTTGTTCTATACTAAACTAGCTGTGCACGCGTGAAATCGTTTTTTTTGGGTACCATACCTCTTTACCTTAACTTTGCTTATATAAACTTTGAATGTCATGTTTATTTATATCAAATCAATGGCTTGAAAAATAAGTTTTAAGTTTCTAGCTCTAAAAATAGCGATACTGACATACAACTTTTCACTCCCCCTTTCGACCCCTTACCAACCTTATTTCAAGTTAAAAAATAGCTTATGTACTTTCTCAGGGTCTAAAGATTGTCTGTGCCAAATTTCATCAAAATCGGTTGAGAGGATTAAGCGAGAAAGCGTAACAGACAGACAGACAAAGCACTTTCGCATTTATATATTAAGTACGGAGTAGGGATAGTAATATATAATCTAGATTGTGTGAGACGAACCGGCGCTGGGCCGCGTTATTGTGAATTCGAATGGATATATATTAATAAAAATAAATTCACACAACATCATAAATGCCACTGATTCAGAGATAACCCGCTTTAAGCACTTGTGGTTCAGACAACAGGGGAATTACAAATATAATATACTTCTATCTACTATCGTTCGCGTGGAATAGTGACTTAAGGGTGTAAGTATAGGCCATCCTCGATAACGGACTATCGTATAGTGAAAAAAATCGCAAATCGGCCCAGCTGTTCCTGAAATTAGCGCATTCATACAAACAAACCCACACATGAAACTTAAATATGTATATCAACACTGAACGGAGAACAAATACAAATATTCAATATATAATAGTTTATCCTGGGTGGGGGTCGAACTCGCGACCTATGATGCGTAAGATAGGTGCAATAGACTGAATGCGCCGTCGGAATTCTACCAATATTGATTTATGTTTGTACTTGCAGACTGAGAAGACCGGCCTGGGCATCATGGTGGCGTCACACAACGAGAACACGGTCCGGTATGCAATTCAGCTGATGAAGGAGCACAACATCAAGCCTGAAGATAAGGTGGTCTGCTTCGGCCAGCTCCTGGGCATGTGCGACCACATCACCTTCCCGCTAGGTGAGTTCATCGTCAACAAGCGAAAGAATGTCCACTGGTGTGGTAGCAATCGTAGGCTGTAGTTCATGACTAGAAGACTTTAAGTAAACTGGTCATTATCCTCGCTGTCTCAGATGGATATACTGAAAATACGCGGTTTTACACGATAGTTGGGTTATAAGACCTGTTTGGTATTGGCAGACAAGTATTAAATTAGGCCACTCATTGACCTATCTGTTTTGTTGACCTTTATAACGCCGTAAGGTTGTGAGGGTGATCGGTCATTTGTGTAAAATACAATTTTGTTTTTAGCTAATCTATACTCATAGATTTGTTTTTTGTTGTTTTTGATGATTTGAAAGTGCCAATGGTCCATCATAGCAGCCGTAGCGTCCACTGCTGTTGTGCAATTTGCCCATAAATGCCGCGCTGGGCAAGCTTGTGGGCAATCGCCGAGCGCAATTTCGCGTTGGGATGTCGCCCATCCTCGCCCTGTGCATTTGAGCCTGGTACAGAGGAAGGTACTATTCTACATTGCCAATACCTCAGGATACTCTGCTGCTCGTATTCGTTCGGCAAAATTCCCCCTTTCTTGGGGAGGTCTATGTCCAGCAGTGGACTTCTAATGGCTGTAATAATGGTGAGTATCCTGAAGTTGGAAAACACCTAAAATACGCATTTTTATTCACATTTCGACCCCTGTAAGGGTCTTCCGTAAATGAAACAACTATAATTTTTAATCTGCTTTATTGAAAAGTTGGATTATTGGAAACCCTCAATAATTGGTACATATGTCTTGGTACCATGATATCGCAATTAAGCAGGTTTCATTATATATCGAAATGTGATTTCGTATGAGAATAAAGATCGTAAAACTTAAATCAATGTGTGTGTTGCAGGTCAAGCCGGTTACTCGGCATACAAATACGTGCCGTACGGGCCCGTGGTCGAGGTGTTGCCGTACCTCTCCCGCCGTGCCAACGAGAACCGCGGCTTCCTCGTCAAGATCAAGAAAGAGAAGGGCCTCCTGCTTAAGGAGATCCTGCGCCGCGTTTTCACCGGCCAGATGTTCTACAAGCCAGAAGGCAAGTACACGCCCGTGTAATCGCGACCTTAGCTAATGTTGATACAGTCTAATTTGCAAGAGTCAATTCGAGTGGCGTCCTCTGGTGTCGCGCCGGCGTCTGCGCAGGGACTTAGTCGATTTGATAGATTCTCTTTTTGTTTTGTTCTATCTTTGTCAGACGTCGCACTTGTATCTGATATTATTATAGTATTATATCATACTTGCTGTAACAGTATCCATTTGTAATTTTAATACGGCTAACATTTCTCGATAACGTAAAATCGGATTTTCGATATAAAACTAGTTGTAAAATCAATGATTTAATCGAATTAATTTATTATAAAACTCATGTTGATCGTGAGATTGGAATTTCTTGTAGAATTGTAAAACTAATATGTCTGACTGTAGACAATACAAAGGAATGTTGGAAAGAGACGCCAAAAAAATTTGTTGCACATATTACTTGCGTGCGAAAAGGATGCCAGATGCATTTGTTTGGTAACCGGGTGCGCGTTTGTATGCGTCAGTATTGTTTAATATAATGTATTTATGATTTAATCAACGCTTATTTGTGTAGAGAATAATTTTAGATCGCCGTTTACATTTAATAGTTGTAAAATTGTAATGTAATATTTAGTCACTGTGTTTTCGTCCATTTACAAATGAATATCATGACTAATATTTTTGGAACAGGGTTGTAATTACTTTTGTCAAATATACCGATTGTACTGTCGCTTCTGTTGCAAAACAAACTTGATGTACTGCCCTTGAACAACATTGCTCGAATTCGATTGTTGAATCTAAAGGCGGGTGTACACGATTCGATATTTTCTCCGAATATTCGGTAAGCGGATTAAGCTCGTGCAAGTGACTTCAATTTGCCAGGAACCTAAAGGAACTGTCGATTCACCCTGAACTAGTTTTTAGACAATAACGGCTATAGACTTTTAGAATGAATGAACTTCGACATGTTTCGGCAACCTTCACAAAAAGGAATCTTATCAAACATGAATCAAATATTATCAATACGGTAATTCAATAAATGCATTTCTTTTAATGTTATGTATTGTTGTAATGCATTTCATTTTTTTTTTATTTTTTTATGTTGACAATCTCTTTAATGGAATCTGAATGAATCTATTTGTTTCAACCTATGGATTTAAAAGCGGTTCCTTATATGTTTGTTTTACCTTTGCATTAATTCGCTAATATATCTTCATAATGTTAACGGGTATATTTCAGCAAATAATACATATATATAATCCTTCCTTTGTCTCAATATCGTACTTATTGTGCTTTCTAATTTGTAATGAATTGTTTTAACGTAATGTTACTTCTGATATTGAAAGATAGTAAAAACTGGGCTCTCAATGCTCGTTTCTGACGGATCAATTGAAATAATTTATTACCCTTCTTTTATTAATTAAATTATTATTAAAACACTAAGTGTACGCAAGATGTCTGTCTGCGTATTATCTGTCGAATCTTGAGCCGGTATTTTTGGTAACACCTTAAATATCTTCTCGAAATTGCGTATCAGTTCTACTAATAGGTTAATCCCGAAGGTAAACAAGCTTAAAGGTGCAGTCGTGAGCACTCGCGCGGATGTGCCGCTCGCTCAGCTCAGCTCAGCACAGCTCTATAGCATCTAGTCGAGATATGATGGTCAAAACAGTTTTTCAAGCGAAAACTGCTGGACGACATTTCATTCGGCATTTTAATTATTTGTGATTTATTTAATATATTTGGTCAGTTCCTACAATAATATATAGGTAGGTTATTTAATTGTTTTCAACTGTTTCATACTACTGATGTGTCACAATAGGCGTTCATTTTTTTTTAATTTATATTATTTGGTTTGTTCTGTTTGGTGAATTATTAATTAATTTACTGGATGTTTAATTATGCCAATGTGATTTTTATTCATATGATTTGACATGATTATTGTAATATTTTCGTTGTATATGTCAGCCGGGCTGTTATCCCATTTATTATTTATGAACAGTAATAGTACTTGTAATATATTATGTACATAATAAGGAAATCAATTTGTCTCCTCGTAGTAACGCTCTGCCTTGACTAATGTCTAGTTTCATTTCTATTTTATTTTAGAACAATGTTGTTATTTCTCTTTTTTTTTTTGAATATTTATAAGCAATTTATAGTTTTCATTATCATCGCTATTTTTAGATTATTTTACGAATAGACTTTTAATAAAGACAAGGTTCGTTTTGATGTTTTTTTTTGTTTTATTCCTTAACACCTATTTTTTAACGGCGTTCTCTATATTGAACGAGTGAGTGAACGATACAGTCATGTGATTTGAGAATTAGTGCTTTTTGTAGAGTTTTACACGTTGATGTAGTAAATTTGATTTATTAATGTATTGTCAACAAAAATATAGGGAATAAACACGTCTGTGTTACATTCCGTAGATGTTGGTATGTAATCGTCATTGAATAATTATCGACGGATGCAAGTTGAAAATATATCAGACAATAATAGGACACGTATGTTATAACAATGTATATTAACTAACTGCATTATTGTCGTATTTACTTACGCCCTTTTTCCTAGTCGTTGGATCTGGCTTGCTCCGAAATACTTTGCGGTTATGATTTTTTTTTACATAACTATAGCTGAAGTAAAGTGTAATATTTTAATTAAGATTAAATAAATGAACACAGAAACTTAGTGCGCGCAATTTATTTCGATTATTTGCGAGCAAGACTACACTGACGGCGGATTTGGGCTTAGTATAGTTATAGGTATTATGAGAAATAAATGTTAATGTTGATTTAGAGTTTTATTTAGACCTTTGCCCTTCTCTAATGTCTTAAGGTTCGTCATAGCATTTGTAGAATTTGTCCGCTAAAGATAAATTGGCACATAATGGCCGCTCTGGTAGGCGTGGTAGCAAACTCAGAGCGAAGCTTCGCGACGGGAATTTTGCAGCCGATCCCCGCCCCGTTGTGCACTCAGCAACAGATTTACCTACCCAAATCTGTCAAAACTCCGAAATCCATACTAATCTATAAAAGCGAGCCATTGAGTTAAATGGCAATTTCCATATTTAAACGCGGCGAACTAAATATTTATTTATTTAACTTTATTGCACAAAATGTACAAATGGCGGACTTAATGCCAGGTGGCATTATCTCCCAGTCAACCATTACATAAAGCATAAAAATATATATATAGTGGTGCGGACAATATATATACAAAATAAATAAACGTGGCATACATATATGTATAAATAAACGCAATATATATATATATATTTATATGTTTGTTTGTTGTTCTAAATTCACCTCTAACTTCCACCAGCTTTAACATTATTTCTATCCAAAGGTTGCCTGCAAGAAATAGCATTTAGCGATAAGGCCGCCTCTTGTACCTACTATTCCATGTTTTTGTAATATTCTTGTTCTTTTTCTTAAATAAAGTGTACAATAAAGAGTATATTATTATTATTACTATTACGGCACCAGTGAAGGTGCTGTGCATTCCAGCCTCCGCCTAATACAAATATTTGCCCAAGTTGTTTAAAGTATTCTTTAAACATCTGCTGGATAATCTTGTATTTAGGTAGGCTATTGCCTATAATACGGCCTATAATATTGTATATAATATTGCCTACGGCCGATAAATAAATAAATAAACGCCTTCCAACTTTTATCCGCACATCTGCTTTTAATCGTGTTGTGTTCGATATGCAAACATGAACGAACTTCTCTTTCTTTGTATACAATCATTTATTTTGTAGACTCTCACCCTATAACACCAAATAGTAAAACCCGCTTAAGACGATTTTTCAGGGACCCTACCAAGAACGCGCCTTAAGCGAGAAAGCGTATTCTGCGGGATAGGGAAAATAAAACATACTACATTTTATTATGGTACGTTGGATAGGTATTAAATTATACATTTATGAATTGTGTTTTATTGTATTATTAAAAATAATCACTTATTATGGTCAGACTGAAATAATTTAATGCATTAGTAATCAAAAGATTTTCAACATAATTTAACTTTTGCAGTGCGTCTTCGCTTTGATCCAAAGGAGATACATAACGTCTTAAACCATTAACAGCTGATAATGCTTGGGCGTTTGACAAAACCGGAGTTGACTCATCTTCGTCTTCATCATTATCACTTAGGGCCTCATTTGGTGTGTTGTTCACATTATCAATAAGATCTTCAACTGATTGAATTCCTCGATCGTAGGATGCTGCATTGTCGTCAATGGAAGAATAACCAGGTAAACTCCGCAATATCTCGGGTTCTTCTTCCAACACGAGTCAATTACGTTATCCCAGCTGTGATCAGGATATAATAATAAAAAATTATAATTTGAATGTGTATATATATATATATATACATTCAAATTATTACAAATTAAATTAAATTCAAATTATTAATTCAACAGACCTCTTAGCAGTGTAATAGACACTGCTAAGAGGTCGCTCATTGAAAAGTTGCCTTGATCATCTTCACCTTTCACCATAATGGAGAACCAACAAGTTGACCAAATGATCCTAATAAACAGATTTTTTTATAATCAAAGGCATTGTCCACCTATACACATCAGTAAAATCTAATTTAGATGGATCGTCACATCATTCGCCGTTAATCCTTATCCTTAGCTCTATAGTCATTAACGCAGAGTCCCCGGAATCATTAACTAACCAAAAGACCGATTGGCATGGTTTTCAAAATTAACTGGACGACAACACAAATCTGAAAATCCCTTGAAGATTCCAGAAGATGTTGATAATGCTTGCGAATATATAACACACTTGATTCAAGTATCTGCTCGAAGAAACACGCCGCATTTATGTAGTCTGCCAGAAACTTCACCACAGTCAAGTGAAATTAAAGTCAAATTTTAAGAAATGCAGCGTTCAAGAAGAATGTGGTACCAATTCCTGCATTCTGCGGACAAAACATCCTACTTTGAATTTATCAGCAAAACAGTTCAAAGCATTATTACTTAAATCAGCAAACTCAAAATTCCAAAAAGCCTTGGAATACATGTCACCACAAGGAACGGTTAATGTTAGCTAGCCGTAGACGTTGATGTATTTGTAGGTGGCAACCAAGCGTGTTGATTTTCAGGAGATCCTACTCGAGAAAGTGATGTTAAATAATTGTAACAAAATTCATATATGTCTAACAGCGACGTCTATTGTCATTCCTAAGCAAGTGTATGAATAAATATATTCTGTTTAGGAAATGAATGTATATCGTTGAGTGAAATAAAAGTTCAATTGATTCAAAACCATCACAGCGTTTTATTAGGTTATGGGCTCAGCGCTCGCAAATAGTAAGTTTTGAGTGATCTATCCGTGCAGCTAGTATAAAAATGTCGACGAACTATTAAAGAAACCTTAAAGAATATGCTCGACATATATTAATTCCATCTCCAACAACCTCCTCCTCCTTAATTCTTCCTACCATCTTTATGCCGATGACCTACAAATTGGGTAGCTCCAGGATGAGTTTAGGAATGAATTGATCTACTCTACCGCAGATAAATTGTATTAGTATTCCTATTCCATACAGTAACTAGAACAGTTAAAATATGGGAATACTTATGGACAGTAACTTGTCCTGGACAGTTAAAGGATGTTACTCGATTATATACCTCTGCGGCTTCTTTAAAGCGAAACTTCTTCTCTTCCATTTGGGTTGGGATCGAGCAATAGCTAGTTTGTTGACAAAACCACCTAAATATCTCTTGCTTAGTCCGTACTTCTACCAATCCTCGACTATACCGATGCGAGTTATCTAGACCTTACAGAGCATCAACTTGAGAAGTTTGAGCGTCCTCAAAACTTCTGTATTAATTTACCGTTTACGCATTCCACTACCTTCTATAGTGCGTTCCCCCTTGGAGTTAAATCTGCTCGGTCTCTTTTTATTTTTAAGAGAATGGTGCAGGAGTATTATCTGCCACTTTAATTTCCTGTCATTTGTAACTATGTCCTCTATATAAGTACGTATGTGTATATGTATGTGTGTGTATATCTATATATATGTGCGTATGGTAACATCAGCGTTGCCAGGCGTCTCTATATTGGCGGGACATTCAGATTTTGAAATTAAATTAAATGTCCCGCGCGGGACGGGCTCAGTCCCGCTTTTCGGGGATAACTCGACCGTGTGTGCAGCGTACTAAAGAATGATCGGGTGCCAGAAATAGGTATATGATCTGTAAACTTAATGAAAGGAGAATTACGTTTCGTTCAGTTTATTCTACAGCTATTCTGCGAAGAGTTCTTAATTTTTACTAAAGAGAAAAAGGAAATTTTTAAAGAAGTTAAATCTTCACAGACATATTATAATTAAATAAGTAATTCTTGTAAATTATAATTATTTATAACATTTAGTTATTAAATTATAATTATTATTATTTTATTGAAAATTGTAATTTACAACACTCACTCCTCAGTCTTTTGTTTAAAACGCCATATTTTTCTCATTATCTCCATCCAAAGGTTGCCTGTAACATATTGAATTTAGCGAGAAGGCCGCCTGTTGTGAGTTTGTGTGTGTGATGGATACAGGATGCGGAGGCGGATGAAGCCGGGGAGTGTCGCTTGTAGTATACAATAAAAACACAAAATATAGAGTCCAGTTTTCACTTTATTTATCGCCATCACCCCAGAAAACATTAATTGCCAATGCATTATATTATATCTCATCATGAACATAGAAGATCTAAAACATTTAGTATCAAAGACATGTGAACTGTAAAAATAAATGCTAATTTGGAAACTTCAACATTGATTAGTTTTTAATATAATAACATTGCTATAGACGAGGGGGAAGAATTATAGTCTAGTTACTAACTTACGAATTTCATACCTAGAGCGTATTTGAGATGAAAGTATGCTGGTACCCCACCAGCAAAGTATCTTGGTTGTAAGAGGTGACTGAGGTAAGTTTACCGACAGGTGGCGGTATAACCATGTAAAAAAGTATAGCTGAAATGTACAGGGATAAACAGCAGAGTCCGCGACGATTTTGGGCTAAATAACACAGTACCATGTTGTACCGGCAGAGTAGAATAGTACCTCCTCCTGTACCTGTCGTAATAAGGTACCAGAACCGACAGATGGCGGAATATCCATCCGAAACAGCTCAAATGCACGGGCGGGTACAGAAGCATCCACGTCGCGAATGCACACAGTTTGCAAACATGCAGCAGGAAATTATATTTTAAATTGTCTAAGTAAATAAACGTAATATAGAATCTTATAGATAGTGATTGAAGATATTATGTACAAAAAGACGCATTTAGATTTTTTACATCCTTCTGTGTACACGTACGTACTTCCTGATAGCTCGATTCTTAAATGCTATATTTATTAATAACATTCCCTGCTTAATTACAAAGTAAATATTAATTTTAGTAAAGATTTTTATATTGTATAACACCAAGTTATACGTTGAAGACAAGAATATTTGGGTAAAACATAGAATATGGGTATGGTGTCATTTATTATTCAAGTATAAGGTCCCGGGGTCCCCAGGGTTATTAGATAAATTTAGTCCTGCTTATAATATTATAAAATAGGTTCGTTCCACTAGAGTTTGCTAACCTTTGGTTTTAGTTAGCATAGGCTTGACTTTAGGACAAATACAAACAAAATATAAATGAAATCGTATATCGCGGGAAATGTCAGCACTCTCATTAAATTATATCAAAGAAGAAATCCAAAAATGAATGTTTCGGGAGACAAACATTTGTGTTTTTCATAGGAGAACTGGTTTATCGAAATAAATATCAAATGCTTAAATACCTATTTATATGTGTTCTCAATAAAAATGATTACACAAAGGTCAAAGGAGAACAAGCACAAACGGGTTTAAAACGCGGTTTTTTACTGTTACTTTTTTATATAATCGTTTTGTATGACGTTTCGGTTACTGATAGATAATATATAAAATTATTATATGAACATACATAGTATTAGTATTTATTTTATTTTTATAAAATAGTAATAAACAAACTGCCTTATCACATTCTCTTCGTGTATGCCCATCCAAAGGTTGCCTAGAAGAGATCGCTTTGAGCGATAAGGGTTTTTGTAAAATTCAATTTTAAAATCAAATTTTGTAATGTTAAATGTTACCTGTATACTAAAAAGAGTATATTATTATTATTATATTTTTCGCAAGGTAACCGTTTTAAAGCCGTTAAATAAATAATATATTCACACAAAATCACATACATCAACCTGACTCCGCGATAATTCGCTTTAAGCAGTTGTGTTACGGACATCAGATAACAGATGAATCACAAATTTGATACGCAAAACATATTTTTAACAGCCCGACACAGAACAAACACAAATATCATCATATAAAATGTGTTATGGATGGGGATCGAACCCACGACCTCGGCCAATAAGATAAGATTACTACTACTACTCTGCGACATTGGGCCTGAGAAATAAACAGTTTATTTTAGTTTAGTTAGAGTACATTATGTAGTCTACGTGCATCCAGGTCTATCTTTAATTATATTATTATAGACAGATCTAACATGAAGTTCGTCTGCATTGGTACCTTACTCTCTCCAATCATCCATTTCTACCGCCAAACAGCAGTGTTTGAATAGCTGTGTTCCGATTTGAAGGGTGAGAGAGGCAGTGAGATTACTGGGTAAAGTGGCAAAACATCTTCAAATCACAAGATTAGCAATATGCTAGTGATATCCTTGTGATAATACGAGTGTCTATGGTCTGTGGTGACGCTTACTATCACGCTCGATTGTCAGATCAAGTCGTATAAATAAACCTTAGGTATCTAACGCTGAATGTCAGCGTCAAACTTTAGTGGAACATGGGAAGTACAAAAGAAATATAGTAGACTTGCAAATTTCTAGACCTAAAATAAACATTACCACTTATTTTATACAAGTTGCTTACACATATATATATATAATGTTTTATGATCACACAGACAGAGCTGCGGTATTTTGGTAGTGATATGTAACTGTTACGTTATTATATTTCTTATTTCAATGATATTAAGATACATTTTTTTATAGTTTGTTTAAAACCTAATAGTGAGCAATTGCGCCATTTTTTATTTTCATTGATTTCAAGTCTGTGTGATATTAAAACTTTTTCAGTTTAATTTATTAAATAACATTAACGCACTCTTTTACTTACATGTATAAATATACATAATTTTGATTAATATCAAGTTAATAAGGTTGCTTTTTTGTTTTTTTTTTACATATATATAAATGGTTAAATAATAAAAATATATTAAAACCTTAATTTATAGTAAAGTTCACGTGTTGAACAGTAAGTTCAAATTCGGTTGTGAATTTTAATGTTTGGATAAGGCCATTTTTGCCGTATGTACAAGTAACTTGCAGCTTTGATAATAATGCACGTTATTTCACGCTAAATAAACTATGTCGTGGCGGCAGAACGCACGATCGGCATCAAAAGTAGTTTGCTGCTTTGGAAATTTATCACTGTCGTATAATAGAAAATAATAAATTAATTCTCACAACATCTCACACATCGACTTGACTGTGGTAAGTAGCTTAAAGCACTTGTGTTACGGACGCCATACAACAGAGGACTCACAAATATACTACTTGAGTAAATATATGTATTTGGCGCCCAGGCATAGAACAAATATAAATCATATAAAGGATCACCACCATCTGCACCATCGGGCCTGTCTGAGTGTGTGCCAGAATGAGTTCTTTGATTACTTGTCTCTGTTATAAAGTATATCAACGCTGATCAATACAGTTTGTAACTTAGTTGCATATAGATTGCTCTAAACGTAACGCACAGCTCTCCCGCCCTCTAAACTCTCCACAATCAATTACACTTCATACAAAATTCTTTCGTAGAACAGTTCACCGTGGTCACTGGCGAACGCGTGCGTACTTTTACCCATCGAGTGACTGTGGGCCTTTGCAAAACTTAAATGTATCCCTAAGGATAGCCATCCGAACTTAGGACAAGCCACAGAGGCACCCTTGGATGATTGTCATGAATCCTGCAACGAAATATATTTTAAATAAATTCCCATATTATTATATACCTTGAACCAATCTCCGTGATAAGTCGCTTAAAGCATTTGCGTTAAGGACATCATACAACAGAGGAATTACAAATATACTACTCAAATACATATATTTAACACCCAGACACAGAACAAATACAAATATCATCGAATATTTGTTCTGGGTGCGGATAGAAACAACGACCTTTAGCGCACAATACAGAATAACTAACACGCGTCATCGGACTCGTCATGACATATGAGTGATCTAGCAATAGGTCATCACGAAAATAAAAGCACAGCGTTATACCTAGCGCCATCTATTGGTTGCTTATGGTTACTATCTATATGTACATTCCTCCACTATAATTTAGTCACATTCAAAATAAAAACAATAGAATAGACAGCGCGAGTGAGCCGAACTTTCAATCTTTGGATAAAAACAAAATAATTATACAGTTTAGGTGTACAGTACGACAGATCAAACTACAAAAAAATCTGTCAAATTTTTAAAATTAAATTTTAAACTCGATGTTTGGCAGTAATAGATTAATATCGATTGCAAAGTTTTACAGATTTAGCTAGGTTGATCTGTTGCTGTGTGCACATATAATCACACACATAGAAATCTAAAGGAATAATGCCAAAATTAATATTATCAACTGCCTTGAAAGATAAATTTAAACTAAGCGTGTTTATTAAAAATATGATAATTGATTGCAAGAACTATATAATATAAGAGTACTGCCAGAATTGTTAAACGCGCCATTAATTTATTGCTTTCAGTTTCGACTTATCCCCCCTTATGTAAGAAAAAATAATATTTGGTATACCACCCTATTTTATGTTTATCACTAGAATAAAAAAGAAAAACGTAATACCAGTTTATTTTGTTTGTTAACGTTTTAGTAATAACTCTTTCTTATTACTTTAAAGATTTTTATTATATCTTATACACGGCTATGATTAGTTTAAGGTTTCAAAGATTCTTCAAGAAAATATAACTGAAACTGCAAATTTTTATTTGCGATCTTACTAAGAACTGTCAACACTAGTAACAAAAATAAGTCAAGTCCAGTACCCCATGAATCGTGATACGAAATAAATGAATGGCATCATATTAAAATTTATGTTAATAGCAACATCTGTATATCCGAGAGTTTTATAAATATCGGTAAACTAGATCATCAAATTTCATGCCTGTACAATTTTTGATATTCCATCCGTAGTAACGAAACGATTTTAAAAGAGTTGCTCAGTTTAAATTTCCAAACGATGCAGGTAATGTCACGCGGCAGTGGCGGCGCCATTTTGGCGTGGCGAGCACGAGACGTCATCACTAACTGATGACGTGGCTGGGTGCGTCGTCGGCGGCGACCTCTGGCGGTAGCGGGGCCAGCTGTGTCGCCGTAGCCCTTCGCTAGGACCTGTGTCGCCCTGCTTCGCCTGAAACAGAGGATCAATGAATTAAGAACTTTGTTTCGTATGTGATGTACGCCCATAATTGATTGGGCATTTTGACTATTATGGACTGCAAGTGAATGTATAATTCACTTGCAGTCCATAAAAGTCATAATCACACAGACGGAGCCGCGGTAATATGTGATATTAGGGATGTGACGATTCTTTCCGAAAAAGATCGATTTTTAAATCGATTCGAATAGTGACCTAATGAATCGATTCGCAAAAAAAACCGAGATCTAAAAGATCTATTTCCGATTATTCGCTCATTTTTCAATTTTTCTTTAAATAATATTTCAATTAAAACAAGGTACATATTGCAATTAAACGATCTCTTAGCAGTAAAATCATAATATCGTAATTCGATAATAAAAAATATTTTTAATACTATATCAAACTAACATAAATTATAAAACAAGACATTACTTAAGTAAACTTTTTTGTAGTGGTGCAACAAATATACGTTTTCTTTTCTGGTTTGACCCCTAACTGTGGGAACTGTTGAATCGTGAAATAAAATTAAAATTCACGTTAACAAGTTTAAGCCAGACCAGATGGTCTTGCCACTATGATGCTGTCAAAACTTAAAAAAAAAGTTATGATGACATCATGAAAATTTTAAAAAGTTTCAGCGAAAGTGAGGTGGAAAAAGTTGATTTCCGGAAAGAGGCACAAAATTTATACATAAAAAGGGCAAAACTCGAGACTGCAATTTTGATTATTGGAAGAAGTTTAGGAGAGATTTCATTTAGTCAATTAAAAAAATACAGTGCCCCGGTTTAGACATGTGTTAAGGCAACAAGTTAATTATGTCATGAAAAGACTTTGTGAACAACTTACGACACCAATCAGATCGGAAGCTAAAGGAATATGAAGCTAAAAAATTAGGTGCTAGTGTGGGAATAGACTACAATGGCATGAACAAGAGGCGCATTGATCCAAAATTTTCAGATAGGTCTACAGGTAAATTCTCAGTTAATGACTTAAATAGAAGGAGCCAAGTCTATGAGACATGTAGCAAAAAAATTAAATTTTAATAGATTTGCAAGACAAATATCAAATACATAGAGTTGAAAGGTACACGTCATATTATTGATTACTGTCCAGGTGACGTAGACGAGCATTTAGTGAATGACTGCATTCAATTAAAATCATACTTACTCCGATTTAAGCCTTACAACTCTTGCAGTGACATTTTTATGATCATGTATGAAAATAAACTAATGGACGTGTTCCCTAATTGCTATTCCATTTTAAAGTTTTTTTTAACTTTACCAATAATTAGCTATGAAGCAGAACGCTTCTTCTCAAATATGTCCTATTTAGAAAATATATATAGGACAACAATGGCGAAGCCTCGACTAAACCATTTATGATTTCTGTCTATAAATTGTGATTTAACAAAAGACTTGCAATGTGATGACCAAATAAAAGTATTTGCAGCACAAAAATGTAGAAAGGTTAATTTATTAATTATAATTTCTTTTACTAATAAATAAAATAATTTTGTTGTTTTTTATTATCTTTATCTATTCTATACAATGTACTATCTCTATTTCGGTTTCTCTCTCACCCAAAGGTTACCTGGACGAGTTCGCTACACAGCAATAAGGTCGCCTTTGGCACAACTAATACTTGCGTAGATTTAAGTAATATTTATGTTTTTTGTGCAATAAAAAATATATGTATAAGAACAATATATCATTAACAGTTTTTTGGCATGGCTATAAGTTGAGTACTAAGATAGGCCCCCAAGTAGTTTCAGCCCAGGGCCCCACAAATTCACGATCCAGCCCTGGTTAGTACCTCACTCTATGTCTACCTCTAAACAACAGCGTTCGCATTGCTGTGCTCAGTTTTGAAGGGTGAGAGAGTCAGGTAATTGCTGTGTAATGTGACATAACATCTTAAATTTACAAGGTTGATCACGCGCTAATGATATCCTTTCAAGGATAAGAGCATCTGA
This sequence comes from Heortia vitessoides, assembly GCA_020976665.1. Lineage (NCBI taxonomy): Eukaryota > Metazoa > Arthropoda > Insecta > Lepidoptera > Crambidae > Heortia > Heortia vitessoides. Next base: position 2,857,080 of record JACJUM010002809.1, read on the forward strand.
AAGCTATGATGACACTAAACAATCACGTAGACCAACTCTTGATTGCCAACAGTAATTTGAAAAAAATTTTTTAATTACATGAAGATTTTGATAATTTACTCCAAGGTGTTACTAGAGAAACCGCGGCAGACCGTTCCGTAGACGGCGTCAATAAAATAAGTGAAATAACTGCATTGATCTTGACAAACCTACTGCAGGACTACTTTTGAGTCATTATAGCGACATAGACCGAAGGACCGAAAAAAAGGTCAGGGCTTTGCAGTGGGAAAGACCGCTTTTTAGGCAAGGAATATGTATAAGGCGGACCTCTTCTGAGGCGGAGCTCCAATGCGGCGTGCGCGGCGAGCGCGGCCGGCAGCGCGACTGCGAGCGCGCCCAGCTGGGACTTCACGCAGAGAAACGCGCGCGCGCTACAGCCCAGCGCCAGGCCCGCGTGCCGCGCGCCGAGCAGCCACGCCCACGCCCCGCGCCACCCCGACCCCCCCACGCACACCCCCGCCTGTGCGTAAATATACCTCAATAAAAAACGCGAAATTTTTAAGATGAACTGAAATGAATTGCTGAAATAGTATAAAGGAGGAATCGCAGACTATGAATGCTGTTTATTTCTGCTGGTACGCGACAGCTCAAGAGGTGTTGAAGTGGTGTGACATAAGAACGTGACTTGGTTAATTTTGAACTGAACGTCTCGCATTTAAAGAATAACGTTGATTGCGTATTTTGATAAAATGTGTTAGTTGAAACACTGCGTGCGAGAGGCATTCAGGAAGTTGTCTGGAAAATGTATAAAAACGTTCGATGGGGCATATATCTTTAAATACATCTCTTTAATAAACACACCGCACTATATGCGGGGCATCGACCCGAAAGTTGATCCAAAACCAGGGAATCCAGCATGATATTTGTGTTGTTTACATAGTGCGCGACATTTCTACCACATTGGGGCGCTCGTCAGGTCATTAAGGTCGGTAACACGCTATCGATATCCTTGCGCTATCGTGAAAGAGTTTAAGACATTATTATTATATTGCTCAAGATCGCCGCCAGCATTCTCGTACCGTACTTTTGAACCGTTAACGCTAAGTCTGACATATCCAATATCCAATCGCAATCGATGTCTTCTTTAAATAATTGTCCTTGGTGCATACATCGGGTGTGTCATATGTCAAATGTCATCGGGCCCGTCTGGCTCAAACAGACCTGCAACACATCCCAGAGAGCGGCGCAAGCGCCCCAGGCGGCGGCGGCGACAGCAGGCAGCGCCAAGTCTGTCTTGGCCGCTCGCCAGCGCAACAGCGCGAGCATAAGCGACGCATGCGCAGCCGCGCCGCCGGCCGCCAGCGCGCCCCGCCGCCCGCGAGCCGCCGCCATGCTGAGGGTAGCGGCCGCCAACACTTGCAGCGCGCCTGCGCCCATCAGCGCCCGCCAGGCGCACCACCAGCCCCCCACGCATACGCCGTACCACTATAAATGTAGTAGTAATAAGTTTACTTACGTACTATATTAGTGAACAATTGCCGAGCAAAATTTTGCCGATCACTAAGCCGTTTTTTAAAGCCGAAAGAAATAGATGCGATTTAGATTTTTTACATTTGAGTTTGGAGGTTTTATTTTTATAATTACGCTACACTTGTGGTGTAGGAGTGTACTCGCGTACGGTACCAGCAGAATAAAACCTCCCCCGTTGTCAGGTGTCGTTAGAGGCGACTGAGGTATCAGAACCGACAGATAGCGGTATATCCATCCTAAACAGTGTGTTCAAATGCACAGGGCGTCGATGGGTAACAGCATCCCCGTCGCAAAAGCTGCGCTCTGCGATTGCCAACACATTTGCCCAGCGCGGCAATTATGGGTAAAATTGGGTGGCAATCGCAGAGCGCAATTTTCGCGAATGCTGCGATGGGAATGCTGCTGCCCATCCTCCACCCTCTGTATTTAAACAACACCGTTTCAGATGGATATACCGCCATTTGTCAGTTCTGTTAACTTAGTCGCCTTTACGTCACCTGTTACAGGAGGAGGTATTACTCTACTCAGCCGGTACCTCACAGCATTAAGCAGCATCTTGCCTTAATGTAAGAAGTGTAAATGAATCCCTGTTGTAGCCCGATGAAGAGGCCCATGGGGGCGCCGAGCAGCGTCCGCGGGTCTCTCAAGGTGGACCGCGAGTCCGGGGGCGGGACTGGGGCGGCGGGGGCGCCGTAGACTCCGACCCCCACGGAAACGAGTGCTATTACTGCCCACGCTGCGACCAGCCACCGACGCCCTTCGGCACTGAGTGATGTGCCAGCCGCTGATTGCGTATTTGGGCAACCAGCGGCGCCGCAAGTACGTTCCTGTGGACACAAATATATACTCTTCTATTTATACTAATATTTTAAAGCTAAAGAGTATGTTTGTTTGCTTGAACGCGCTAATCTCAAGAACCGTTAGTCTGATTTAAAAAGCTCTTTCAGTGTTGGATAGTCGATTTATCGAGGAAAGCTATAGGTCATATAACATCACGCTAGGATTAATATATAAAGATAAATATTGTTTGCGCTCCAAACGCTTGCCAACTTTTATCTGCAAATCTGCTTTTAATCGTGTTGTGTTCGATATGCAGACAGGAAAGAACTTTTGTCTTTGTATAAATTACTTATTTTGTCGACTCTTACCCTAAAACACCAAATTTGTACAACTTCACAGGATATTATAACAGTTTGTGTGATTAGAGTCTCTTCAGTTAACCGCAGAACAAATTTAAATTAATTTTGGTATGTATAAAGATAGATCAGTGCGATTGGAAAAGTAAATAGGATATTTTTTTAGACAGAAAAAAGGACAATATATAATTTATAGTATAATTTGCCTCTCTCTTTTTTGTTATCAACACCAGTAACGAATTCACATAACACCAGTAACATATATTCACGGGTAATCTCTTTTTTTTTTTATCAAAAATCGATTAAATATGTGTTAAGGGTCAAAGAACTTTTTACTCGTATCAAATACATCTCATTCTCAATCTCTCAACCATATAGGCTTTATTTACCTCGAGATCATCTTCCAGAAAGAATTCCTCCGAAGGCGGCCATCTTGGTATTGTCGCGTTAGTTGGTGCTGGCGTCTGTTGAGCCAACGGTGTCAAGTCCTCGGACCATATCATCAACGCAACAGCCAGCATCAGCGAGCCCACTACCAGCCCCAAGTCCTGAGCAGCTCGCAGAGCCCGCAAGGACCTCCTGAGCGCTATTTTCCGTCTACTCTCATCGCCTGCGGATTGAGCGAGAGAAGTAGCTGACACAGAGAGAGCAAGCGACATTGGAGACAGCGTCACGCCACATATCCCGTACAGCGGTAACAGAACTGGCAGCGGTGTGGCTACAGTATGAGCTGTGAGGAGAACGAATACTAGAGTGTGAGCCATCGCGATGACTATCCTCACTCCGGTCTTTTGAAGGATAAGGGGGGAGAAGGGCGCGGTTATAGCCGCGGTAGTGTGCATGATTGCGAGAGGCGTGGCCCCGGCTTCTGCGCCCGCAAACGCTGTAAATGGAAGGAGAGCGGTAGCGCATAGGCCACTGGAGAGACAGAGATAGGTGAACCGCCTGACCACCGGTTCTGGAACCTTTGGCGGCTGTCTGGTGAGCAGTCTTCGTACGGATGCGGCGCCCACGGACGACGCGGCGGAGTCCCGTCTGCGAGGAGCTACAGGCGCTGCAGGTCTCAAGGGCGTCTTCTGCTTCTTCCAAGGCCATTCTTTTTTGCATATCGTGCTCACTGGTATCTGGAATGCAAAATGGGTGTGGCATTCATTCTTATAACGCATACTGTTCGCATCTCTTTTTGTCAATGAGTTTGTGACCCATTCAATCATCACGGTGAAAGATTTTTATTAAAGTAAACATTCAGTAAATATATATCTGCTTCTAAGAAGTTAGGACAAGAAGGGTCATAGTTACCGCAAGGCGTGCGTAGGGTGATAAAGGCAGGGATGATATAGATAACTTGAGAGAACAAACGTTATTTGGCGGTGGTTGATGATATCCAGATATCGTACTGTACAATATAGCTTAAATGCCCAAGCAAGAATATAGCTGAAATAATTGATACAGCCATCACGCTTTCCCAGGGTGGCAATTATAGGCTTTTGGTTCGGAGTATATTAATATATAATAGCATGAGTAAGGGAGTAGGATTGCCCCCTTCGCAAGGGCTTTCGGAGAGTTACCGTGGAGTTTGGGGTGTTAAGGTACCTGTCCGATGATAGTGCGATGCCGGTGCGGGTCGGATACGGTCCGTGCGGCGGCGCGACCGGCGGCCGGACGCGATCGCTCCGTCAGGTCCGGTAGGCTGCCCATACGACCGCACGCTTCACCCTACTTTGCCCGCCCGCATGCCTGCCGAAAAAAATAATATTTGACTGTCACGTTTCTTCGTATCTTCAGATATATGCCATCTAATTTGTCTGTTTGATTATTACGCTTTCACGGTTTAGCCGGTGGCATGATTTAGATATCATTTGACAAGTACCAAATTTATTCACTGTATGTACATTATTTTTTTTTGTATTATGTATATATTGTTATGTAATTGTATTGTTATATGGACATATATAGAATTAGAATTTTATTTTACTTTCTCTTATTTTTATTAATAGTAGTTGTTTTATAAAGTGGTACACATCGAACTGCCCTATTACATTTTCTTCGTTTATGGCCATCGAAAGATTGCCTGAAAGAAATCTTTCTGAGCGATAAGGCCGCCAAATATATTATAATTTATAAGTTTTATTTTGCCTTTATGTAATTTTCTGTGCACAATAAAGAGTATGTTATAATTGTTAATTTTATGTTATTCAATAGTTAGAAATCCGACCCGAATCTATCTAATCCGAGTACCTATCCTAAGAAATTTGATTATGTGTGGTGAGTCATGATTTTCAGATATTAATAAAATCTAAAGCAATGCAATTAAAATTTATGTTTGCCGATATGTCAAAGACTAATAAATATTTGAAATATCGACAAAATATCTTGAGAATTCTGATTATCTGGTATAATCCTGAACCAAGTTACGAAACTTGTGTTTATGTTTATGAAATGGCGAAGTTCGAGATACGGTTGGTAGCGCGAGCTCATTCGGGCTCAGTAATACTATAAGGAGAAAAGATTTTTAAGTATGTTTGTAACGAATAGAGAAAAACGATTTTAGAAAATTTAGATATAGAACGTGAAATTATTTCAAAGTGGCATAGACTTGATTATATTTTCAAAAAAATAGGGATACCTAATTAGGAAATTTGTAAACGTGATTCTAATGGTCTATTACATAAACTCTTCTTAAAGAAAATAACATTACGCGCATGATTAAAATAACCTCGGAATATGTCATTCCTATTAAAAAAAATATATAATAAGTTATTATTATTATTATTTTCAGCCGTGTTATATCGGCAGAGTAGAATAGTACCTCCTTCTGTACCAGGTGTCGAAAAAGGCGATAATACCTTTATCGCCTTTTTCGACACCTCCAGAACCGACAGAAGGCGGTAGGTGTAGTGTAGCTTATATACACAAGATGGGGATGGGCAGCATTCCCATCGTGAAAGCTGCGCTCTGCGATTGCCAAAACCCTTGAACGAGAAACGAGGGCTATATCCAGCGATGGAATTCCAATGGCTGTAATGATGACTAGCAATAACTTTACATAATATAAGTGGTTTTAGACCAGGGAGATATAGATCAGAGCATAAAACACGCTTCTTTCTATCTGCGACTGCTTTGGAAAAGTAACAGCTAATATATAATACAAAAAAATATCGACGAAATAAATGCACGCGCATAGTCTAGAACGACAGCGACTAATTGAACTCCGCCCGATAGCAGAACTTCCCGAAGTCCCCGTCTCACTGGCACTCCGCTATCACAAACACTTCACACGCATACTTATAATAAAAAAAGAAAAATATTTATTACTACCAAAGTTTTACAATCATTAGACTAAACTAGGGTACATTATATTAATTGAATGGATTAGGGCCTAAGCTAGGATAATCCTGAGAACCAGTGATCCAGGTCTCGCGAGTGTGTAGGTGATTCTGTGTATGGTGGTATTTAAATATACGAGGATATGTTGTATGTCAGTTCGTGTATATACGAAGTGGGTGGTATATGTGAGGTGATTGTAATGTGTGCAAGTGTGTAGGTGTACTGAGTGTAGCAATGTGTGTACTATGTAGGTACATGGATATAGTGTGTGTGTCATTTCGAGACAGTAATGAGGAATTATGTAACAATATACTTCAGATTCTTTCAGTAACTAATAATCATGTGTTTACATGAGTATAATGTTTAGAGTAATAACATATATCTGCTTCTAGTCAAAAGACGTCTACTGGATTGGAAATAGGGCTTTTCAAGTAATCTCCAATAGGTCCGGTTGATACGTCCTGTGTCTAGCGCGATCCTGCGGTTTTAGTCCGATCGTTTGTCCATTTTGCGGGTGGACGCCCTACGCTACGCTTGCTGGTACGTGGTCTGCATTCCAGAACCTTACGACTCCATCGGCCATCGGTTCTGCGGACCAAATGTCCTGCCCACTGCCACTTCAACTTACTAATCCGCCGGGCTATATCGGTAATTAACTTTGTAATGACATATCATAACAATAATATATTTATGTAGCACTCAAAGATAGTAATGTAAAAATATTGCGGTGTGCCAAAAAGGCGACCAACCCACCTTGACGACCCCGATGGCGCAGATGGTAATGATCCTGTCTTTTGCGCCAAAGGTCGTGGGTTCGATCCCCACCCAGGACATATATTTTTATGATGATATTAATGTTTGTTCTGTGTCTGGTTTTATATATATATGTATTTTAGTAGTGTATTTGTGATTCCTCTATTGTCTGATATCCGTAACACAAGTGCTCTAAGCGACTTAACATTGAGTCAGGTCAATTTATGAGATGTTGTAGGTATTTATTTATTATTTATTTAATATTGCCTTGACACCACAGACACGATGCTGATTTTCAGTGATCACCTGTTGACCAGTGTGTGTGTGTGTGTGTGGGGGGGGGGGGGAACGATCGCAACTCGCACCAACAGACATATATATTTATACATCCAAACAATACAAAACACTCTCAGGACGGAAATCACTAGAGATACATATCTCTTACAAAGGTCGTATGCATCACCTATTTCTACATCCAAATTGCAGTGTTTGCATTGTTGTATTCCGGTGAGAGAGGCAGTGAAATTAATGGGTAACTGTGACATTGTATCTTCAGTTCACAGGGTGGGCGATACACTAGTGAGCGTCGGCTGCGGTCACGTTTCTCATGAAGCGAACCGTATGCTTGTTGGCTGACTTCATAACATAAAAAAACACCTAATTGTCGTGTTAAGAGATAATAACTACATAGTATAACACAAGGTCGCTTTCCGCTGTCTGTCCCTTAGATCTTTAAAACTACGGAACGGATTGTGATGTGTTTTTTGTTTATAAATATTCATTCAAGAGGAACATTTATACTATAATAGAGAAATTTTGAGTTTTCTAATGTGATATCGTAAGATAACACTTTTTTTTGCTAAAATACCACCACCCCCGTTTTACTCCTTTAGGAGGTGAATATTCGAAAAAAAAAAAAGGTTTTGCTCACCTACGTTATAAAAGGAATCCTTGGGCAAAATTTCAAGTTTCTCACCTTTATAGTTAAGGCCTTGCGCCAAGCAAACATAATACATTAATACATATTTTTAACACCTAGACACAGGACATACACAAATATCATCCTATAAATATTTGTCCTGGGTGGGAATTGAAACCACGATCTTGATGGATTGTTGCATAAGATAGGATTACTACCATCTGCGCCATCGGGCCCGTCGAATTTATATAAAGTGATTTTATATAAAACTAAACACTTGTTCTTATCTGCATCCTTATATTTTTTAGGTGAAATCTGTACTTTTTAGTCGTCAATTCGTTCAATCACCTTGATAAGTGAGGTCACTGATAAATGAATGACAGCATTTACTGGCGAGTGAAGTGCGAGACTTACGGTGCTTTCCAAAGGCGCTCCTTAGGCCGGACGTCGCCTAGAGGCAATCTTTGTGGACTTTTGATCAAAAAGGAGGGTTAAGTGAGACCGGCTGCACTAATGCAGTCGGTGTCCACTCAGGGTGCCGAGACTACACTGGTTGTGGAGTGTCGGTAAGAGGGCGTCTGAAGGAGGCATTTCAGACTTAATGCTATCTGAAGGAGGTATTTCAGAAGTAATGCTATCTGAAAGAGGCATTTCAGAAGTAATGCTATCTGAAGGAGGCATTTCAGAAGTAATGCTATATAAAGGAGGCATTTCATAAGTAATGCTATCTGAAGGAGGCATTTCAGAGGTATGCAGGCCTTGTGACCGTCGCTCTGTATAGTTTCGTATTGCAGTTGCCTCCTAGCCTGTTACATTTCAGCTATTTCGAATAGATATAAGTATACCGTCATTTGTCAATTTTGATACTTCAGTTGCCTCTTACGACACCTGATGCAGGGGAGGTACTATAATACTTTGGCGGTAGGAGGGCTGTACAGGGTAAACATTATAATAATTATTGCAAAAAAATGTTTGGATATCTGTAATTATATTTTTATACAAAAACATCAGGAAGAATTATATTTAAACTTGAATATTACTTCAAAATACATACGGTATCACTACCTATTATAAAGCAAAGTCATTCCACGCTGTCTGTCTGTACATATCTATGCTTAGATCTTTAAAACGAAGTGACGGATTTTGGAGCGGTTAACGGATGCGGCGATTTTGGAATATGGGGATTAAAGTTGTTTTATGTGTATAATACATGCATAAAATATTAGAAAAACACTAATAATTTTTAAATTGGAGTTTTAATGATTTTTCCCAAATAAATACATTTTCTGCGCTTACATTGCAATTACTAGCTGAATCCGACGAGATAGATCAAAATAATGTACTATAGTATTGTTCACCTTAAAAAGATCTATAAAACAGTCGGTGATGGAATATGTCTATCACTAAGGGATAACTCATAATAACAATCTTTTATCCTTATTGCACCCGCGCGAAGCCTGAGCAGGTCGCTAGTTTATAATATAAAACATATGAATGCAGACGAAGTCGCAGACCATCTGCTAACCAACATATTCATTGAATTAACTGCTTTTAAGTCCACCTTACAAATATCATCATCATATCAGCCATAAGCCATCCTATGGGGAGGCCTAAGTCCACTGCTGGACATAGGCCTCCCCAAGTAACCTCCAATAGGACCGGTTGTATGCGGCCTGTGTCCAGCACGATCCTGCGGTTTTAATCAGATCGTCTGCCCATCTTGCGGGTGGACGCCCTACGCTACGCTTACTCCATTTCTAAACCATAGGCCATTGCAAATATACATAACAAAAATCTTTATTATAATAGATTTTTTAATTAGACCCAACCGCAAAGTTACAGTATCATATTTCCCCAAGAGTTACCTTGAAGTCGCTGAATACTCAACAAGTCGCGTCTAGTTGCGATCAACAAGTAACTTAGGTACAATGAAATGTATCAATTCAAACAGCAAACAGAAACGCATCGTCTTTTGATATTTCAAAATACAAAGCACATACGTAGAAAGATCTATTTATATATAATAAATCACATTAATTTGCCGTAAACATATATATGTATTGTTAAATATATTTGGATGAATGTATTGTAGATATTAAATGATGAGTCAGACATATTTTAAACGAATTAAAAAGATCGATAAATTGTATTTGTGTTATAAAAATAAATATGGCAGTCATTTACCTTGTTATATTTGAAATGCCTCCGTGCACTTGTTCATTAGCTTAAAAACACAGCGTCACGATAGCTTAAAAGTAACCTATCACACATTATTCGTAATGATTTGCCACATAACTCTCAGATATGTGTTATAGTCTAATATTGTTTTTATTTTCACGTGCCTACGTTTGTATGGGCACAGAATCCAAGGGATCACTGAGGAATAGAGAGGAGAGCTATTTGTTAGGGTGACCATTATGGAGGAAATACAAGTAATCTTGTTTTGTGTTTTTCTGGCTCTATGGGGCAACTTTGACTATAACGCAGTCATCACCATCAGCCGTAAAAACGTCTGCTGCTCGACATAGGCCATTCCAAAAAAGGAGGAAATTGCCCATAATTGCCATTCCCGGCCTGTTGCATATGCATTTTGATAATTATACACCCATCTGTTGGTTACGGTACCTCGTCACCTCTTATATACATCAGGTAGAATGCACACCCACAAACTGGTCAGATGAACTAACTAAAACAGATTGCACTAGATCCGGGCCGCATACAACTGGTCCTACTAGAGATTACTTCATCATATCAGGCATTAGAAGTCTGTGGGACATAGACCTAAGAAAACGGGAATTTTGCCCATAATTGCTGAGCTGGGAAAGCGTGTTGGCAATTGCAGAGCTTAGCTTTCATGATGGTCCTTTTCCCACATTGTGCATTTGAGCTATATTGTTTCGGATGGATATACCGCCATCTGTCAGTTCCGGTACCTCAGTCGTCAAAGTTCCCTGGTACAAGGGGAGGTACTATTCTACTCTGCGGGTACCATATATTCTTGAAGTCTTCATGCATATAATATTCAAAACATTTTAAGTTTAGGAATATATTGGAATAGGAAGTCGTGAGGTACCAGCAGAGTAGAATAATCCCCCTGTACCTTCTTAGTTACTAGTGCCTTCAGATAGCAGTATATCCATCCGCAACAGCTTACCTCAAATGCACAAGCTGGGGATGGAAATTTACGAAGATCGATTAAGTAGTATTATTTATATTAGTTAGTTGAGATAAGACCCAAAACGCGTATAATCGCTCAGCGCCATCTATTGTTTTTTATAGAACTAAAATTGTGCATTTATCATAAATCCTAAGGAAATATAGCGTTCCTTTGGGACTATTGTATTCACAACTATGGGTATACAAAGTTTCAAGAAGATAGGTGGAGTAGATGAAACTTGAAGATGAACCAACCAAACTTACTTTAGAAATTTATAATATTAGCAGATTAGGGGGAAGAGTCCTGTTATCCAACAAATCAGGGTCGCCCTATCTAAACGGGGCGAGGGGCGAGTGCTGCGCGCCTGCGCCCTACTTTCGCCCAAGGTTGCCAGCGAGCCCTCAATTTTCGCAGTCCATGGCTACGGTTGTATGGGCGCAACTGTTTTATTACCAACCCTTGATGAAGAGGTCATTCATTATATTAGATACAATATATATCATTTTGTGGTTATAATTCTAATGATTTATTATATAGCAGTAAAAATCTTCACATGTTAAGCAAAAATTTTTAAAAAAAATTCTAATTAAAGTAGTTTCTGTATAAGCACTGTAAAAAAAGATGTTTTTATTTATAACTGTAATTTGCAATTGAGTCTTTGTGTCCGGAGCAGCTCTTTGTTTAATCTACCTTAGATAATGCAACGAGCGCCTGACGCAATTGTACTAGCAAATATGTAGTGACTACATTGTGTACCTACTATTTATATAAAATAGTAAAATGCTTTCCTATTTTTTTTTATTTTATTGAAATGAAGAAAAACAACCAACATAAAATATAATTATGAACATATAATTAATAGGACCAATATTTATTGGGCCAAATTCGTTATTCCTAAGATTAACAACATGAATACAACAGAAACATAGTAGCTGAAATTTGAGCTATAAACAATAATGCGTGCATAAAATCACAACAACACAATTATTAATTAATCTATTAACGCAAAGAAGAAAGTACGACACCGATGAGTCCAACACACACGTATACATATACACATATACATATTTACAAGTATTACTAGAGTATTAATACAAGCATTATTACCCGTAAAAAATATATATAAAAACTTTATTAATATTGCATACATTTTTAGTTTTTAATATATGTATATACCTAACTATCAATATATATATCTAATTATTTTAATATATACACACATACATGCATCACGCCTGTGTCTTATCGGGGTAGGCAGAGTTATGGATCTCCACTTATTACGATTTAAGTAGACCTTTCTCGCTTCTCATCCTCGCATTAGTCCTTTCATACACGCTCATTTATTCTTGGTAATTCTGACCAAATAATTAATTGCTCTTAATATATATAAAGTTAGTGTACATTAATCCTCAAATGTGAAAGATAAATAAATATTAAACATTATAATAAAAGTAATAAAATTTATTATTAAGCCAATTATCAGCAGACAGACATACTTCTATTATAACATGGCGGAACATCCACTGTTTTTTTGGCCATGCCCAATGGAATATTGTTATTTCCGACGCATTCTACATTTACGATCATATTTCAGCATATAATAATTATAAATAATAAATTTCCACAACAAATCGTACATGGACCTGACTCTGTGGTGAAGTCGCTTAAAGCACTTGAGTCACGGACGCCAAACAACGAGGAATCACATATATAATACTTAAATACATATATTTAACACCCAAACACAGAATACCGAACCCACGACCCCTGGCGCACAAGTTAGGATATTATATGCGCCGTTAATCCCGTCAAGTAATCATCGCCATCATGCATCAGCCGCAAAACGTACAAAGGTCGTCAACATTGGTACCTCACTCTCACCTATTTCTACCGACAAATAGCAGGGTTCGCATTGCTGTGTTCCAGTTTGAAGGGTGAGAGCGGTAGTGAAATTACTAGGTAATGTGACATAGTATCACGTAACTTCAAGTCACAAGGTTAGCGACTCGCTCGTGGTATCTTTGTGGTGACACAAGTGTCTATAGGCTGCGGTCAGGTCAAGTACTATCACGTACCATCAAGCGAACCGTAAGCTCTGCTGACTTTTAAATATAAAAAGAATATATACATACCATGATTTTTCCCACGTACGGGCGTGATGGCGTGTGAGTGAGTGTGTCGCCACCTACGACACCTAGTACAAAGGGAGGTATCAGTCTTACAATTAGACAGACAGCACAATGTTTTTTCATCAGGTTAGAATTGCTGTTAAATCTATTTGTCATTAACATCGACAACATCGTCCGTTTGCCCTAATTTGGCAAAGCCTTCTCTAACTCTTTATATTCTTTTCTATATACTCTATTTAGCGCTGCTCTAGTCCATGCTTTTCCGACTGTTGCCTTTATTTCATCATCACCTTCGGTATTGTCTTCCGCATTTACTTTTGGTGTTTCTTGGATACCAGAATATGATGTTTTTATTTCATTTCTCATTGTCACTTATGGTATGGCCGGCCTATCTCCACTTAAGTTTTCTTATTATTGTAGGCATATCTTCTATTTTCGTTCGTTTCCTAATGAGTTTGTTTCTTATTCTGTCTGATTTCTTTATTTTTAGCATGTTAAGTGCCCAAGTTTGGCGTCCATGTGTGAGAATCTGTAGCACGCATGCATAGTATAATTTTTGTTTTTTTTCAGCATTATTCATTATTTCTTTATGACTCTTATAGTTTTTCCAAGCTTAAGCTATTCTTTTGTCTACTTCCTTCGTCATTATATCTGTGGTTGAGTTCTGTTGGCATAAATATGTATACTCTGTAATGTGATTGGTTTTCCATTAATTGTAATAGGGTTACTAGTTGCTTGTTGGTAGACAATGATTTAAAAACTTTATTAGAGAAGTATGTGGTATAACATATATTTATTATTCAATAAATAGCATAAAATGTTCGTCATAAAATACAATGACAAGTTTGTACTAATTGATTAATTGAACAATCAAATAATGATTTTATCGATCTCTTAAAAATATATGGTCACTATTTTTTGGTAAGTTACTATGTTCGATAATGTGTGACCCGGACAGGTCAGATATTATCTATATTAGATGTGCGTCCGCATTGATTTATTACGCATTGTAAATTTTAACGTCATTGTCATCGTGTTTGTACCGGTATTTTATAATTAACAGTTTAATGAAATTTCATTTTATGGTGGCCCTGATGGCGCATTTGAAAGTCGCCCTGGCTTGTGCGCCAACACTTATAGATTCGGTCCCCGCCAAGGACAAATCATCATCATACCAGCGATTGGAAGTTCACAGCTGAACACAGGCCTCCCCAAGAAAGGGGGAATTTTACCCATAATTGCCGCGCTATGCAAGCGAGTTGTCAATCACTGAGCGCAGCCTTCGCAACAGGGATGCTGCTGCCCGCCCTGTGCATATGAGCTGCACTGTTCTGGATGGATATACCACCATCTATCAGTTCCGGTACCTTAGTTGCCTTTTACGACACCTGATACAGAGGGAGGTACTGTTCTACTCTGCCGGTACCTCACGGCTAAAGCACAATACATGTAAATTTGTGTTTGTTCTGTGTCTGGGTGTACAGTATGTATTTAATTATTTTTTTTGCATCGTTGTCTGATATCTGAAACACAAATGGTTTAGCTACGTATCTCGGTCAGTTATAGTATAAGATGCTTGTGAATACATTTATAGCATAAAATAAAGTCGCTTTCCGCTGTTCCTCCCTATGTATTCATAGATCTTGAAAACAACGCAACCGATTTTGATGCAATTAAATAGATAAAATGATCCAAAAGCCATGTTATAAACCTCGCTTTGTATAGTATATGCATAATATGTAGATAAAGACCGACAACTTTAGAGGTTTCCAATGTGATGTAGTAAAAAACATTTTTGATTATATTGCAAGGGCTTGCTGAAATCGACGAGATAGATCAAAATAATGTACTCCAAAAAAAAGTACAAAACTCTAGTACAACAAAATTCTCGATGGTATATGTTAGGATATAATGTTAATTGCGCCTCTGCCATGTCGTAGTTTAGCGCGTGCACAATCATCTTTATGCCGCATGCAGCAGGCACTTACGCACTTCTAATATCTCATTAGGATTTTGACGTATTTGTCGACAATGTCAAATCATTAATAAATAAGTTCGATGTAGAATAATTTCATTTTTGTTACAACTTGATAATTGTGTAGATGGGATAACCGATATAATTATGTTAGTAAATAAATAATTAATATAGATGCTTCCAGTATTTGCTAGCTCTCAATGCATTTCAATAAATATCTCCAGTACCAGGTATAGTTTTCTTCTTTTAATTGTGATAGTACCCTCTTGCTGAATTCGTATTCAAATAGCTCAACAAACGTGTGATATAATTCTCTCATTTCATTATCGTCTTCACCGTTTATCTTTTATTGTATAAATCGGACTACAAACAAGTATACAGTCCCCTTGATTGGCGTCACCGCAGCCATAGACGTTCGTAACATCAAGATAATCACTAGCGGTATGTTTTTGACTTGAGGATATTTTGTGACATTACCCAGTAATTTCACTGCTTCGCTCACCAAACCGAAACACAGCAACGCGAACACTGCTATTTGACGATAGGAATAGGTGAGAAAGAGGTACCTTGAAGACGACCGTTATATGAGATCTATCTCATGTAAAATGCAGTAATGGAGTCTAATGAATATTTCTATAGCTCGTTGTACTTTGAGAAGATCATTTTGATCATATGAGCTGCAGTACTTGTATTTTTGTTTAAAACCAGTTTCAAAAATTTTAAAGCCTTTTTTTATTGTAAGCTATTAGCGGTTCCTTTCTCAGGCGGGTTCATTGATTTCTTCTATACTAATATTACAGGACGGGAATGGGCAGCAGCATCCCCGTCGGGAAAGCTGCGCTCTGCAATTGACAACACGCCTGCCCAGCGCGGCAATTATGGGCAAGAAACCTTCTTTCTCGGAGAGGTCTATATCCAACAGTGGACTTTCAATGGCTGGTATGATGATACTAATATTACAAAGAGTAAAAAGATTAGACATTTTGGTTGTTTATTTCGGTTTAATTCAATTAATTTCACCAGTTTCGATAAATATTTAACTATTACAAAGCTACATCTTCACTGAGTGAGATATTTCAAAAATAACAAGATTTGTTCGTTTGAAACGCAATAACTACAATACTGATTGCAATAATTACAATACTGATTCCACTTATTGAATGCTGCATCATCGACTTATATTGTAATTAACACAGGGTGCGGTCACGTTTATCATCAAGCGGACCGTATTCTGGTATACTGACTTAATTGTAGCTTAAAAAAACTGTAACAAAATAAAAGGAAGATATTTGACTGTCTGTCTGTTTATTTGAAGTAAACACCAAAACAGACAGCTGATGTTATACAGAGTACGAGTAACTTATTCTTTTTTTAGGATGAAAAACGGTTATTTTGGGTTATCCGTAAAAGATAGACATATACCATGGTGGACTTTTTTGTAGGCCTTTTTAAGGTGTACAATACTGTAGTACATTAATTTGATCTATCACGTCGGGTTCAGCCAGCAATATAAACGCAAAAAGATATTTATTTAAGACATCATATTGGAAACCTCTAAAACTGACAATGTTTAAATTGCGTGTCAGTGACCCGGGGGTCAGATATAATCAATCTGCGTGGCGGAGAAGTCATAAAATTTTTGCTATGTATCAAATACTAACAGGACCCGTGACTTTGTCCGCGTGGAAAAGTGACTTTGGCCGGTATATATAACCTTCCTCGATAAATGTTGAATGATTGATGAAATGACTATCCAACTTTGAATGAATTTTTCAAATTGGACCAGCGTTTTCTGAGAATAGCACGTTTAAACTAACAAACTCTTCAGCATTATGATATTCGTATAGATAACACTCACACTTATTGAAGTGTGGGTGAAGTTATTTTAGTAAGTAGAAGTAATTTTAAGTATAGGCTTAAAATTATATTCAAACTAAGTTACATTGACTGACAAACGTTTCTAACATTTTTTCTCACAATAAAACTGCTTTTTTAACGGATTTAAATATATATTTAGTTCAATGTTTCAGTTACTATCAAGTCAAGTAATAAAAAATATTTTACACAAATATTTATGTAGGTGATATCAAGTTCACGGAGTCAACTAGCATTAATATAAAATGTACATACATCACGCATTTGCTACGACTTGGCATACCTCTCTCGCTTATATTACTTGCATTAGTCCTTTCATACACGCTCGTTTATTCTTGGTACTTCTGACCTGGCCCTTATTTAATACCTATTTTACCTGGTTGATGTTCGCCTTTATCATCCTATACAAACTCTTTCATTCAATTCCGCTCTGTATATTTGTGCAGTAATTCTACTTTAATTTATTCTTTCTACATGTTCAAACCGTCTTAACATTTCTTCTCTATTGTTATCACAACATCATCTTTTACACCACATAAATTATGTTATTATTTATTTTTACTGTAAAATATGTTTAAATATATATAAACTGTATAGTTATAGTTTGTTAAATAAATAAACGAACGCAAGAACTTATTTATAAATCATTATCATAATATCCTGCTTCCCTTTAATAAAATTTAATATTTGCTAAGAGGTTTTATTGTAAGGTACCGGGAGATTGGAGTAGTAACTCCCTCTGCATCAGGTGTCGTAAGAGGCGACTAAGGTACCAGAACCGACAGATGGCGGTATATCCATCCGAATCAGTGTAGCTCAAATGCACTGCTGCTCAGCAATTGTGGGTAAAATTTCCCCTTTCCAGGCGAGGCCTATGTCCAGCAGTGGACTTCTAATGGCTGGTATGATGATATATAGATAACATGTTATAATAGTACATCCACCAAGTTTACCACGACCTAAATAATCTTTTTATCGTCATTGTCAACAATTCTCACATTTTGGTGAGGCTGTCAGTTCCCTCTACATAATTTTCATCTTTCATGAGCACACGTGATAACTAAGTGTTTAACTGTCAAATAAATAATTTAATGGCTTAGATACGAACAATAATTTAATTAAGAACGTTATCTTTAATAAGAATTATCTGCGGAATTTAAACAAATAAGTATTATAATATGTATACAATCTCATATATATATGCATACACACATACACACACACACACGCACACATAATTATCTTTATATATATATATATATTTATTTATATATACATATACATAACATATATAATTTTTGCGCAGAGGTTCCCCTTATAACGCAGGAGAGCATTAAGAAAGGATTTTTGAAAATTCATCCTGTAAGTGGGTAAATCGGGTATGCAAAGTTTGTGTAAAACTCTGCTGTTGTTGTAGTTATTAGAATGTATTTCAGTATCAAGGTTTTTCATTGAAAGTTATGAAACACATGTAAAAGAAGTTCTACAATTTAACGCGGGTGAAGCCGCCGGGCACTGCTATATTTGACGTATCACTTAATATCACCAACTGCTGTATATAATGCGTTTTCAATGATATTTATGGATTTTGATAATAAATGATTATACAATTAGCTAATTATACTTAATAAATAACTTTACAAAATCCCTGAAATTATCTGGCGATTGATATTTTTGTGATATCACTTTTACTTCTTGCTGGTTGTTGTTGTAGTTATTACAATGTATTTCAGTATCAAGGTTTTTCATTGAAAGTTATGAAACACATGTAAAAGAAGTTCTACAATTTAACGCGGGTGAAGCCGCCGGACACTGCTATATTTGACGTATCACTTAATATCACCAACTGCTACATCGTTATTCTATATATTTCAAAATCGTTATTATTTCTTATATTAAACGCAAAAGTTAACAAGTATGGATGATGTGGTACTCGTGTGTCTGTGACTCTTTCACGCGTGAAAGTCTAAAGAAATCTGAATGAAAATTTAGCACAAACAATATTTGTAGTCTGGAGTAACACATAAGCTACGAAAACATTTTCCTGTAGGACACATCTGACATTTTATTTACCTCGATGAAATCAGCACGATTTTAGAACAGTTTAGCGGAAAAGGTGCGACATAAACTTCTTTCTAGAATATCAAGAATTCTTTAGTGATGAGATATAAGGTGAAATGTAAGACCTCGCAGACAAAGTTGGGCGTGGAAAGTTAGTAATTCTTATATGTGGTTGTATTAGTAATTTTTCTAGTTTCGCATCCGCGACTTCGTCCTTGAAATATCTCGTTCCACAGGAATGTGATTGAAATCCATTTAACCGTGTAAAGGTAAATACTGTTATTTATTTACTGTCATAGTTCACAGATAGTTACGTCCTCAGCATGAACGTATATACACTCAAACGTCTGACACCTTCTCCCTCCGTTTTCTTATTATTCGTATTTGCGAGAAGTAGAGGTACTAAACTATTATAGATACATAGAAAAAACTCTTTGTAAAAAACAACTCACAGGCACAGAGTAAAAAGAAAATGAAAAAATAATTCCTCAATAAATTCATACGGTCGGCCATTTTGTAAAACTAATTCAACTTGACATTTCAATGAGCCCAGCCTGTATGTTCCTGTATTCTATGTATAAATTTATCTTTGTAAATAGTGGAACATGTATATATAATGCGTTTTCAATGATATTTATGGATTTTGACACAACTATTGACAATTAGCTAATTATACTTAATAAATAACTTTACAAAATCCCTGCAATTATCTGGCGATTGATATTTTTGTGTTATCACTTTTACTTCTTACTGATTGTTATTTGGTACTGAATGTTCTTCTTTCCCAGCCTTCTCGTTCTACCAGTTTCATATTGATAGGACCTATGTGGCTAGACACTAAGGTTCTTGGGTCAAATTCCAAGCTTCTCGGAGATACTTCACTCAATTCTATTCTGTACTTCTTTAATATAGTCACCAGACCGGCAATCATCTGCATTTTCGCAAACCGCAAACCTGCAAACAAGTATATTATGGATTTCAGTAAAGACCCATACAAGGATGCTCCCAATACGTTATAAAAGGAACTCCTGTGTAAAATTTCAAGTTTCTCATCCTTATAGTTTAGGCCCTGCGTTGTTATGTCAGTCAGTCGTCTTTTCTTTTTAAGAATACATATTATTTTTATTCCTAAAAATAACGGTATTGTTACTTCAAAATTAAATATTGAATGTGTCATCTCACCTATGCAAATCCGTGGTCCATCTCCAAACGGTATGTAGGTATGAGGAATGATTTCCGACTTGTTTTCAGGTAAGAATCGTTCCGGCCGGTACTCTTCAGGGTCACGGAAGAATTCAGGGTTTCTATGCAAATAGTACAACGGCAGATGGATACGCATGCCTTTCTCCAGCTGCACGCCAGTGGGGAGTGTGTAGTCTTCCATGACGTCACGAGTTAGGACAGCTAGGACAGGGTAAAGTCGCAGAGTCTCATCTATACACGCCTCAAGGTATGGAACCTCAGTAACACATTCGTATACCAGCTTGTTGTCGTACTTTCGGAGGTAAGTGTCTACTTCGTCCAGGACTTTTTGCTGCGCTTCGATATTCTTTGCCAATTCATATAAAGTGTGAGTTAACGTCGTGGCCGACGTCTCGAAACCTGCTGCGAAGAACAGTATACATTGAGCCACCAAAAAGTCATCTGTCACTGGAACTTCAACCTTCTCGTTTTTACCTGTTTTCATATTGCTAATTCTATCGCACGTTATGGATTTGTATTGCTTTAGGTTCAAAATTAGATCGATGAAGTCGTTCCTGCCTGTTGGCTTATAATCGCGCCCCTTTAAGACTTGTAACGTAAACTTTCTGAAGAAATTATTCACTGATTCTGGGAACATTTTGAAGCCGAGCTTATAAAATATGGAAGGCCACGCTGATCGGCAAATAATGGCGAGTCCTCGGAGAGTAGAGTTTTCAAATATGAGATGACCAATTTTGACAAATGGATTGTCGGTGTGATCTTTTCCTAGGGTGTCGACCTCGACACCAAACCCACAGGAACAGATGCAGGCGATTGTAAATCTTGACACTAAGGACCTTATTTCCACAGTGCTGCTTATGCCCACTTCGTTGTCCAACACTCCTTCGAAGACACGCGAGCATTTCTCGATAAGTGGGAACATATTTTTCATTTTTGCGGAAGAGAACAAAGGGCTCATGTTTTGGCGGGCGACTTTCCATTGATCACCGCCATTAAAGAACATATTTTGAGTGGGCAGTTCTTTGTGGCAGTAGTCTGTGACCTCTCTACCATTGAAGTAGTAGAAATCTTTGGTGGTAATCAGTTTGATGAGTTCCGGGTCTTTCACGATCAACGTGGGCTGAGGTCCAAAGAAGGCGCCGACGTACGGTTCATTTGGAAACTTATCACATATGTCTTTCACAGTCTGCCCTAGGAACTTACGCAGCAGGATGTAGTCACTATAATTTCCGAATATCGGAATAGGATTCAGGTGTGGCACATTTTGCTTCTTCCAATAGTTATTGCTAGTTTTCGATATGTATATCCACGTGTATATTGCACATAATACAAAAGTTCCTATTATCAGCAACATTTTCTTGGGCATCAATTTACGACTACGGAGCAATCGTGAGACGCCGGTTTTATAAATGATATAACGATACGGTGACCATGTTACTCAGTTATTAAGGATAAAATTTTGCTTTATTTTAAAGTTTACATTTTAAAAGAAATCATAAATATTAAATCATACATTATAAAGACTAAGTTCTTGTTTTCAAGTCCATATACAGAAAGTGTGACCTGCCCTAGCTCGGCACGGGTGCAATGAGGATAAAAATGTATATTGTGGGTTACTACTAAGAGATGGATATACCATCAATTTTTCGTAGGCCATTTTATGGTGTATAATACAAAAATTACATTATTTTGATCTACCTCGTCGGATTCAGCCAGAGTTTGCAATGTAATTGCAAAAAAAAACGATGTTTGTATACGACATCACATTAGAAACTTATAAAATTATAAGTGTCTTCCTTTTGAATAATTTATCTATTAGAAGGAACGCAATAAAATTAGTATCGTACTTTTAAAGGCATAGTTTGGGACAGCCAAGCGACTTTATTTTATACTATCATTACAGCCATTGGTAGTCCACTGCTGGACATAGGCCTACCCAAGAAAAGGGGAATTTTGGCCATAAATGCCGGGCAGGTCAAGCCTGTTAGCAAGTCGCAATGGGGATGCTGGAGCTTATCCCTCCCTATGCATTTGAGCTACACTGTCATGGATAGATATACCACCATCTGTCGGTTCCGGTATCTCAGTCACCTCTTACGACATCTGGTTTAGAGGTGGTACCTCGCAGCAAGTTTTATACTGTGTAGTGATGATGCAAACGTTTCAAGTTAATGCTAGATTATCGTCTTTGTGCGCGGGACCAGGCGGAACCTTTAAGTACTCTGACTGTAGAACTGTCAAATAAAAATCATGGTGCCTTTCTGAAAGAAAACTACTTCATTGCAACAAGTACTAGGTGTCGGTAAGAGGCGACTGAGGTACCAGAAACGACAGATGGCGGTATATGCATCTAAAACTGTGCTTAAATGCACAGGGCGGGTATGGGCAGCAGGATCCCCGTCGCGGAAGCTGCGCTCTGCGATTGCCAACACGCTTGTCCAGCTGGCAATTATGGGCAACATACCCCCTATCTTAGGGTGCCCTATGTCCAGCAGTGGACTTTCAATTGCTGGTATGATGATGTTGATGACAATGATTTAAATCCAGACGATACCTACATCTGTGACAAGAATTAAGATTGAACCTGAACATCCGTTTTGATGATCTTCAAACATACTCAAGAACTTTCACATTTTTAAGATTATCAGCTATCTGACAAACATTGTCTTATTAACAATATATTACGTTTATCATGTAAACAACATTGCGATTATAAACGGAGATAAAATTTCTAGTTGGTTCGAATTGTACACAGGAAGCAAAACATATTTTAATCGGTTCAGTAGTTTAGAAGTTTATCTCGGACAAACACCGGGACACGTATATTTTATATATAAAGGCGGCTGGGCTTGTGACTTTGCATTTTATATTTTTATTTATATAGCAAAAGTTATTTCTGCTCTGTTAGTGAAAATCCCATAAAAATCGGTCCAGCCGTTTCTGAGATTACCTCAAACACACACAAAAAAAATTAAGATATGTACCGTGTATACCAACCAAATGCATTTAGTAAAAAAAAGTTATTTTTAATGTTACAAACAGACACTCCAATTTTATTTATATGTATATATACTAAAAATGTGCCGTGATGTACCAGCAGAGTAGAATCTAGTACCTTCTTTATCAAGTGGGGTAAGAGGTGACTAAGGTACCAGAACCGACAGATGGCGGTATATCCATCCGAATCAATGTAGCTCAAATGCACAGGGGATGAGCAGAAGCGTTCCCACTTTGAAGGCTGCGATTGCCAACACGCTTGTCCAGCGCGCCAATTATGGGCAAAATTCCCACTTACTTGGGGAGGCCTATGTCCAGCAGTGGACTTCTAATGGCTTGTGTGACCAAGTCCAGCTGTGGTTGGTATGATGAAAAAAAATAAATAGGTTATAGAGTCGGGAATCTATAGAAGTATGTATAAACGATAACTTAACGCGTGTGGAGTTTGTATAGCTTCGAGTACTTTTACTTTGTCTAAGTCTATAAATAACACTAATATTTCAACTATGTACACAGAAGACAAACTAGACACAATGTATGTTCTAAATAATAAACAGTCTGACGATAACTGTCGCATTAAATAGTAGCGTAGTGACTGGGAAATTGCTGCTATCGAACCGGTACTTCACAAGCTCTATTGGTACTTTATCATCATCATATCAGCCATTGGATGTCCACTGTTAGACATAGGCCTTCCCAAGGAAGAAGGATTTTTTCCTATAATTGCCGCGCTGGGCAGGTGTGGAGGCAATCGCAACTGCGCGATGAAAATGCTGCTGCCCATCTCCAGCCTGTAGTATTTAAGCTGTATTGTTCCCGATGGATATACCGCCATATGTCGGTTTCGGTACCTTAGTCGTCCACGACACTTGATACAGGGATAGGTACTATTCTACTCTACCGGTATTTTCTACTACTCTACTATTACTTTGCTTTTAAATAACACAACATTTGATAAATTCCAACCTCTTTAATATAATCTGGCAGGTAACTCACCCTGGCTTAGCACGGCTGTAATGAGAATAAAAAAAAGAAATACAAAAATGTTAGACATTTGCCTCCACTGACATTTTTGTAGACCGTTTTAAGATGTATATATACAATACGGGTAATTAAAATAATCGTAAGGTTCTGGAATGGAGACCACGTACCGGCGAGCGCAGCATAGGGGGTCCACCGCGCAAGATGGACAGACGATCTGACTAAAACCGCAGGATCGCGCTGGGCACAAGCCGCATACAACTGGTCCATTTGGAAATTACTTGATGAAGCCTATGTCCAGCAGTGGACGTTTTAAGGGTGATATGAAGATGACGATATACAATACTATAGTAAATTATTGTGATCTATCTCGTCAGGTTCAGCCAGCATTAGCAATTAAAGCACAAAAGAATGTGTTTATTTACGACATCACTTTAGGAAACGCTAAACTCTAAAGTGTTTTCTTTATATTATACATTTATAACACATAAATCTTCCTCCTAAATCACTCTATCTATTAAAAACTGCAACAAAATCCGTTGCTTAGTTTTAAAGATCTATGGGACAGAGAGCAGAAGGATATTCACACAACGTCTCTTACATTGACCTGACTCCGTAGTGAGCCACTTAAAGCACTTGTGTTACGGACATTAGACAACATACATTTAACACCTAGACACAGAACAAACACAAATATCATTATATAAAATATTTGTCGTGGTATCGAACCCGTGTCATGTATCGTGGTATCGAACTCACGACCTATAAGACAGGATGACTACCATCAGCGCTGTCGGGCCCGTCATACTATTTAGTGATGTAAATAATAATTTAAAATCTTTTCTTCGTGAAAATGTACGATTGTTTTAGGGCTCCCCGACAGATTTTTATTTTTACGGGGGAATTCTGGCCCATAATTATACACTCTGGGCAGTGGAGACTTTCCTACTCATGTCCGCCTGGTATTTGTGCGGCACTGTTTCAGAAGAATAATTATACTCTTTGTTGTAACACCAGTCAAAAAGATACTTCTACTATCTGCCGTTTTATTACTGAAGTTGCCTATTTTACTTTCAACATTATTAAATGTTTTTGTTTAATTCTAATACCAGCCATTGAGATTCCACTGTTGGACATAGGCCTACCCAAGATAGGGGAAATGTTGCAAGTTGCAGATTTCGCAACGGGCATGCTGCTGCCTATATGCATTTAAGCTGTGATGTTTTGGATGGATATACCGCCATCTGTCGGTTCTTGTACCTTAGTCGCCACTTACGACACCTGGTACAGGGGAAGGTACTATTCTACTTTGCCGGTACCTCACGGCAGTTTGTTTAATTAAGTAATTGATAGTTATAAAATCAAGTATGAATAATATTTACACAACATCTCATACATTGACCTGACTCCGAGGTAAGTCGCTGAAAGCACTTGCGATACAGACGCCAGAGAATACAGGCATCACAAATATATGAACAGGCATATTAATACATATATTCAACACCCAGGCACAGGACAAACACAAATATCAACATTTAAATATTTGCTCTAGGTGGGAACCAAACTCACATTCAGGAGTCGGCGGGACCGCACGCGCCGGCTCCTGAATGTCTGTAAAATAGAGATCATCATCAGCATCATACCAAGCATTGTAAGAAGACTGCTGGACATAGGCTTCTTCAAGAACGGTGGAATTTTGCTCAAAATTGTCGCGCTGGGCAAGCGTGCTGGCAATCGCAAAGCGCAACTTTCACGACAGGGATGCTGCTGCCCATCACCGCACTGTATTATTCTACTCTACCGGTACCTCACGCCGAAAACAGACATATCTAATAGAATACAATGTAAAGTTAGATTAAAGATCTATTCCATAGGTCAAAGGTCGCCTGGAACAGATAGAAGGCCGTTAATGTTTATCTACAAATTAATACGTAAGTCAATACGTGTACAATAAAAACATATACGAATGTACCATTGGACATAACAGAGCAGAATAGTACCTCCCTTCGTTGCAGGTGCAGTAACAGGCGACTAAGGTACCGGAACCGACAGATGGCAGTATATCGATCCGTAACAGAGTACTTCAAATACACAGGGCCAGAATTTGCAGCAGTATTACCGTGAAGTGAAGTCATGAAGCTACACTCTGCGATTTCCACCACGTTTTTTCAGCGCGTTAATTATGGGCAACATTCCCTATTCCTTGTGGAGGCTTTTGTCCAACATTGGACCACCAACGTAAGCTCACCTGAAGACCATAACTTTGTTTCAGGACCTAAATACACAGGCTTATATACCCCAGGATATTCTAGTGCCCACCCCAGGCTTACTTTAATGCTTACTTAATTTATGTATGCTAAGTGACATTTAAACATACACTACGTATGTTCTGGTAATTTTCATGAAACAAATTTATTTCCCGTTTAACACCAAAGCATTCTCCTACTAGTGCTGTGTCAGTTTTAGCTGTCATATTTTCATATATGTTCTTAAATATACAAACGTATTTATAGTGGATAGTAATTTACTTGTTTTCGTCTGTTATTGTTTATTTTTCTAGAAGTGTCCCAGTATTTTGTCCTCGTTTGTCCCTGTGTCCTGTTTGACAATTAAAGACACCCATAACAATAACTGTGTTATGAAGATTTTTCATCATATTGTTTACGCTTTAGTAAAAACTAGTTTTTAATTTAGTAGTTGCAACCTCTGTAGGAGCACATATTTGAATGATAAATGTTGTATGTTTGTGATTTGGAAACATGATGTTTGAGATGATTCTATCTGTTCTATCTGACACATCTTTTAATTCTACTTTTGTTGTTTTTAAAATATTTCTAATTAAAGATCCGACACCGTATATTCCTGTTATGTCATAGTAAAATATGTGTTCTTCATGCTCATCAATTTTCTCTCCCGATCTTCGTACATCACTATTGCTAAGGACAGTATAAATGACAAGAATATCCCAAGGACATACTATTTAGCGTTTTATCCAGTTTAATTAAACATTAATTTGAATTTAACGATCTTGTATTTAATGTTGCTATGTGTATTCTCTTTTCTTAATCTTTGTTTTTGTTCGCATATCTGTCTTCAGGCTTTTTTGTTTTTAATGTAAGATTTTGTAGTTTTGTTTGTTTCAATTTCGATACTGGAGTTTGATAACTCCTATGCTTTGTGATGTTTTTATATTAGACAAGTCAAGACAAGATCCATTATCACCTAAAATTGTTTCGGCAAAATTGAACACGTATTTGGTAACTGGAATGGAACGATTATGGTATATAGTAATAGGATTTTTGAACCACCTTTGCCGATGACTTGATACTAATAAGGAGGAGTCCAAGAGTTTTCAGGTAATGATTAAACAACTTGTGCGAGAAAGAGAGAAAAACAATGCGGGTCGGGTATGGGCAGCAGCATTCCCGTCTCGAAGTTCGAAGCGATTGACATCACGTCCGCCTAAATCGACATTTATGGGTATGAATTCGCCCTTTCTTGGGGAAGCCCATGTAGCCCTCCACCAACGTTTTTCTGATCTTAATCATTTTATTCCGTGCACACCTGGTCATAAAAGTGACAAACAAAAAAAGGAACTATTCAATTTGACAAATTTGACAATTCACGTACTACATACATTTCGGAGAATCATTTTTATTTTCGTATGTATGCAGAACAATATCGACAAACCACTTGAATATTTAATATCTTCATTACTATATTTATATATTTCTGGTCAAAGATTAATAATTATAAGCTGCCAATCATATAGAATTGCAAAACAACAACAGGTACATAAAGCAAGCTGTACAAATTTGATAAAATGTAACAATCGATATTAAACTCTTAGTGATCGCCATTGAGTTCAGAATTGTTTGTAAAATGTTGTCAATGACTCCATTTTGTTTTTGAGTATTTCTTTATCTCTTACAAAGGTCTATTGTTCTTCAATTTGTATGACAAAATAGGTAATAATATTAACATGTAAACAACTTCTAATCCACCGGGCAATGTCGGTGACTTTGGTTCTGTTACGTATCTCCTTATTCCTGATTCGATCGCGCAAAGAAACTCCGGGCATTGCTCTCTCCATAGCTCATTGAGTTACTTTCAGTTGGCCAATAACGCCAATGGTAAGAGACCACGTTTCGCTGCCATAGGTCACTGCTGGTAACACACATTGGTCGAAAACTTTCGACTTGAGGTACTGAAGTATGTCGGATGAGAAGATGTTTCGCAGTTTTCCGAACGCTGCCTAAACGAGATGGATTCGGCGATTAACCTCTTTCTTGAAGTTGGACTCAATAACTTCAAGAACGATACGAGTCAACAACTTCAAGAAGCGAGCTCTCAACTAAAACTGGGGGGACACAACATGGGCATTACACATTGTTTTAGTCTTCTCCATGTTAATTTTAAGATCCACCTGTTGAGGAACTGGATTGAGGTCTTAGAGCATCGTGCTTAAATCTTCCATCGATTCTGCCATGACCACAATATTGTCGGCAAATCGAAGGTGAGTGATGTATTCGCCGTTATGTTGATGTCAAATCCTTGTCATTCCAGGAGCTTGAAGGCGTTTTCAAAGTGGCATTAAACAGTTGCGAAGTAATGACGTCTCCCTGTCAAACACCCCTTTTGAGAGGGATAGCCTTCGACTTGGCTCTAGTACTTGGACCGACATAGTGGCGTTGTCGTTCAAATACTTCATCACTTTGATGTACCGATAATATGTATGTATGGCATCGCTGAAGAGATTCAATCACAGCCCACGTCTTACCCGAATGGAAGGCTTCCTCATAGTCCGAGAACGCTAAGCATAATGGCCTGTTATACTCTTCTGTCTTCTGTATAACTTGCCGCATCGTAAATATGTGGTCTACGGCACTGCCTTTTCGGAAACTGGCTTGTTCTGAAGGTAGGAAGTCATCAAACCTGCATTCGAGACGGTTTATCATTTTGTAGTTTTTACCAAGTAATAACTAAATTTTGCTAGCAACTTCATTCACGAATACATCATTATTTTAATCAAATTATTTCATAGAGGTAGGCCCCTTGCAAAAGGCAGTTTACATTGGTACCTAACTCACCTATATCTACCGCCAAATAGCAGTGCTTGCATTGCTGTGTTCCGGATTGAAGGGTGAGAGAGATAGTGAAATTGCTGGGTAATGTCCCATAATATCATCAATTCATATGGTTTGCAACGCGTTTGTGATATCCTTATGATATAACAAGATTCTATATGCTTCTGTGATGCTTACAATCACGCGGACTGTGTGCTTGTTTGTCGATCTGGTCTGATAAGGAAAACCCATTTCTTTTTTGTCATCTACACCATGTCAGCTGTAGGACTACCACGGGTTAACATAGGCTGTGTAATGTTATTAATTATGAGAATTTTGCATGTAATCGCCACGCTGGGCTGTAATGGCGACAATGGTATATGCTACTCCTCATCGCGGTTTCGAATGTTTGTACTCTTCCAGCTATCAACCTAGTCTAGTACTACACATGCTTATTGTTGCAATACCTGGTTCAAAAAAGGCTTCTATTCCAATTTGTATTACTGTTCTGTAATGTAACCTACATTACAGAACAGTAATACAAGTAATGTAATGGTCATCAGCATATATCTCCATAATGGTGATTATGGAAAAAAGTGTAATGACTGTTTTTATAAACAATGAATCATTTTTGTCTTAGCTGTTTCTGTGATAAAGCTTATAGCAAAACTGAAAACTGCAAAAAAGCGAATTTTGCAACATTTGACCTTGAATTAAATTTTTTTGCACACATCGGAACGACAATCTTTTGAAAAATTGTTTGTAATAGTGTCAATTTTCATGCCAATTTTCAGCTCTGTGCAAATAATTATTTCTTTTTGCATTCATCCAAAATCTACAGCTCTTATATTCTAATTAACAAAATATAATCAAAACTTAAAGCCAATAAGGGATTTTAGTCAAGTCAATGTATGAGATGTGGTGGGAATTTATTATTATATAAAAAAAATAAGTGAATTTTATATTGGTATTTGATATTATTTAAAGAATTTTTTCTATTTGGATTTATTTAATGGAGAATATTGAAATTTTGTAAAATATTGAAAAGTAATTAAAAAAATAATTAAAAGAAATAAGAGCCCAAATCTGTTTAAATCAACAAGCCTACTGAAAATATACTTCGAAAACAATTTAATTGTTGACATATAAAAGTCTGCTTGCTACAATTTCTTAATATTGAGAAACAACAAATCACTTTATGTATACTTACATGGGACACTCGGATATATAGGAAAATCCCGTTGCCATGGGAGTAATAATCTCACAAATATAAACAAATCGTCGAATTCCTTTGGGATTATTCCAACAGACAACATGTTATGAGCGTTCTTCGCGAATACGTTTGCGTGTCATTGACCTTACTTCGGTCATTTACATATATTTAGAAAGTTCTCCATAACATTATGATTTTGAGATCTTGCAGTTTTTATCAAGGAGTGTGATGAGGATAGTTTGGTAGGTGTGAACTCTTAATGATTTTTCATCATCATTATATCAGCCATAGGACGTCCACTGCTGGACATAGGCCTCTCCAATAGGACCAGTTGTATGCGGCCTGTGTCCAGCGCGATCCCACGGTTTTAGTCAGATCGTCCGTCCATCTTGCGGGTGGACGCCCTGCGCTGCGCTTGCCGGTACGTGGTCTCCATTCCTTACGACTCCTTCGGACATCGGCTCTGCGTACCAAATGCCCTGCCCTCTGCCACTTCAACTTACTAATCCCCCGGGCAATGTCGGTAACCTCGGTTCTGTTACGAATCTCCGCATTCCTGATTCTGAAACTCCGAGCATTAGATATTTCCTTACCATAGATTCTTATCATGTTTTTAATATTGAGTTGCTCTTGATTAATGGATGTCAGTCCTGATCTGACATTGCGACCCCTGAGGTCCGTCCACGCTTCTTGTAGATGTCAGATAATCGATAAATGCACTAGGACACTCAATAATATTGGGCCTATCCAAAATCTCTACGGTACCGATTTTAGCAACAAACTTTTATCAAAAAATAACTTTATTTTAGTTCTCGTCTCAAGCTCTCATACTATCAGGTCAACTTATTAAGATGTAAATATACTGAAGAAGTGTATTGGGCAGCATCTATGTTACATTGCACTGATAAAAGCGTTAAAGACTGACTTTATGACGAGTCGCTTTCACCCTGAACGTTCATTAGATATCAAGGTGTTATAGCAATGTACAGAACGATCTAGGCGAACCTTCAAATTAATTTAACCTACCTGGTTAAGGTATGATGATATATAATGCAGCAATAAGAAAGCGCTATAGTTAGCGCTAAAGTTCTATAGTCCTTTTCCTTATCGTAAGAGGCGGCTAAGGGCCATTATTAGAATCCATGTCTGTCCCACATGAAGATAGTCTATCCTCTGGATCTTCACAGTTTTCAGGGATAAACGGGAGTTATGTTATTTACCAGTAAACTCTGCAAGGCCTCCCCACCAGTCTTCAAACGATCAAACAAAGCGTTTAATAATAATAATAATAATAAGTACTTTATTGTACACAAAACATTAAAATACACGAAAAAAACAGTAATTATAAAGAACAATGGGCCGCCTTATCGCAAATAGCGATTTCTTCTATATTTGATTCTTTTGGATGGAAAGAGTAAATGAAACAAAGAGGTAGTAAGAGGTGTCAATAAGATCTATAGTCGAGAGTCGGACACTTTCTTGACAAAATCTTGAAAGAAATCTGTCACATGTTCAGGCATTACCTTAAAACTGAGTCCATAGAAAATACTGGGCCAGAGCACAGTTTGTAGTGTGGAATACTTTGCTTGTAATAAGTACCCATTCGGGTAACCCATTCGGGTTTTCATCCTAACCTTTTTCAAGCGTGTTAGACTCTACTCCGAACGCGCAGGAGCTTATGTCTTACCATAAGATTCATTATATTCAAAACGTGAGGAAAACTCGTATCGTCATTCAGTAGAACATTTATTTATCAAATGGAACATATTCTTCATTTTTGCGGGTGAAAAGAAAGGTGTCATATTCTGTCTTGCCACTTTCCAGTCGTCACGTCTTTGTCTGTGTGTTCACTCACTTCTCTGCCGTTGAAGTAGTAGAAATCTTTTGTCATTATCAACTTGCCGATCTCAGGATATTGGAGAATGAGTGTTGGCTCTGTATCATAGTAAGCACCTATGATAGGTTCATTTGGGAATTGCTTGCAAATGTCTTGTACAACTTCGGTCTCTGATTTCTTTAATTTGTTGTATTCGCCGTAATTTCCAAAGATTAGGGAGGGTGCGCGCACAATGATACTAATACAACTGAAAATAATATTATCACAATCATTCCGGACGATTGCTACTGGACGAATGACTAAACTAATGATAATTTTAGCCCATATTTATGTAAGTGTCGAGTCATACATTACATCGATTACAACATCGGTTTTAATCTAGGAGTTGATAAAAAAAAATTGTTTTCACAAAGCAAGGAGATACCGTTATGGCTCATTACAGAAGCAATTACGGTTTTCTACTAAAATTTCAATAATGTAATCCAAGGTGATGATGAAACTAATTATTATAAAAAATATATAATGTTATCATCATCATAATACATCCACTCCTAGACATAGACCTCCCAAAGTAATCTCTGATAGGACTGGTTGTATACGGCCCGTGTCCAGCGTGATCCTGCGGTTTCTTCGTCGTCAGATCGTCTGTCCATCTTGCGGATGGACGCTGCGCTTGTCGGTAAGTGGTCTGTATTCTTTACGACTCCATTGGCCATCGGCTTGCGTACCAAATGCCCTACCCACTGCCACTTCAACTTACTTATTAGCCGGGCAATGTCGGTATCTTCGGTTCTGTTACGAATCTCCTCATTCCTGATTCGATAGCGCAAAGAAACTATATACGTAACCAATATACAAACACATAATAATAAATCAATTATTGATATATCATTTCTGAATAAGATCTTGTTGGAGACATCTGTAGACATACATAGTAGACGTTTTTATTGGTTAGATAACAGTTTGTCCGTTTCTGGTATAAATAACGTTAATGAATTAAATTAATAACGTAAAATCGACAATATACTTACGAGGATTGGCCATGAAGTACCGGCAGAGTAAAATAGTACCTCCCCCTTTACCAGGTGTCATAAGAGGCGACTAAGGTACCAGAAGCGACAGATGGTGGTATATCCATCCGAAACAGTGTAGCTTACAGTAGTGGGGATGGGCAGTAGCATCCTGGTCGCGAAAGCTGTGCTTGCCCAATGCGACAATTATTATTATAGTTGCAATATTTTTCTTTAGATTAATATAAGTATATAATTACGAGTCGACAAAGTGTTTTGGGTCAGCTGGTAATATTTTTTTTTTACAAAAAAGTAGTTGGACACCAATATATAGTCATTGTTAAGCCGTGAGGTACCGGCAGAGCAGAATAGTATCTCCTTTTGCACCAGGTATCGTAAAAGGCGACTAAGGTACTAGAATTGGCCGATGGTGGTATATCTATCCAAAACAGTAAGTAGCTCAAACGTATAGGGCGGGGATGGAGAGTAGAATCTCCATCACGAAAGTAGGGCTAAAGGTAGCTGTTTTGATCCCCCTGGACAAATATTTATATAATGCTATTTGTGTTTGTTTTATATCAAGGTAATAAATATGTGTATATAAGTAAACTACTTGTGATTCCTCTGTCGTCTGATATCCGTTGTATCAGCTCATTAGGCGACTTATCTCGGAGCCAGTCAATTTATAATTTCAATCAACGTAAACAAATTTAAACTGCGTTAGTCGTTTCCGATTTCCGGGTAGTTGTTTAGTACTTTGTTGTTTGTTTTTTGCCTGTGTGATATGAATTAGGTTTAAAGGTGAGAGCTGGGTCCGCTATACTTCCGTTTATTAAACAGGAAAATATATATATTCCGTATTAGATAAAGAACCAGTAAACCTGTGTACATATGGGTACGTAGGTGGTGATTATATATTTAAGTGTTATGACTATAACATAAGTGCATTAAACGACTTATCACAGAATCATTTCAAAGTATGAGAAGTGATGTGAACCTTGCAAATTTGCCACAATCATTCAATAGTTGTGATTTTTTAAAATAGAATAGGTAAATCTGCAGCCGTATGTATGTTAACGCTACTGGAGTTGAAATTGCTTGCTTTAAAATCCTCCTCTCACGCATTTTTTTTAGGTTTAAAGAATTTATTCTCATATATCTCAATTTATATTTTACTTAAAATGAGATAAAACATAGGTTTGACGTCGGAGCTTGATGTTATATAGATCTTTAGCTTGCTTTTAATACTTTCTACGGTTTTACATTATTTATTGCTTTCTGGTAAGTTGTTGTATAGCTGTTCTCCTTTAAATAATATGGACTTGGACTTGGATGAACCGTAATTCGTTCTCGGAGTAATTATTTTTAGTTTATTTTGTTTTAGAAAATTATGTTTATTGGCTTTTACATTAAAATCTAAATTTGATTTAATAGTTTTAAATAAGATCTTTTTTATTAAAATGACATGCATTTTAATAGTAAAGATCTTAATTAAAGAGCTTAGTTACATGTGTAAATTTGATTAAGATTAACAAAAAATGTTTTATTTATTATATAAATATTTTATAGCGGTACGGAACGGATAGTGAAATAATACTTTTTTTATTTTATTCTGAGTTCTCTGTTAAGAGTTTAAGTTAGATGGTGCAGCAGATCCCCAAACTTCAATTAGGTATTCCAAGTGTGATTTGACAAGGGTGTTGTATATAATTGGTTTAACCGTTATTGGGATACAATGGGTTACCTTCCGTAGTGCTCCGGGTAGGGATGTTAATTTGGGTTAGACAAGTTCAATGTGCGGTCTCCACGTCGTCATTAAGTGTTAGTAATTTGTCGTCAATTAGTAATTCTAGGTACTTTTCTTGATAAGATCTATTTATTAATTTATTATATTCTTAAGGGATATTGATTCTTAATTCAAGAATCACTTTATTTTTAGGATCATAGATGATGTCTTTGACTTGTTGGTAATTAGCAAGTAAATTAACATCCATTCATTGAGTAAGTCCAAGTCCTTTTGAGCGTCAGCAACTTTTTACGTTTATTTTAGTACCATTTCAAAGTAACGTCACCTATTAGTCCTGGTACTCATTGACTGTTTTGATTGTACTTTGACAAAGTATCAAAGTGTACTTTTGATGCTGATGTACATAGGAGATTGCCCCTTGAGTGAACATCGACCACTCTAGTGCAACTGGATTCACTCAGTATTCCATTTTTGCAAACGGTATAAATTACATGAGATTCATCCTAAATATTTTAAGATTAAGATCATGTAAGCGCCGTCGCTGATCGAGGTTCCGTCAACCTGACCTAGGTGACACGGGGCCTTCATCACCATTAGTTATTCTTGCAGGTTTTCTTCTGATGATAAACCTGCAGTAAACTTAGTTGTAAGATCCGTCAAGTGATGGTAGTCTAGTACTAAGATAGACTTGCTGCATGATGATAGATGCGATATGCGACTGTCTGCTTATCGTAGGATCGTAAAGTCGCTAGTATGACTGTTTTTATACTGCCTATAATTGTGCCTAGGATTAAGCCTATTTTAATCCTTACTAATATTATAAATCCGAAAGTACTTCTGTACCTACTATTCCATGTTTTTGTGATATTCTCAGGTTGTTTTTCTTGGTGTACAATAAAGAGTATATTATTATTATCATGGAAGTATCGCTATTGTTAGAGCTAGAAGCTTAAAACTTATTATTTAAACTATTGATTTGCATATATAAATAAACATTACATTCAACGTTTATATAAGTTAAAGTAAAAAGGTATGGTGCCCAAAGAAACTACTGCACGCGGGCGAAGCTGCAAGCACAGTTAGTAAAACATATATTTAAATTTAATTTGATTAGTGTCTAACGACGGCCACCCGAACTGGCTTCCAAAGCTCCCTCGAGTGATCACCGTCGGTCCCGCTCTCTAATTAAGGAGTTCGCCTAATCTTTCAGTCGACGTCTGGAGTAGTAGTAAGGTTAATACGAGAAAAAAAAAACAATACAATATCTTTTTGCACATGTCATGCTTACAAACATTAAACTAGGAATAATATATAATTTCTCAATAAAAATATTATTGAAGACATTTTATCTCATAGTGACAGCGCGTATTTTTAATTTCAACGATAACAGTTTGTTCGTTCATATGTAAATTGAACATGTTTTTCTATAAGATTGTTGTTTCTGTGTACAATATTTGGCAGCTCAATTCAGGTGTTCGAAACGAGCACTTGACTTTGGATCCCACTATCGGTCAGCAAAATAAAGTCCACTGCCTTGCCACACATATGCCTAATTCTGATAGGGGAATTTATGCCCATAATTGCCACGCCGAGCAGGTGTGGTGGCTATCGCAGAGCGCAACTTCGCGACACGGATACTGCTGCCCATGCCCACCCAGCAATTTTTAGAAGTTGCGCTGTTTCAGATTGAGTATATCCATCAGTCGGTTCAGGTACCTCGGTCGTCTCTTACAATACCTGGTAGAGAAGTTAGGTTAGGTTAGGTTAGGTTAAAAGGATAAATGAAAGTAAAAGCATAGAAGTAGTTTATTATTTATTAATTAATTCAGTTAAAAAGTGGTTTTATTGTAAAAAAAATGACAAGTTTCAACTGCGTATCAATGAAACTGCTTACTGCTCAGTGGTCCAACGAAGCGAGTTTAGCGAAAATCAAGAGAAACTGATGTGTGTGAGTGCACAGGATATATCTATGTATCAGGAACGAATTCGAATTTTTTCATATGAGATGGAAGGTATCACAGAAGCCTATAGACGTGTTTTTCTTAGGATGAACCTAATGTTGACTTTAACACGTCTATTCCAGCCCTACCTTACATATATATTCTCGTGTTATTTTATGGATATAATTATTGCGAAACCTGTGAGCCGTGCTTCGAACCGATACACAGGGATACGAGCACTGTTACCTGAAATAGGTGTGAGGTATTCTTAGCGGTGGGGTCCCGGCGAAGTAACTAAGTACCTCCCCTAATACCAGGTATCGTAAGAGGAGACCGTACCGGCACCGACATATATAGGAATTCCAAAATGTTCTGTGTAAAGAGTTGGGTAGCATAATTCGCGACACTCTGTGATTGCTGCCCAATTACCCACTATCTTGGCGAGGCCTATGTTCTACTGTGGGTATTCTGTGGTAACGGATCTTACCATTGTAAAACCGCAGGTAAAACTTCCTATACCCAGCGATGGTCTAATGATTGATGTTTATCTACTCCAAACCTGAAATCAGTAATTACAAAATGACAAGCGTATATTCTGTTGTCCAGCTATTAAATGATTTGTAGGATATTTACAAACAGCATTTCATTGTATTTAATTGATGTCATTTTCGAGACTTTCAATTTGTACTTGCAGAATGTACTCAAAAGATAAACACATATATTTGTGCTAGACATGTAACGACGTGTTCATACATGCAATAGGATAGTTTTATCTATCAAAATTAAGTTATGAAAGTTTAATATTTATATACTTTCTACCATAAGAAATAGAGTATAATACTATTTTTTTATATATAAATATGCGGTTTATTTATAACAAGAATTGTAACTATGGGCATCATATTTTCACGAGTGCACGCAACCAGCGTAAATTTTTCGCCCATTTTTGCCACATTTTTAAACAATGCTCCGCTTCTTTCGGACGTAGCATGATTTAACATAACCTAAGTTACTACTTATTACGTAAACTATCTGCCAGTCAATGCCCCATCCAAATCGATCCATCCATTTCAGAGATTAGCCGGAACAAACAGACAGACGGACAAAAATTGTAAAAACATCAATTTTAATATGTGCACCGTATACACATTCATATGCATGTAGTAGAAAGCAGTTATTTTAATATTACAAACGGACACTTTAGTGTTGTTATATGTTTATATTTATATTTGGAAATCTATTCCAAAATAAAATTGTAATTATATTATTTGTAAATCACGTGACTGAAAATGCCGGCCGCCATACTTTTTCGTGGGTGACGTCAAATGAGTAGCAACAAACAAGTAACCTGCAACAACAGAGAAAATTTTATCTTTTTAATTCAAATTTGTGGCTTCTTATTTTTTTATACATTCAATAAGTTATTATTTACAATGGAGGATGGTTACTAACGATACCATTGCCCTAAATAAACACTAAAATTCATAGGTTTTATAGGCAACATAACCTCTGTATCTAAGTTAAATCGTATACCAGTATAAATACTGTTACAATTAATACTTCAGGCATGACAAGGGTTAATTACGCACATTAAAAAATATAAAGTACTATGCGCTGCACTTCGCACGTGCACTTCACAGCAATCGAACGTTTGTCATTGATTTATATCCGTTCATATGACGTCACAATAATAGCGGCTGTGGTTTTGACCAGATTTAGCGCGAATATTTGTTGTTTGAATTTTGAACTTTTTTTCTTTGTATACAGCGATATTATTTCCAGGGAAAAAAACCAGTCGACTATCAAATCTATACAAACATTTTAAAATATATTTATAATATGTAGAATAGCCTATTAACCGAGCCTATTGCTGGACTACTCACACGCAGATTTCTTTCTACGATCCGTGAGTACGTGAAAGAAGCGTCGCGCCGTGTTTTCGTCCACGCCCGACATCGTAGACCGCGTCACGTCTTAGACGACCCTCCCAACAGTATAACCGCTAAAATCGCAGCCCTTCCTCGCCCTCTTACTGGCACAACATGCTCATTATCACTGCACATGCATACGTCCAACAGAGCAGTACACCGCGTTTGCCGGCGAACGCGTGCAGTTCCTGCCCCCACGAGCGATAATCGACAGCCCTAGAGCTGTCGGGCTCAATCTGTCCGTCCTGTTTTGCTAAACATTTCATAGTAAATTCAACCCTGCGCTTGTCGCTTGCCCTTGCGTGGTGTCATTATAAATAATCCTGTGTCCGATTTTCACCAGCGTACCCCGTGGCGGCGACTGTAAGGTTCGCGGGGTTTGAGCGGTGTCTATGGCGAACCCGAAAGCACCTCTGCGGCTCGACCTAGGCTTGGGTGGTCATACTTGGGGATGATGAGTTTTGTACTATAGGACAGTAAGCCCGGCCGCACTAATGCACTTGTGATTTTTTATCGCTCGAAGTGACAAGGACTGCACGCGTTCGCCGGTGAACTCGGTATACTGCTGTACGAAGGAAGTGTGTGTGAAGCGTATTCGATTGTGGCGGCATTTAAATAGTTTATGCTATAGCCGGGATTATAGTGGTTTGGTCACTGGGACTGACTCTTTAAAGCATTTAGATTATTGTTAGGTAAAAAGCGATACATTTTCTAGTTGTCTATACTAATAGTTAAATAATAATAATAAATTCCCACTACATCTCATACATTGATCTGACTCCGTGCTAAGTCACGTAAAGAACTTATGTTACGAACGTCAGACAACAGAGTAAACACATATATATTACTTAAAAACATATATTTATAACCCAAACACAGAAAAAACACAAAAATCATCATATAAATATTTGCTCTGGGTGGGAACCGAACTCATGACCCCTGGCACGCAAGGAACACTATAATCTGCGTCATCGGGCCCGTCAAAAATAATATAAGTATATAAAATGGAAATATTTGATTGTTCGTTTGTTTTTTTTTTAACGATTTAACTCAAAAACTACTCAAATGATTTCACAAACTATCTAATGGAAAGTTACAGTATCGTCAATTATTTAACTTCATTCCTGAATTCCTTTGGTAACGGAGTCTCCGTTACCCAAGGGGGTAGAAAAAATTAATTCTGACTTGAACGGGGACTTCGTGAGTGAAACCGCTACGGGTTGTTGAATAAAGGAATCTATGGAAAAATAAAACTTATTTTAATTCACCTCTAACTTCCACCAGCATTTACATTATTTCTATCCAAAGATTTCCTGTAAAAGCATTTAGCGGTAAGCCCGCCTCTTGTACCTACTATTCCATGTTTTTGTGATGTTCTTGTGTTGTTTTTCTTGGTGTACAATTAAGAGTATATTATAATTATTATGTTTTTTAAATTATAATACCAAGTCGACAAACTAGCATACAGTCCGCGTAATAGTAAGCGTCACTGCAGTATGTACACGTCCGTCAGAACAACCATTGAATGTCCGCTGCTGGATAAGAAAGGGGGGGAATTTTGCCCATAATTGCCGCGCTGGGCAAGCCTGTCGGAAATCGAAGAGCGCCTTGTGCATTTGAACTACATTGTCTCGGTTGGATATACCGCCATTTATCGGTTCTGGTACCTTAGCCTTAGAGGTGCTATTCTTCTCTGCCGGTACCTCACGGCTTAATTCACCGGTTGTGTATTATAGGCCTTCCAATAATATTCTATCCAAGCCAGGGATCTGTGTGGTACCCTAGCCTTGTGATATTATGAGCATCTATAGTGTCTTAACTACTTATATATATCTAATAGTTTAAGCAAAAAATAAATCCCTACAAAAACCGAAACAGGTGTTTCGAGCGATATTTGCAAGGCAAATTTTCAAGGTAAATTCAATAAACACATTGTGAAATTATATGCTAAGTCACATTGAAAAAGCTAATATCAGATCTTGAATTCATAAATTTTCGCGCACCTAAACTCAACAAAATTATTATTAGTCCTGATTTAATTTGCCAAACAACCCATGTAAATCAATAAATTCCCACAATATCTCATACATTATGATTCCGTGATAAGTCGCTTAAAGCAGTTGTATTACGGACACCAGACAACAGAGGAATTACAAATTGAAGACTTAAATACATATATTTAACACGCAGACATAAAACAAACATAAATATCCTGGGTGGGGATCGAACCCACGACATTAGGCGCATAAGACAGGATCACTACCATCTGCGCTATCGGGCCCGTCAAAATAAATTCTGACATGGTTACAATTATTGTTGGCCTTTTCGAACTTTTCGTAATATTGACCTTCTCATAGTATAAACATGGTTATTCTATCTGTACTACCTACTTAGATTATTTGTGTATGTATTATTCATTATATAAATATAGTTGATCATAACTTCAATATTTCTAATATTCGTAGTTCTACGTGAGATACCGGCAGAGAAGAATAGTACCTTCCTCTGTACCAGGTGTCGTAAGAGGAGACTAAGGTACCAGAACCGACAGATGGCGGTATATCCATGCGAGACTGTGTAGTTTAAATTTATAGGGTGGGGAAGTCAGCATCATCTCCGTCGCAAAAGCTGCCCTTTGAGATTGCCGACACGCTTGTCCAGCGCGCCAATAATGGGCAAAATTCCCCCTTAATTGAAGAGGCCTATGCTCAGCGCAGTGGACTTCCAATGGCTGTAATGATGATATGACGGGCAGCAGCGTCACCGTCGCAAAAGTTGCGCTTTGTGATGTCCGACACGCTTGTCCAGCGCGCCAATTATGGGCGAAATACCCCCTTACTTGATGAGACCTAAATCCAGCAGTGGACTTCCAAAGGGTGTAATGATGACGATGATATGAAGATGATTTACAAAGCATGAGCCTCTCCAAGAAAAGAGGTATTTTGCTCATGATTGCTGCGCTGGGCAAGCGCGTTAGTAATTGCAGTATGCAGCTTTCGCGACGGGTTGCTGCTGTCCATCCCCACCCTATACGTTTGAGTTTTGGATGGAGATACCGCCATCTGTTGGTTCTAGTACCTTCGTTCCATTTACGGCACCTGGTACAGAGGGAAGTAGTATTCTACTCTGCAGGTACCTTACGGCTAAATGGTGCAAGTAATTTAGCCCCCTGACTGACAAATCAAATAGGTGTACAATTACTTCAAATTAGGTTAGGTTGAGGTCCTATGGTGACCACGCATAAAGTGACCGGAGTGAAGTAGAGCGAGCGTCACATGCATGCATACTTGCTTGCATACTTGCATGTTGCATTATTACAGTCTTTGATATTACAATACTTATACTTATGTGAGATTTTATTTTATGCATATCTTTATTTATTTAAAAAATAGTGTTTAATAATTGTTATACATAAATAAGATTTTGAAAGGTCAAAATAGGGCAAAAAAAGGAAATAACGACTAAAACTAATTTTATTTAAAAATAATCATATAAAAATAAATAATTAATCTAATATCCAAACTTTCTTTATAATTCAAACTCTTTTTGAGTTATCTGTTGCTAAGGGTTGTGTGTGTGTGTAAGTGTGTGTGTGTGTGTGATACGATATTTTAACCCCAAAATGCTTAATGTGTACATAACTTAAGATAAACACGTCTTTAATCAAAAGGCAAAAAAGGAGATAACGACCCAATACTAATTATTATTTAAAAATAATCTTATCTTAAAAAATTAATCTATTAACTAATGTCCAAACTTTTTTAATAATTTTAACTAAAACTCACACAAACTCTTTTTAAGTTACCAGTTGTTAAAAGTAATATGTGTGTGTGTGTGTGTGTGTGTGTGTGTG
Organism: Heortia vitessoides; assembly: GCA_020976665.1. Classification (NCBI taxonomy): domain Eukaryota; kingdom Metazoa; phylum Arthropoda; class Insecta; order Lepidoptera; family Crambidae; genus Heortia; species Heortia vitessoides. Next base: position 2,899,696 of record JACJUM010002809.1, read on the forward strand.
TGTGTGTGTGTGTGATTTGATTTTATTCGTGTAAAGCCGGGCCGGGCATTTAGTATTCATTACATACACTTGTAAAAATTTAAAAGCAGTTCATCATACATGAGTTTGTAGAAAATAAAATGTCTAATCACATTTTATTTGGTACGATATCTTTCTTAACCCCAATATGCTAAATGTGTACACAACTTAAGAAAAACATGTCTTTAATTAAAATGGGGCAAAAAAACAAATAACGACACAATTTTAACTTTTATTGAAATGTAATCTTATCTTTAAAAATAATTTATTAACTAATATCCAAACTTTCTTTATAATTTTAACTCAAACTCACACAAACGCTTTTTGAGTTACCTGTTGCTAAAAGAAGTGTGTGTGTGTGTGTTTCAATTTCATTCGTGCGAAGCCAAGCCGGGCCTCTAGTATTCACCACATACACTTGGTATAGAATAAACAGCAGTTCATACATGAGTTTGTAAAAAGTAATATGCCAAATCACTTTTAATTTGATACGATATCTTTCTTAACCCCAAAAGGATAAATGTGTACTCATTATAAGAAAAACACGTCATTAAGTTGTATATCTATAGTGAACCGTGATAATGACGCTACTGAAGCGGTGTTCACAATTTCTGATTTTTAGGGACGTGTAATTTTTTAAATACATATAAACGAAACCACAATCTTTCTATCATTGTATCTAGGCAAAGACTGTAGCTGTGTAAGTCGCAAGTCTTCGACAAGTTCGACTCAAGCCATAAACTCGGTGTGAGGATTTGGTCACAAGTGGTTTAGACCCGTCAATTCTTGAGAGAGATTTTGCTTTATTAGTGTGTTCTACTGCTTGTACAATAGGCTTTAGAGGTATTGTTGGACAGGAAGCCAGCAGCTACTTTTTACCACCGCTCACCATGGACAGGGTGTTCACCCATACACTTGAATAAAAAATTATCGTCTACAGTTTCAGAGACATTTACTCCCATATGAGCTAAGATTGTCGAATGAACTATCAGCTGCCCCTTAATTTTTCGGAGATCCTAATGTTGGACTACAGCGGGATCTGAGAGGTCCAACGGCGATCACACGGGCGCCTCTAAAGTTTGGTAGAAGAAAGTAGGACTAGGTAGAGTAGGAGATTTTTCACAAAAGTAGTAAAGAGATTTTTACAGGGTCTGGAACGTGGCAATGATATTTTGGTGTTGTAAACATCTGGTTGATGAACAGCTGATGATAATATTCAATGGCACATGGTACATAATGGTAGGCATATATTATATATTAACTCATCCAAAACCACAGCTGATTTAGAGTTTCTGCTATTCTTTTATAAACTTTATCTATAAGCTTTAAAAACTTTAACTTTTAGCTTTAAAAACTGTAATCTGTGAACATGCTCTAAAAAAAATTCAACCATTACATCAAATTCTATCATCATTATCATATAGGACGTAAAACGTCCACAGACCTCCCCATCATTTTCGCGCTGGGCAGGTCTAGTGGCAATTTCCTTATAATAATGACCTTGGATTTGTGACGGCAGCGCTGCTTCCTATTTCCGCCCTGTTGCACGTGAGTTACACCATTTTAGATGGAAGTTCCGCAATGTCAGTGTCCTGTTATTTCAGTCAGCGGTCAGGGAGAGTTCTGTAACTCTGTAGAAACTGATATTACATTGTCTGTAGACAATGGAGTAAAAAAATATTAGTAAATCAATCAACTGTTACATCAAAGACAATATCCATAGAAAACAAAGCAATCTCTTATTCATTCTTTAAAGGTCATACGACATGTATTAAAAACCAAGCTGTGCCTGTGACTTTGTCTATGCATAATTTCATTGATACACGACTTATCTACATTGATTCGACGTTGTTTACAGTTCCTTGTTTTTTTAATGGAACTTACTTCTCGCCTTTTTAATTGACTAGTATAATACGAAGAGAAAATAAGCGTTTTTTTAATATTACATCGTCCCGCCCCACCATCACACGGGTGCAATGAGGATATAAAATGGTTATTGTAGTATGTTATCTATATATACCACTGCGGAGATTTTTAGTAGACTTAAGTAGTTAGTCCGATAAATTTATCTATCTTGTCGAGTTCAGCCGGCGATTCCAATGTAAAAATGTGTTTGTTTACTATGTCACATTGGTGACCTCTAAATTATTAGTCTTTATCAAATTTATTATGCATGTTGTATACATATTATAGTTTTAAAGAACAAAACAGACAGACAGAGGAAAGCGATTGTTTTATCTAGTCATATGTTCTTTTTAGGTGTACCCGTATACCTAGGCAATGATTTATTATTTCAAAATAGACAAGTGCACTTGAATTAAAATGTATAATCTAATAATATTGTATCAAACATTAAATCAAAGCTATTTTAAACATTGACACAAAATGCTTTCGTGTCTCAAGTTGAATCGACATTAGACACACCCTGAAAGTACTTCTAGGATAGTTAATAAATGCAGCAATTCTTAAAGCAGCGTATCAGTTTGCTAACTTATTTGCAAAAGAAACCATGTTTCTGCTATTATTGTTGAGTGTAATTTTTCTATCAATAGTAAGCTTTATAATATGGAGTACCTCGAGAAGAAAATATTGGTTAAAGAAAAATGTACCATACGCAAACCCAACACCTATATTGGGAAATTATGGAGACTACATATTACTGAAGCAGTATATGGGCAAAGTTGCTCAGAAAATTTGCCAGAAATTCCCTGACGAGCCTTACGTGGGAACCTTTTACGGGACAGAGCCCGCACTACTGATCCAAGACCCCGATATCATAAGGCTGGTCATGACAAAAGACTTCTACTATTTCAGCAGCAGAGAGATCTCGAAGTACTGTCATAAAGAAGTCATGACACAAAACCTTTTTTTCACTTACGGAGACAGATGGAAAATTACCCGCCAAAATTTGACTCCGCTTTTCTCGTCCGCTAAAATGAAAAATATGTTTTATCTGATAGAAAGAAGCGCTCACGAATTCGAAGCCTTGTTGGACTACGAGACCAACTTATCTATGGAGATTAACAGCAGATCTCTCATAGATCGATTTACTATGGACAGTATTTGTTCCTGTGCTTTCGGGATTGACACCAGAACTATGGAGAAAGATCCAAAAAATAACCCATTCACGATAGTCGCCAAGCAAATCCTCGACTGTTCGCACATCAGAGCGATAAAGTGGATCTCACGGGCCATTTGGCCTTCAGTCTTCTACGGATTGGGCTTCAAAAATTTTCCAGTACAAGTTGACAAATTCTTCAGTGACCTCCTAATGAACGTGTTCAAAGTAAGACAATTCAAGGTGACTTCCAGAAACGACTTCATAGATCTTGTCTTGACTTTGAGACAGAATACGTACATTGTCGGTGATAGCATAACGAACGCGAAAGGTGATAGTAAAAAAATCCAATTGGAGGTCAACGATGATCTGTTATTAGCACAGTGCATATTGTTTTTCGCGGCCGGCTACGAAACGACTTCAACGACTTTGACTTATCTATTGTACGAGTTAGCGAAGAATGCGGATGCGCAAGAAAATGTACTACACGATGTGGACAACTATTTACTCTCAAGTAACAACAAACTCCAGTACGATTGCGTGACTGGATTGACATACGCTGAAGCATGCATTGATGAGACGTTGCGTCTGTACCCAGTGTTAGGGATGCTCACTCGTGAGGTTGTGGAAGATTACACAATGCCCAGCGGTCTACGCATCGAAAAAGCCAGCCGTGTACATATTCCTGTATACCACATGCACATGAATCCAAAGTATTTCCCTGAACCAAACGTGTTTAAGCCTGAACGGTTTTTGGGGGAAGCGAAACGCAACATCAAACCGTACACGTTTATGCCGTTCGGAGAAGGACCAAGAATATGTATTGGTATGTATAATAATCATCATTACAGACATTGGAAGCCCACTGCTGGACATAGGCCTCCCCAAGAAAGGGGGAATTTCGCCCATAATTGCCGCGCTGGGCAGGCGTGTTAGCAGTCGTAGAGCGCAGCTTTTACGACGGGGATGCTGCTGCCCATCCTCGCATTGTGCATTTGAGCTGCATTGTTTTGGATGGATATACCGCCGTCTGTCGGTTTTGGTACTTTAGTCGCCTTTTACGACACCTGGTACAGGGGAGGTACTATTCTACTCTGCATCTCTTTGTGAAAGCAATTGTGACGTACATCAGATAACAGAGGATTCACATATATACTACTAAAACACATATATTTAATACCCAGATACAGAACAAACATAAATATCATCATTTAAATATTTGTCCTGGATGAGGATCGAAACCACGACATTTGATACCACCACCACGATAATTACTATTATTATTGTATATCGTGGTTCACATACCGGCCGTTAAAAGCAACCATGGAGCATTTAAATATTTTTATAAGGGAAGTGTGAAACCAATACTTTTTCTTTTGATAAAAATTTTAAATAATTACATTCAAACAATAATATTTCTTGTTAAACTTATATGTTTATATTTTTTTCACGGGAAAACAAAAAAAAATGATGAAAGTATACTGAATTCCGTTACATTTTAAAAACAGTATAGCTACATATATAAAATGGTTTCGCTGTATATTTATTTGGTATAAAAAATTACAGTGCTTGCAGTGCATATCGAAATATCTATACTAATATTATATATGGTCAAGCGTGGGTATGTTTGTTAGTTAGTCTTTCACAGCAAAGCTTGAGCATTCACACAGCAACATTGACACTTTATTAAAATGGAGAGGCGATAGTTTGTATGGATTCTGTAATTTTTAAGGTAGAGCGCTAAAAATTTGTATGCCGACTATTTGTGAGTAACGAAAAATTTGTGCATAAATTTGCCCCCAACCCCTTAAAAGAGGATATAACTTTATATGTGACTATTTGCGGTATTCTAAATACGAAGCTAAAAACCGGTACACGAACTCTTTATTCCCAAAAAATAACACCTGCCTTACTTTTCTGGAAATTTTCCCGCAGCCTCTAAAATAGGGGACGAAATTTGTTTACCGACTTACTCCCAATTTAACGCGAGCGAAGCCGTGGGCCAAAGCTAGTCGTACCCTATTCGTCGTATTATTATGTTGTTTGACAGATGACAATCAAGAAAGATAAACTGTTCCTGAACAATCTTATACACGCGACTGGCACGGCTATTTGTAAAATTATTATGAGTCGATACATGACAAGTATATTAGGTACTAGGGAAATATAAATAACTAGCTAACTCGATAATCGTTCTGTATTCATATTGAATTTGAATTGGTACAAACAGCCACCCTGGGATGCTGTGAGTGCGTCATCGCATCAGGCATGTCAGGGGCTAGGCACATTGACCTGACTTCGTAGTAAGTCGCTTAAAGCACTTGTGCTACGAATGTCAGACAACAGAGGAATCACAAATATACTACTTAAATACATATATTAACACCAAGATACAGAAAAAATACAAATATCATCATATAAATATTTGCTCTGGGTGGGAATCGAACCCACGACCCCTGGTGCACAAGACAGGACCACTACTCTCCCACCCTTCAAACTGGAACACAGCTATGCAAACACTGCTGGTTGGTGGTAGAAATAGGTGAGAGTGAGATACCAACGCAGACCACTTTTGTATGTGATCTACATCATGCATTTAAGCTACTTTTCGGCTATAGGTACTGGTCAGATGGATATACTTCCATCTATCGGTTTCGGTACCTTAGATACTTGGCACAAAGGGGGATTCTATTCTGATGGTACGGCAGCATCAATAACTCTGTGTTATTAATTTCCAGGAATGCGATTTGCCAAGATGCAGCTCATGGCTGGTCTGATAACAATATTGAAGAAGTATAGAGTGGAATTAGCTGATGGCATGCCGAGGTCTGTTGAGTTGGATCCTCGGCCTATCGTCACGACCCCTATTGGAGGAATCCACTTGAAGCTCACACCCCGCGAAGGATGGGAGCAACGACTCTTTAGCAAAGCAAAGTGCGACTAAATTTGAAACTGTAATTAGGGTTTTTATTGGATAGCTATTTTAAAAAAGTGTTTAAGGTTCAGATTGGCTGACAACTCCTATTATATTAGAAGCGAGGAAGCGAAGATGAATCCAGTTAGAATAATACATAATAAAAGTATCCTAAATCACTCCTTGTAACATCAGCCAGTGAATATTTTGTTAAAGTCGGTTCAGTCATTCTAAAGATTATACAGAACAAACAAACATTTTTGTTTTGTAATTACCGTGTAATATTGTAAATTAAAAAAAGGTAACTTCTAATTTATTTAAATGTATAGATATAATATAAACGTCACTTATTATGATCGTTTTAAAAGAAAATTTTAATCACAATCATCACAACAGCCATTAGAAGTGCACTGCTGGACATAGGCCTCCCCAATAAAGGGGGAGTTTTGCCCATAATTGCCGCGCTGGGCAAGCGTGTTGGTAATCGCAGAGTGCAGCTTTTTTTGCGGGGATGCTGTTGCCCACCCCTGTATCGGATAGATATACCGCCATCTGTCGGTTTGATACCCTAGTCCTCTCTTACGACGCCTGGTACAGAGGGAGGTACCATTCTACTCTGCCGGAATCTCATGGCTAATTACAATAGTTGTTGTTATTAAAGCAAGTACTTATATTGGTTGTTTATTAATTTCCTAATAAATTTTAGAACCTTTTACAGCATAGTATAAAACAGATTCACTACCCGCTGTCTGTCTGTCCTTAGATATGCTCAGATCTTTAAAGTGACGAAACTAATTTTGATCAGATTTTTGTAACTAGATTTAAGAGGAAGGTTAAATAACAATAATAGTATATTCCTACACCATCTCACACATTGACCTGATTCCGTGATAAGTCGCTGAAAGCACTTGTATTACGGACATCAAATAATGGAGGATTCACAAATATACTACTTAAATACATATATTTAACACAAATCAGAACAAACAAAATCGTCATATAAATATTTGTTCTGGGTGGGGATCGAACCCACGACATTCAGCGCAAAAGACATTTATATGTTTGTTTTGCGCGAACAAAATAGTTTCATACTGAAGTGTACATTATGTGCCATTCAGGAGATCTGAACCTCTGCAACGATGTTAGTTTAAAATCCTCTTTTGTTGCATTAAATATCGAATGGTGATTTCAACCCGTAGGAATTTAATAAAAGCACTTTTAAATTTGGCTTTTATTCCTATATCACAGATATAACGACTTAATTGATTGGATGAACTACATTGATGCTTTTACATTAATGGTCAGTTTGGTGGTATAAATAATAACAATGTAAAGGGTTAACACTGCAAAAATTAAGTTAATGTTAAATATAAATTTGCTTCCTCGGTGTTTAAAATTGAAATCGTTATAAATCATATCACCTTGGTACCCGCAATACAAATACGGCCGGTTGATGGCGCTGCAGTCGGTATGTAGTTAATTTATTTATAAAATTTGTTTTTCATCTTTGTTTTATATCGCTTGAAATATACAGGAAATAGCTGTCGGGTTCGCTGTTAGTATCATAAACATTATACGTGGTACAAAAAGTAGTTAACCTCATACTAAGGTCGTGTATTGGTAACTTACTCTCACCTATTTCTACCACCAAATAGCAGTGATCGCATTACTGTGTTCCGTGTTGAAGGGTGAGAGGAAAAGAGTGAAATTAGCTAAAAGTGACATAGTATCTTCAGTTCACAAGATTGAACAAGGGCAAAAAAGACCTTGTTGCTATTATTGTTTTATTTATAAAAATAACCTTTTCTACTCTGCCGTACCTCACAACTGCTTAATCCATAAATACATACATTCAAAAACAGACAGAACAAACACAAATATTATCATTATATATATCCTGGGAATCGAACCCACTACCTTTGGCGCACAAGATAGGATCACGACCATCTGCGAGCAGACGTGTGCATGACTCATTCCATTTATATCGCATCAATGGCCTGAAAAATAAGTTTCAAGTTTCAAGCTCTAAAAATAGCGATACTTTTATACAACTTTTCATCCCCCTTCTTGACCCCTCACAACCCTTATTTCGAATTAGAAATATAGATAGCCTATGTCCTTTTTCAGTGTCTAAAGACTGTCTGAGCCAAATTTCATCAAAATCAGTTTAGGTGTTACCAGGAAAGCATAACAGACAGACAGAGTTACTTTCGCATTTAGAATATTAGTAGGGATTATATGATGCCAGTGGCGCTGGCATAGTAATAACTCTTATATATACATATAAAGATTTATGTAGTAGCATTCAGTGTCAACTGACGTATTGTTTTTTCTCTTTAATTTATCAAAAGAGACTGTTTTAAAATAATATTAATTGTTATTCATTATAAACGGACTACCTAAGAAATGGTACATTAACTACTTGTGCAATCACTTCGGAACTTGTATGATTCCAGCAGTGGACGGTGGACATGTCGATGCCTCATCATCAAACACGTGTTACAGTATACTCCCTTAACTACTTAATAACTTGATTGGAATGACAGATGTCAGTGTAGTTCTACACGAGTTAGTTACATTTGCATTAAGGTATTTGAAAGCATAATTTGTTTATTAATATTGTTTACGTTACAGAGATTTCACATACAAACTTCAATATGTAGACTCAAACAAAAATAAAATTTAGAAAACTTTTCATTTAATTTTAATAGCATAAACATGACAACTGTCATTTTAATGAAGCTATATTTAAGGAATTGTAGAAGTAAATTCTATAGTGTATATATTATAAATAAACGTTCGAAAAAAGCAAAAAAATCCAAACTTATTTATTTAAAACAATTAGTTTATTTTTTCTTAGCACTTCATACCGATTGGGATCGATTCATATCATCAAAAATATCTATAAATCCAATGACATCGAAATATTCTTTATTCCAATGGGCCTACCATTGGCATAATAAATAAAACAATTTTTATTTTAGAAATATTTATCACTTAATTCTATTACACTCATCTTGATGATGTATTAAATACTGGCAGCGCTCTACAGCTTTTCCCGTGTCAGTTCTTTTTTCCACTCAAAGTTTCCAATATAATAAAGCTTATATTATTTGTTGATAATGTACCTGTACATTAATACAAGATTTTTTAAAATCAGTTATATAATTTCTGAGATTATTCGTTACAAACGTACAAAACTGAATATCTTAATTGTTTTTATATTACATGCCGTGAAGCCGTGTGGTACCGGTAGAATAAAATAGTACCTCCCCTGTAGCAGGTGTCTTAAGAGGCGACCGAGGTACCAGAACCGGCTGTTTGTGATATATCCGCAAGAAGCAGGGTAGCTCAAATACAACAAGGCGGGGATGGGCAGTATTCCCGTCGCGAAGCTGCACTGTGCGACTGCCATCACGCTTGCCCAGAGCGGCAATATTGGGCAAATTCTCCCTTTCTTAGGTTCTACGGCTGCTATAATGAAAGTGAAATGTTTTTGGCCTACGACACATACAAATCTTTACTCTTCGATATTACAGTATAGGGTATATCCCCACACAAGTCATTAGAAACACATTTATTGATTATGACGGGTCCAAATGCGCAGATGGTAGTGATCCTGTCTTATGCACCAGGGGTCGTGGGTTCGATTCCCACCCAGAGAAAATTTTTATATGATGATATTTGTATTTATTCTGTATCTGGGTGTTAAATATATGTATTTAAGTAGTATATTAGTGATTTCTCTGTTGTCTGGCATTCGTAGCACAATTGCTTTAAGCGACTTACTACGGAGTCAGGTCGATGTATGAGATGTGGGAATTTACTTTTATTTATTCATTATTGACTTTCAGAAGGTACGTATACTCTCTCTTCCCAGCCCTCGCGTGTAATTAACTTCAGTTTGATTGGATCCCGCACCGCTGTGATAAATGTCTTGGCGTCAAACTGCACCGTCCTGGACGTCTTGTCGGCGAGCTCCACTCGATACTTCTTCAGTATGGTCACCAGTCCGGCGGTGACTTGCATCATTGCGAATCTCATTCCTGAACAGAGGAAGCAAAACACGTGTCAGTTGTATAGAAAATACAAAGAATTGGTGTGACATACAGTTTGCGAAGACTAGAGGTTTATTTATTTATTCTACAATATTTGCATTCAGATACAATATACATAAGTGTTTTTGGTCTATGTGCAGTAAACAAATACAGAAAACATCATGCGTTAGTGATTCTAAGTAACAGTAAAATATAATATATTTAAGAAAATTACATTAGAAAAACAAGATAAAAAAAATAAAATAAAAACAGTACAGTCGATCCGGGTAACATTGAACTATCCTGGTAACTTTGATCAGTCCTTTTGATAGAATAAATAAATTAATCTTTAAAATATTGGTTCAGATTCACTACAAAAACAGTACTTGCAATCGATTGAAACCTCATTCTCTACTGAATTTTTTTTATAGTCTACGAAAAAGGACAATTCAAAGTTTCCCTAATAGTTCAAAGGTACCCGAATCTACTGTAAAGCAAAAACAAAAATAAAAATAACAACATCAAATGAAAGTTTACGAATGATTAAATGCAGTGTGGTGTTGACCGAGTAGATTAGTACCTCCCCCTATAACAGGTGAGGTAAGAGAAGACTAAGGTACTGGAACCGACAAATGGCGGTCATAACCATCCGTAACCGTGTAGTTCAAATGCGCAGTGTGGGGATTGGCAGCAGCATCCCCGTCACGAAGCAACGCTCTGCGATTGCCAACACTTTATAGATGCGCCATTATGGGTGGAATTCTCTCTATCTTGAGGCGGCCTATGTCCAACAGTTGACTTCAATGATACGATGAATTTACCGAGACGCCTTAGAGTCAATGTTGAATTCGTGTCCGTTATCACCGTTATAGTCTGTTATCTTTAATTTTTACATGCCATTATATCACGTTCGTCGTTCGCTTCGTATTTATCTTTAGAAATAATACTCCAAGCGTTATATTCACACAACATCTCATTCATTGCCCTACGTCACCTACAGCACTTGTGTTACGGATATCAGACAACAGAGGAATCACAAATAAAAAGAAAAACTAATATCATCATATAAATATTTATCCTGGATAGGGATCGAACGACAATTGGCGCCTGAGATAGGAACACTATCATCTACGCCATCGGACCCGTCTATTGACGTTCGAGGCAATTATTAAATTAATTAAATATTATCAATTAATTCTTTCTATGTAATATAATCAATAGTGACCTGAATCCATGATAAGTCGCTTAAAGCACTTGTTTTCGTCAGATAAAAGAGTTGTCGCATGTGTTATAAACACATATTTGAAATAGTAACCTCGACAGACGTTGTCATCTTAACTGTATATGTTAATCATACAACATTGTTCATCTTCACTTCAGTCATTAGAAGTCCACTGCTGGACATACCTTATCATCATACCACCTTTCCAAATAAGAGGGAATTTTGTCCATAATTGCCATGCGTGTTGGCAATTGCAGAACAGCCTTCACGGTGGGAATGCTGCTGCCCATCACCGCCCACCCAAGCTACACTGATTCTGATGGATATACCGCCATCTGTCGGTTGATGGATGATTCTATATATACTATAAAATATTGCGACTACATATTGAGATATCTATATATCACATATTTCTATATCTGAAGTTGGATCAAACTTTGACACAGTAAGCCAATATTAAAATCGGTTCAGTTGAAACACGAACTCTTTATATATAAAGACGTTAACATATTTTATTGTAAAATCAATTACGTGCTGGTCACGTAAAGGAGTAACATATATCTAATTTATAATAATAAAATACTCTTTTAAAGGCGTTAAAACGCGGTTTATATAACATTTAATGTTTTCTCTGCGACGATTTGATTACCTAGTGGCAACAGTTTTGGTTGACCCCAATCTTGAGAACACTCTTAAACAAATAATTTTTCTATGTGTTGTAAACGCGTGAATGTTTAAAAATATTACATTTATAATATATGTAAATCTATGCTTTATTACTTTAACAACCACAATAACAGTCCCGATGCTCCAATGGTAGTGATCCTGCCTGTCTTGCGCGCTTAAGGTCGTGGGTTCGGTCCCCGCCCGCGACAAATATTATATAATGATATTTATTTTTGTTCTGTGTGTGTGTGTGATGCTTCTATTGTCTGATGTCCGTGGCACAAGTGCTTTAAGCGACTTATCACGGAATCACAAATATGTTGTGGGTATTTATTATTTTTACTTTTATAACAACCTTTTCTCCCGAAATGATAGCTTCTTCGTAACATTTGTATAAAAAGCAGACTTACCTATACACACCCGTGCTCCTTCTCCAAACGGTAAATAAGAGTAAGGTTTGATGTTCCTCCTCTCTTCAGGCATAAATCTTTCAGGCCGATACTCCTCGGGATCAGGAAAGAAGTCAGGGTTGTGATGCAAATGGTAGACGGGCAAGTGTATACGCATTCCTTTGTCCAGTTTCACGCCGGTGGGGAGTGTGTATTCCTCAACCGTCTCCCGCGTGATCATGCCCAGTACAGGATATAGGCGTAGTGCCTCACTAACGCAAGCTTCAAGATACGGCAGATCAGTCAGACATTCATAGGTAAGTTGGTTGCCGTGTTTCTGGAGGTATTCGTCTATCTCTTTCAATACCTTGTTCTGAACTTCACTGTTCTTGGCAAGCTCGAACAAAGTGAACATTGAGGTTGTAGCTGATGTCTCGTATCCACCAGTAAAGAAAAGCACGCATTGAGACACCAGCAAATCATCTGTCACTGGTATATTAATCTTTTTGTTTCCACCGGTCTTCAGATTAGACATGCTGTCACCAACAATTGTGTTGTTCTGCTTTAAACTCAATATTAGATCAATAAAATCGTTCCTCGAAGATCGCTCTTTTAGTCGAGAGGCGAAGACTTTGGCAAGAAGGTCATTGAAGAAATTACCGATGGTAACAGGGAAACTCTTCTGGCGAAGTAGACCGTAGTATATTCTTGGCCATATATTTCGACAGATGAGTTTGAAACTTGTGATCGCCGAACTTCCAAACACCAAGTTGCCAATCTGTGTGAACGGGTTGCTTTTGTAGTCGTCACCCATCGTGTCTACGTCTACTCCGAGGGCACAGCAGCTGATGCAGGCCATAGTGAATCTCGCGACAAGCACTCTAGCTTCCACAATGTTCAATACTTTCATCTCATTGTCGAGGAGCTTCTCGAATATGAGCGAGCATTTCTCTATCAAGTAGAACATGTTTTTCATCTTCGCTGACGAGAACAATGGTGTTAAATTTTGCCGAATAACTTTCCAATTATCACCGTTCAAAGAGAAGATGTTGCGTGTTGCCAATTCTTGACCTTCATGGCCGGTGAGCTCTCTGCTATTGAAGTAATAAAAATCTTTTGTCGTTATTAGTTTGATGAGTTCCGGGTCTTGGACTATGAGTGATGGCTCTGTACCAATGAACGCTCCCACATAGGGTTCATATGGAAACTTCTGACAGATCTCTTGTAGGACTTGGCCGATGTATTTCTTCAGCAGTATGTACTCACTGTAATTTCCAAATAGAGGGGTCGGTTTTAAGTATGGTACCTTCCGCTTTTTCCAATAATCGAATTTCCTTATTGAAAAGTAATAGATTAAGAGCGTTGTTAATGAAAATACCGCAAGTATTACGGTTAACATTTTTGTCTGTTGATTTGAAGACTACCAACAATTGTGTTGATAGCGGTATTTATATGAACGGAGTGTGTTTTCAGCTGATATTAAATATGATTAGCCACACTTATGTTTACAGTGGACGTCTGATAATTTATGTTTGGTTTAAAAGATTGTTTCCTAGATTTTGCTTTCAAAAATCATGCGTTTATGTTAAATAAATTGTCTGTGATTATATTATTTTTCATATTAGTGGATAAGAAGGTTACAATGCAAATAAATGCAATCGCTTATTTAAGTAATTTTTCTAAAAGGTTTTTTTAGTTTTTTTTTTTAGAACAGGTCGACAAACAAGCGTACATCAGTCAATAGACGCTCATATTATTACAAGCCGTGAGGCCGTTAGGTACCGGCAGAGTAAAATAGTACCTCACCCTGTACCAGGTGTCGTCAATGGCGACTAAGGTATTAAAACCGACAGATGGCAGTATATCCATGCCAAAAAGTCAGCTCAAATGTACCGGGCAGGTATGGACAGCAGCTACTCCGTCGCGAAAGCTGCGCTCTACGATTGCCAACACGCTTGCCCAGCGCGGCAATTATGGGCAACATACAGGGGGTATATATATTCTTAGGGAGGTCTATGTCCAACTGATTATTACAAAGATTTTAATAGCACTTTGCCAACCTTGTGACCAAGATATTATGGTACATTATCCCGTAATTTACTGCCTCTATCGGTATTTGGCGGCAGAAATAGGTGAAAGTAAGGTACCCATGCAGACGACCTTTGTGTAAGGTCTACCTCATGTAACGGGCGCGATGGTGCAGACGGTAGTCATCCTATTTTATGTGTTAGGGTTCGTGGGTTCGATCCCCACGCAGGACAAATTTTAATATGATGATATTTTTACTAATAAATACGTTTAATTAAATTGCTCCAGCTATATAGTTCAGAAGAAGTAACAAACCTACACACTCACAAACAATCGCCTTTATATTATTACTGTTTAGTGTGATTATCAAATATTACGCCAGCTAAGATAAGATACACAGATAAAAAAGATAATTCTTATATGACGGGCGCGTTGGTGCAGACGGTAGTGATCCTATCTTATGCGTTAGGGGTCATGGGTTCGATCCCCACGCGGGACAAATATTTATATGATAATATTTGTGTATTTGTCCTGTGTCTGGGTGTTAAACATATGTATTGAAGTATTATATTTGTAATTCCTCTGTTGTCTGATGTCTGTAACACAAGTGCTTTTAGCGACTTACCACGGAGTCAGGTCAATATATGAGATGTTGTGTGTAAATATTAAGAATAGACACAAAAATCATGCCTGTGTCCCATTAGGGCAGGCAGAGACTATGGATCTCCACTTTTTACAATCATTGTCCTTGTCCTCCTATACCAACTCTCCCATTCACTTCCAATAATATTATACACATTCAACAATATATATTATATTATATATATATATATATATATATATATATATATATATAATATTATTATGAACAGTATAATAATGTCTTCAGTGACGGTCTGACGAGCAAGCCATAGACTAGACTACATACGGCAGAGCTATATAGATATTGATTAGTACGTTATAAACGAGCCTGATCGCTGTTTGTCCTGGTCGAGGATCAAACCCATAACCTTTGGCAAAAAGGTTAGGATCAGTAGAAGACACTTGTGGTCATTGTTCGAAGACATAGATATAGGCTTAAGATACTGAGGTACATCTGTTATACTGTGTCTACCAATATCTGTAAGATGTTGTTTGTTGTCTTTCACGGTAATATATATGTATCAGTCTTAACTATATACATTTGATTACAAATTAATAAATATTGCAACTTTAAGCTGATATATAAACTATCCTGTTTCTCAAGTTCAATCATACAGTACACAGTTATCAAAAATATATTAAAATCGGTTCAGTAATTAAAGAGTTCATCGCAGAGTGACACCGTGTTATGACAAATGTCATGTATAAAGATCTCCCAATCACGATGACTTATTAAAATTTTCTAATAAACATATAATAATGATAACAAATAAAAATAGACTGTGTTGATTTCATTATATAATCTATCATTTTAATTTTGTTTTTTATTATATATGCTACTTTTTTTTAATAAAATCCCACAACATCTAAAACATTGACTTGACTTCGTGGTAAGTCGCTTAAAGCACTTGTGTCACGGACGCCAGACAACAGAGGAATCACAAATATACTACTTAAATACATACATCCAACACCAAGACACAAAACAAAATTGGTTGCCTGTAAAGTCGGTATACGGGCGAAAGTTTTACGTGACAACGACTTTGAGTGGTAAAATAATTTTAATGTGAATATTTATTCGTATAGTAGGAATAAGGATGAAATATCCTATAGGTGTATGCCTATCTCTCTCGCTCTGTCTCTCTCGCTCTTAGGCGGGCTAACTGTGCTCGAGTGGAAGGGACG